>CM056605.1:27440315-27490315 GCA_029721355.1 Tegillarca granosa
TCTCTATATATATATATATATATATATATATATATATCACTTACATTTTGGAATATTTATTTATTATACATTTTTACTGTAAAAATTAAATACCTTTTTAACATAAGTAAAATCGTTATTTTGTAAATTATGTCGAACAAACATTTTATTTTATATATTTAATGATAAAATTATTTATTTTCTAACAGAGATTCCATCATTGTCTTTGTGGTGATGATTACAGCAAAGGAAAAGAAAGACCAGAATCGGAATGCCAAGACGCATGTGATGGCGACACAAACAGAAAATGTGGCGGATCAATGAGAAATAATGTGTTTGAAACTGGTATTTATAGCATATTCGTGAACACTTAAAAAATCCATTATTTTACTTATTTTTTAAGAAATTTTAGTTGATTGTTGTAATTCAAATTAAATTATTTTGCGTGATGTAGTTGGTTTGACATTAAATGGTTCTTACATTAATGTTTCATACACAACTCTACTTTAAATATATAACTTTTTAATTTTAATGGTTGTTAAAATATCAAATATGAACTATAAAATGTTTGATTCTACTTATAATTTTTGTTACATGTTAAATAGGTTCTATTATGTTGGTTGTTTCAAAGAAAGAAAAAATGGAATCTTAAACAAAATAAGCCTTAGTCATTCCAGTGTTACGAATACCATGTGTATATCCTGGTGTCGGGAACAAGGGTATAAATTTGCCGGAACAAAGGTATTTGGTTTTATTTAATTTATACCTGCATTCTATAAAAAGCCTTTGGACAAAATTCACTTTGTAAAAACCAACACTATCAACTCGTTAGAATGAAAAAAATATCACCCTTTGTTAAAATGCATAAAGAAAAAATCTCGAAAAAGTAATTAAAAGTAATTTTTACTTTTAAAAGATATTGGATAGAAAAAATTGTCTTCGTCAGCATTTGTTGCTTCAAAATCGTTACTGTTTCTTTTGCTAAAGTTAAATATGTTGAATACCTGAGTATTCATAAATAAAACACAAACATTTCAGTTCATCTCCAAACTGACATTACCCATAAATTTTTATTTAATTTTATTTCAATTCTTTTAACACTTACTTTTGAAACAAATATAAAAAAACTTGATTAAATTAATATATTAATGTTATTTAAAACATTTAGAACATTTGCTTAATCGATAGTATCTTATTTGCTATTTTATGCGTCACTACCATATTTTTGTCAAATAGAAAGGTAATTGGTGTGGCTGTGGATACGAGTTCAACGAATACAATGAAACAAAAGAAAAAAGATCACAATGCAATCGTAATTGCAGGGGGAATGGAAAGCAAAAATGTGGCGGGTCAGCAAGTGTTACTGTTTTTAAAACCGGTTTACATTTTTGAAGGTTAGTTATAGATATTGTTAAGTTTTCAGTCATTGTTTGATGCTTTGTCGATAAATGTTTAAGGGATGTTCTTTGGGATTTGAAATAAGCACTATGTTATATTTAATGTATTCGCATACGTCTTAAAAAAGTCTTCCGTTACTAAAGTAATGTTTTTACTGAAATCATAGGTAAATTTATATTCATTTTCATAAAGTTCGAAAAACCAATGTTGAAAAATAAACAGTTTCCTTATACCCTTAATATCGGCCAAAGGAACTTATTTGACGAATGAGGTTTTAAGCAATCCACTTGAATCTGAATTTTATATCCAGTACGTATACTTACAAATGTAGTGTAATTAAAAATTTAGCTATGTTAATTCAATTAATCAGGTTAGCTAGATTGAAGAATATTAAACGTATTTAGTTTAGTGAGTCATGTTTCTTTGAATTATATTGTAAACGTTATGGTAATCAATTTTAGAAAATATCTTCATTACAATATTAAATTTTCATTGCGGCATATTTTAACCATTTATGGAATAAAGATAATAAAATGCTGGTTATTTTTTTTAAAGTGGTTTTTCCAAATATCTTTAACTTTAATAAATTTTTTCTCCAAATCATCATTTTGGCATTTTTTATTAGCAATGTAAAAATGTTTCATTTATTAACTGAGAGAGAGAGAGAGAGAGAGAGAGAGAGAGAGAGAGAGAGAGAGAGAGAGAGAGAGAGAAAGAGTAACGCCCCATTCAAGAATATGTCACTTATCGAGACGTCACCAGCTGTAAGTGGAGTGGCTAAATATTAACAATTGCAGTTAGCAGAGAGAGAGAGAGAGAGAGAGAGAGAGAGAGAGAGAGAGAGAGAGATATTAAATATTCTACAATTTTTTTTCTTTTTTTTAGAAACTTTTTGATGTTTGAAGCCAAAATTCAGAAGATAGAAAGACAAAATCAAATAATGATGACCGACGATTTCAATAAGTCATGTAAAAATAATGAATAAAAACTTATGCATTAAACTTTTTTCTTTTAAATTAAGGCTAAAAGCTGCATTAAGTTTAACCATTTTAAAAAAAAAATTCTAATAATATTTTCTCAATATGAATTGGTGGTTATTACGATCTCTTCGTTAACTATAATTAGCCCATAATAAATGGAAATCTTAAAAGCTTGGGGCTACTCGATGAAATGTAATTGATTAGCTTGGAGCATGTGCGGAAATGTATGTGAACAATGGCGTCGGCAGACAAAAACGTGTCCGTGTGAGAACGACAACATATTCAAAGATTGCAAAAAAAAAATAAATGCAAAATGAGACAATCTGTCTCTACGGATTCGAAAGGGCCAGGCTTAGATGGTAAAAAGGCTATAAATAAAACAGTAGTTTGGCTTAGATACGCACGGCGAAGGTGCCGCATTAGTTTGGACACATGCCCTTTTGCTGTGTTTGTTGACCTTACCTTGTTTTCGGTAAGACAAACCATGTGGTCAATGATCGAAAATAAAATCTTTGGTAGATTAATTTAGCAGTAGGTTTCTCCGTGAATTTCAATATAAGTGAATGTTTTATCATGAAACAAAAATTAACAATTTTAGGAGAGGCATTGTTAACAAAAATACCCTGTTTATATTATATGCATAGAAAAACTTAATGCAGCTTTAAAAGGTAACTGTTTTCTGTTTTCAATTTGTTTAACAATAAAGGCCATCAAAATTCAAGAATATCATAAATCTCATTATAATTTGTATCTAAAAAAGGAAAAGTAGAAATTTCCTTTCCCTTTATTGCAAAGTAAACCGCCTTCATTCGAGTAACCTGTGTTATAAAAACGAAACAAAAACGGATTCAAATAAACTGAAAAAGAAATTAAGTCGAGCCATGACCTACTCGGAAATTTAAATTTGTTGCTTAGCTGGTTTAAAAAACCAATAAGTATTAATATGTCGAATTTACGATAATTTTCAATATCGTCGACATTTAAAAACGAATTAAATATCAAGTCAGACTGGGCAGACTACCAGCTGCACACTATGGAATTACCTGTATTACATCAGGTTTAAATTAAGAGGGGCAATGTCACCACTAAACTTCCAAGTGAAAACTACAATCTCACTTTTGTGCAATATTTAATTAAAGTTACAATTACGTCAATGTAGATTACTTGTAATGTTATCTAGAGGAATTACATTTTCTCGCTTATTGTAAAATAAATTTCACGCAATTAAAATTTTAATAAAGTTAATTATTGATTCTAGTGTCACTGATGAGGAATAAATTTCCGAAATGTACACATACAGCAAACCAAAATTAAAGAAATATTTTTTTGAAATATTTTTTTTATTTATACAATGGCTAGTTAAGGTTGGGTTAATTAAAACAAAACAAAACAGATCAAAAATCAACCTAATCAAAACTAATTGATAAATAAGACTGACATTAAAATTAACTAATTTAAAAAAATAAAAAGAACTAAAAAGTTTTACAATTAATCGACAATTAATCTAGTTGTTGTATATTAACTTTGAACGATACCTAAATCAAAATTTACTTATCTCGAGTGTCTTGATTAAATAACCTTAAAATACCCAAAAAGTTTCTGTAATTTCACTTCTTAATTCCTGATTTTCTAATCCCTTTCCTTTACGATTTGTATTATAGATGTTAAAAGTCACTCCCTATAACAGGATGATGTATGCTGTCTATGCTGCTTTTCCAAACAAAGTAAGATAATCTACATTCTTGCAGCTGTAATAATGAATTCTCAAAAGAAAATTATACATGTGTATCAGTAAAAATGTGTACTTTTACAATATTAAATTATTTACATTATACCGTATACATAAAAATAACAATATTTAAGTGTGACAAATAAAAAAGTTCAAAACTGAAAATCGTTACATGTATCCTTTAATCAATGTTTTTTTCCTGCTTCTTTTTCAATTTGTACCTTTTTGTACGATATGTAAATATTTTTGTATTTTAATGTGAAAAAATATTGATTTAAGTTGTCAATAATGACATAAATGAACTTAATATCATACAAGTAATGTTTTTATTATCGTTTTAAATTGTAAATTACTACATTTAACCTAAGTTTTAATCATGAACAAATCTCAATTTATAACTACAATAAGTCAATTTTAAATTTTCATTATGCTTAAAAAATGAATGTATAGGATGGATGAGTTTTTGAGAACCGCTAAGTGTGAACTTTTTATTCTGATCTGTTTCATTTTAAGACAAAAACGTTTTAAAACAACAAAGCACTCTATAAATTAATTGCCTATGTTTTGTTCTGCTTTTTTACAAAGAAAACGAAATTCCAATAAAACGATTGCTTTCTTGCTTTATTACTTTTAAAAATATTTTCAAAAATATTTTTATCTAGCATACGATTGTATTTGAAAACATAACTGTAAAACTTGGACAAAGATAGCTTATATTTTCTTATGTTAGAAATTCAAATATATATGATATCCCCATGTCTGGATAAAATTCAAATATTAACTATTTATTTATCAAAATTTGTAGCAAAAAACCAGAATTTGTCTTTTAACAAAAGATTTTACACAGCCATGAAAATATCAGATCAATAGCCCTTGCTATCTTAGAGAACCACAGCCTCTAGCTATCTAAGAGTCGCGGAACTAACGAGTGGTCAAGCAGTTGATTTTTTTTGAAATAGCTGTAAAGGTACCTTTATTTACATTACAAATGTCGGTTCTTCATTTGCTTAAAAATTATGGGTATAAAATAAAAAAATTTGGTGTGGCAATAATAATAATGAATTAGATAATAATAATGATGATGATGATGATAATGATTATTATTATTATTATTATTATAGTTTATTGCATTAAGTACATCTATTTACTTATGTAGAGACATTATGTATGACTGTCACAACAATAATATAATTCCAAAATATATACAATAGTACAATATCAGTGGATAAATAAATTATAGTTTGAGCAAAGTGTCGCTACGCTTAAAAGTGAAATATAAGAATTAACTCAGTTTGTTGACACTAATTGAATTGTTACATGATAAAAAAATCAAAACAAAAAAAGATGGGGCTACTGTCAACAAAAGTAATTACAAAATATTTGATATGTACACAGGGAGTTGTTTACCTACTTCTCACTGCATACGGAAATATAAGTTGATTTACCAAAAATGTTCTTAAGAACGGATTAAAAGAACATGTTAAAATATGGACTAATTGTTCTATCATCTCCTGTATAATTTACCACTGAGGTAGCTCAGTTGGTAAAGTGTTCGCTCCGTAAGTAGAAGGTCGTGGGTTCGAACCCCGGCCGGGTCTGACCCACAACTTGGAAGTAGGTAGTGGTTGTTCATTCTCCAAGCACTAGGCATTACGAAATGAAAGTCACGATTCTTTCGGATGGGAACTTTAAATAAACGAAGCCCCGTTTCACGATAGGCGTGGCACGATAAAAAACCCTGTTGTATAATGCCATCAGTGCAACGCACAGGCAAAATTTCTGCACTTTCGCCTATTGCTGGCGACGTCTCGATATAAGTGAAATATCCTTGACTAAGACGTCAAACACCATTACTCAACTCGACTCAACTGTGTAATTTGTGTTCTTTTGCCATCATGATAAAATTTGAAATACGATACTCTTAATTACACCTCTATACCATTGTAATTTAAGGGGTTAGAGAGAAAAGTAAAGCTTGGTTGTGATAGTTGTTTTTAACACCTCCTGATGATATAATGCAGGTAAGATAGAAACAATTCAAAAATAAGTGGTATATAACACTCATAATCACATTTATATAAATTTATTTTAAACTTTAAAGGCATTAGATTGTGATGTGGACACGGACTGGTATGTTTGTTTTATTTTTATATCAATATTAGGATAAAATGTATAAAGAGAGATAACTCGCGTTAGCAAACACTGATTTGACAATGTGACAATTAGCAACCAGCAAAGTTTGTCAATTAAACCTATTCGATTTAAAACTAAAAAAATGGCAATGTTTACATTAACAGAGAAAAATTCTTAAATATAAATTAATAATGTTGATAATTAATAATGATTAAGTTTTTATCAATAAGTCAAATAAATCACTTCTTTATTTGTTGTTTTTCTATCGAGAAGTGAATTTCTAGAATGGTTCCAAATTTATTTAGTACATTTCCTAAAGAATTTAATTATTAACATCACTAAATTTAACCTAACCTAACTAGCAGCATATAGTCGCATTTTGGGGGATTTTTTTTATACTTTTAAAGCCAGAGACAATCTTACGGATAAGCTATGTCTAATTTTCTCCCAGGATATTGAATAGATCGTACTGAAGTTTTTGTTTAAAAACAACAAAATGGACTCTTTTTATAAAATGTGAGGATATAAAGCTAGTGTTCATAAACCGCTTAAGCAATGAATGGCATTCGCACTCGCCTCCATTTAGGCCACACAGCAGACACTGTGGGGAGGTGGAAATTGCTTTATCTCTAGGAATTAAAATGGATATACATGGATATTCGAGATAAAACTATCGCAAGGTTAGATTTACAACTTTATATGATTTGTTTGATATTTGTTTTCATCTCAATATTACCTAATGTAAATAAAAAAATGGGCGCATATGGAACCTTTGTTGAATGCAAAAATAGAGGGCGGTGTTGGGTAACACGACAATTATGTATTGTCAACAATCCGAATCTTTTAAAAACAAAAAGACTAATGTGGATTCAACCAATATTAACAAACGGCATGGTTAAAAACATTGTAACTAATATACAGTTTATCTTCATTTACACACTATAAGATTTGAATGCAAAGAAGAGAGATATTGATAGTACCGCAGTTTGTTAATATAAATTCCCAGCCGTTAGGTGATTAATCTACTGTCAGAGTCACTCAGGTTTTGTCAGGGAAAAATTGTCTAATTTTCACAGAAATCATACAAGTGTGAGTAATGTCAATGATTGTCAAATCAATTGCACTGATTCGCTCCAAGAACATAATAAACCCAACAAATTCTGTTCCATTTTTTCACAGCAATAGGATGTTAACAATGTGAATTTTACCACTGTGGCGAAAGTCTACCGCTTACAGGTATCGTAAGATAAAATTCATCGCTGAATTGTATAAAATCAATTTCTAATAGAAATAGTTTTTTCCTGTGTCGGATATGATTAGAAACAGACTCATTTGCAGTTTTTGTATGATTTTTTCCACTTATCCGATCTGTCAAATGTATTTCTTTTTTTTAATTTATGAAACAAATTATTTTATGAAAATAAAAGAGATGTCATTTTCAAAACGAGTTAATAATTGACACAAAAAATAATGATTGTATATGATACAGGATTCTTTGAAATTTTGGAAAATGAAGTGTGACTATTAAAGAAGAAATGCAGCGGCCATACCTGGACTCGAAACAGGAACTTTTTAAATCTAGCGGTAGGCACTATTCAGTGAGTTAACCAACCACTTACCGAGCCGGGTCAGCCACATCCCTACCTTTCTTTTCTTTTTTTTTTTTTTTTGATTCGAGTTTAACCTTTAGACAAACCTGTTTGTTAGTAACGTTTAGGGTTGGACAGACTTGCAATGGCTAAATTCGATCCCGGGACCTTTCAAAAAACCGCCGACTGTGCTATCGGATCACTTATCAAACACAGTCTGTCACATTTATTCCAATTTTTTATTCAATTACCTTGAATCGAAACCAATAGATCCCATCCTTGGACAAACATGCACCTTGAAAGGGTCGAACGAGCACCCAAATTTTGAAAAAGGAAAATCTTGCCTGGAAAATATACCTGGAATCGAACCAGGTTTTTCCAATAACTATTTGGACGCTTCACAGACTGAGCTACCCGGTCTGATATCGAGCCTTGTCGGCCAGACAAGTGTCCTTCACAATGTATTTGATTAAATTGGTATTTATTTAAAAACTACATAAATAAATTTCAGGATTTCATATATATATATATATATATATATATATATATATATATATATATATATATATATATATATATATATATATATATATATCTATATATATATATATATATATAAATATATATATATATATATATATATATATATATATATATATATCTTTCTTTACAGGAAGACAGGTAAAATTATATAAATTTAATGCATAACTATACAACCCTAGCTGGGGATCATCTGGCCAAAGTAAGTAAACTATCGTTTTGAATGAAAGGTAGACGTCTTCGATAATAAAATCTTCAACTGTACATCAATACCCGCTATAGATCTATCATGTTATTACAATTGAATATTATGATTAGCTGTTTTCATTAGTAAACATATAAGTAGTAATAGTAGTAGTAGTAGTACTTAGTAATATTACTGAATATCTAAATGAGTATATTGAATATCTAAAAATGTATAGCGGTTTTTCAAAATGTTACTTCCTTCATAAAATTCACTTACTTCTGCAGTTTATTGCAGGAAAGCTAATTAAAATGTAACCAAATCTTATAATAGAAATTCTTTTTAACAACATGTGTTGTAACCTTTAAAAAGTTGCCTCTATATAATAATAAAATAAACCAATTCAGACAGACAACGAGTCAATTGTACCGGAAAATCCTAACAAAATGTTTCGGTTGCTTTCTGTATTTGTAATTTCTATAAGTCTGGAGATTGTGAAGAGCGAAGGTAAAATTATATTTAATGTTTGTCGCATTTTAATTTTAATTTCTTATTTAAAATTGTTTTGACAAAGTACTCTCTGTGTCTTCCGCTGGCTCTTTAGAATTCTAAAATGATAATGATATAAATAACCTTCTGAGCGGACTATCAATTCTTGGATTTGTTTAGAAAATTGGAATATCCAGAGAAAATAACCGAGTAGCGGTAAGCGAACTTACATACTATTGAAACATTGTGCATTGAGGCATTGTGGTGAGCACGCGCATTGCACCACGTGGCAACTTAGGTATTTACCAGACGAGAGAGAGAGAGAGAGAGAGAGAGAGAGAGAGAGAGAGAGAGAGAGAGAGAGAGAGAGAATGTTATACTAAATATGACTAAATATTATCACCGTTTTCTACTCATATCGAAATTGCATTTTTAACATAATGATAATAACAATACGTTTTACTGTCTTAAATGCCTTTATCTTAGAATGCAGGTCACTTGTCGATATTGTGTGTTTGGTTGACACATCTGATAGTTTCGGTCCTGATAATTTTAAGACTGCTCAGGCGCTGATGGAGACATTTGTATCTGGGTTTACAGTAGGAAATCATTATGCTAAAATTGGAATCGACACATTCGATGATACTTTCAAATCTGAGTTTCAATTAAAGACTTACAACAAGAAGTCCAGTATAATATCGGCAATAAGACAGATGAAATATCGTGGACGTGGTACAGACATGGTTAAAGCACTTGAAGAAGTAAGAAAAACCAGCTTTTCTAGCAAAGCAGGTAACAAAGTTAACATAGTTTTAATGTTTGTTGACTTTAATTGGAATTATTGAAAGGCAATTGTAGGTTTCGGAATATATATATATATTTTTTAAAAAAATGTAGACGACAAAGTGCATAAAGAAATGCAAAATATATGTATAAAAATTGTTTAAGTTTAGATAGTATAATTTTTACGTATATAACAGGTTCCAGAAACGATGCTACAAAAGTAGTTCTTATGATAACAGACGGATGGTCATACAACAATAAAGCAACAAAGAATGCAGCTTCGGCGTTAAAAAAAATGGGAGTTTTTTTTGTACATAATAGCTGTAGGGCGTAGAGTACAACCCAATATCGATGACTTTGCCACTTACCCAAAAAGGAAATTCTCATTTAGAGCAAAAACTAGCGGAGAAGCGATAAACCTTGCTCAAGACTTAATAAAATATACATGTAAAGGTAAGTTTTAGTTGTTTTAAAACGAAACACATACGTTAATAATACGCAATTAATGTACAGTGATCTTATACTGTCTTTTATGTTTTGGTAAGATATTGTTGCTACAAGTACGTTATGTCAAAATATTTCCTCAGTGATGTTCAAAGATCTATGTATATAAACCATGCTTTTGGCTAATTAGGTAAGAAAGTACATAAGTATGGGATTGGGAGGAAAAAGAGAAATAAACACTGATTATTAAAGGAGTGAACATAATTTTTATAATAAAACAATCATTCATGAAGCATATATCATACAAATTTTGTTTTAAAGACTGTTTATATATATATATATATATATATATATATATATATATATATATATATATATATATATATATATATATATATATTATGACATCTAAACTTTATTTTTTGTGAAAAAAAGTTCATTTTGGTTTGTTTTTCAGTATCACATGGACCATTTCCTGAAGGTAAATGCACACACATAATATATATATATATATATATATATATATATATATATATATATATATATATATATATATATATATATATATATATATATATATATTTATGAGAGAGAGAGAGAGAGAGAGAGAGAGAGAGAGAGAGAGAGAGAGAGAGAGAGAGAGAGATGCGGTAATACGGAAAACCGGTAACCGGTAACCGTGGTTTTTTTTTCTCTCGCGGTACAATGCCGCGGTATCGTCGGGAAACACCGTTATTTAATGCACATAATCTTTACGGATGGTAAAAGTTATAAACGGCAAAACTATAAAAAATATTGTTCTGGTATTTTTAATTTTAAAATAATCACCAGTGACGTCATTGGTTTGTTGGTACACGCTTGTTGAAAATACAAAATCCAAATTAACAATTTGAGATAACTTAATGTTAAAAAACAAATTACACATGGTGTTCATGAAGAAAATGTGCTGTGTGTATTCACCACAATTGTACGATCAAAAGTGCAGGGGGTGGCACACTAACAGCTGATATACGTCAACACACAATCTTAAACAATAAATTCCTAGAAATTTATCATTAATCAATAACTTTCAGTCATAGCCGTACAGGACATGGTAAAAAGTAAAATTAAGGAATACTGTGGTATTTACTGTGGTATATTGTAAAAAAAAACCGTGATATAACGTTGCATAAATGTCTTAGAGGTACCGAGCCCTATATAATACATACTCTTTCCCTCTGTCTCTCTGTCCTCTCTCACTCTCTCAAGCGTTACTACTGTTAGCGGTTAGCCATGGCCCTCTCAGAAATGAACATTTTAATGACAACGGAGATGTAGGATATTTTTTGTATTTTACCTATCTAATCATTTTAAGCATCATCTAAAAGGCCTAAACTATGAAATATGAACTATAAAAATAAAAAAATAACTGTTTTTGAATTTAAACGCTGCACGAAAAATATAGTTTTTCCAAATGTATTTTTTTCATTGTTGACTTTATATTCTTTTATCATGTAAACATTTTTGTCGATATTTGTGTACTACAAATAAAGTATATTTATTTCGAATCACTTAAAAATACTTTATTTTAAAGAATACAATGATATACAATATATCAAGAAAATAACAAAAATATTTGCAAATAAGAATATGTCTTATTAAAATAATGAAATAAACTATTTTTGTGTTACTTTTACAGAGTACGTTGGATGTTTTTTAAAACAAAAGAATTACAAGTATACCAAATCGAGTTATAGAATGACACCGCAAAAATGCATCAACATTTGTAAACTGAACGGATTTAAGTTTGCGAACATTGATGTAAGTAAAACATGATTGTATGACGGTGGAACATGCTGATACTCTGTATATTATGCTGGTATGTATGTGTGTATGTATGTATGTATTTATGTATGTATGTATGTATGTATGTATGTAAAGCATGCTAATACTCCGTATATTCTGCTGGTATGTATGTATGTTTGTATGTATGTATGTATG
This sequence comes from Tegillarca granosa, assembly GCA_029721355.1. Classification (NCBI taxonomy): domain Eukaryota; kingdom Metazoa; phylum Mollusca; class Bivalvia; order Arcoida; family Arcidae; genus Tegillarca; species Tegillarca granosa. Next base: position 27,452,544 of record CM056605.1, read on the forward strand.
TATGTATGTATGTATGTATGTATGTATGTATGTATGTATGTATGTATGTGTGTATGTATGTGTGTATGTATGTATGTATGTATATATGTAAAGCATGCTGATATTCCGTATATTCTGCTGGTATGTATGTATGTATATAAAGCATGCTAATACTCCGTATATTCTGCTGGTATGTATGTATGTTTGTATGTATGTATGTAAAGCATGCTGATACTCCGTATATTCTGCTGGTTTGTATGTATGTATGTATGTATGTATGTATGTATGTATGTATGTATGTATGTATGTATGTATTAATGTATGTATGTAAAGCATGCTGATACTCCGTATATTCTGCTGGTATGTATGTATGTATGTATGTATGTATGTATGTATGTATGTATGTAAAGTATGTTGATACTCCGTATATTATTCTGGTATGTATGTATGTATGTATGTATGTATTTCATTAACACGATATATATATATATATATATATATATATATATATATATATATATATATATATATATGTGTGTGTGTGTGTGTGTGTGTGTGTGTGTGTGTGTGTGCCCAAAAGAAAAAGAAACGCAGGGTAATATAGAATGGAATAATTTCTTAACGTTTTTTTTTTTCATTATCATGAAAATTTGTCAGGTTATTGTCTGGGTCATTGTGTTTTCAACTTTAAAGAAGAAAAGTTAACGAAGCATGTGATGTACCGTGTCACGTAGTGCAAACAGTGAAAAGCAAAAATAAATAATACATCTGATGATTTTGTCGACACAGTTTTTCATATTATTCGATACTCTTCAGATGTAAACACTGTTTTCAGTAGTTAAAACTATGTTTTAATTTCCTACTGTAATTGCATGGCTTACGGAAGTTCAGAGGGGTCAGGCCGTTGCGTAACGACACGACGACAAGACAGGTCTATACTTCTTGCCCACTTGCGTAATCAGTGCGTTTCTTCCACTGAAACTGGTAGGCGGTACATGCCCCAAGGATATTTATCAATGAGACAATGAAGACAGGTCTTTTTCACTGACGAGTCGCGATTCATCCTTCGTCCGGATGGTCGCCGATGTATAAATCGACATCGTAGGGAACGTTTCGCCGACGCATGCGTTAATGAGGTGGATAGGTTTGGTGGTGGATCACTTATGGTCTGGGGTTAAATATATCTCACGGGGTGAAATTAACCGAAAAATGACTTTTTGGAAGAACGATAAACACTCTTATGAATTCAATGCATGGGAGAAAAATGACTTGACAACTGCGGGAGGTGGAAGTACCCGGTACTGGTAACTATATCTTGATTCGAAATTAAGTTTTTGTGGGATATCGCCCAATTAGTTCAAATAATTCTAAAAGTAAAGGTCAAAATTAAGTGAAATTTTCAGAAATAATTCTCATCCAATTCGTTCAAATAACTCTAAAAGTAAAGGTCAAATTCCAGTGAAATATTACGAAATAATTCATTAAAGATAGTTTTTAGTAGTAGATAAAACAAAGTTAAATACCATTCATATAATTTACCATAAATCAGCTCTAAATTTTACCTTGCGTTTCTTTTTCCTTTGTGTGTGTGTGTGTGTGTTTGTGTGTGTGTGTTCAATGATAATAGGAACCTTGTTAAATTCACAAACAAATTGTATTTAATTACTAGTAGTCAAACGAGTCGTATATTTCAAGAAGGTTAGTATCTATAGCGTATTTTGTTATCATGTTTCGAAGGGAGGAAATTTATGCCATTGTAAACAAACGACCCAGACTGGACTTAGACGACAGAATAAAAAATGTAACATAAGGTGTGATGGAAATAAGAACGTTATTTGTGGAGGAAGAAGCACAGTTGCAGTGTATAAAACAGGTATTGTAGATAAATATACTTGTTTGGAAATCCATTGATTATCAGCTTACAGACAAAAGCCATTAGAGTCAAAAGAGAACTGAGAAGAAAAAATGAAAAGTATTTTTTATAATAAATAACTTTTGGCACTGCTATCTACTTGTCCAACCAAAACATTTATAGAGTTTCTACATAACTTTTCCCATTTTTTATCAGTCACTGAAAATATTTATTTATATATAAACAGTATTTATTATACAATGCACAATATTACTTTCATTCGATCCATTGGTCCATACTTGTTGGTTTCTAAGATTGACAACTCTTGACAGTTTTGTTCTATACTTGTCTTGGCTTCAAATTTTGAGATGTATAAGATATGTTTATATTAAGTATATTTATAACTATAAAAAGAATTCATAATAGCCGTTACCGTCCGAAATTTTACTAAAAATATCATTTCTATTGTTTTATAAGACCCGAATTATTAGTTTTAGATCGATCTTTATATCTATTAGGATACCTTGGATGTTTCACAGATTCCAAAGATAGAGTTTTACCACATAATATTTTCCAAGATAACAAAATGACTCCAGAATTATGTATTTCTGCTTGTAAGGAGAAATCATATCGTTATGCTGGTGTTCAGGTAACATTTTTTAAACTTTAAATGGAATGCCATCAAATATTTGTTCGGAGCTACAGTCGTTTAATACCTAGATACAGACCTTAAATTTAGATGCTTTACCAATATTTAAGCAAAAGATTTTGGAAATAAAAACAAAAAATGAACGAAAAAGGGTAAAAATACAAAGGGTTTATCTGTCTTGACAATAAAATCATAAATCACAACATGTATCATATTTATTTAGTTAAAATCTTTATAAGCTAAATTAATATAAAGAAAGTATAAAATTCTTATTTATATGCTGATACATTTATACATTTTGCAAGAACCTTTTTGTTTATCCCATGTTATGTAGGGTCTTTTTTTAGAATTTTTTGTCTCAATTCGCTAGGGCAACTACTACATTATACATTCTGTTGTTGATGCACATTAAACTTGTATTCAGTATGGTCTTCTGAACTGAAATAAGCTACCGTTACCTAAATAGACATTTAAACTATATAGAGCATTGTTAAAAGATCCAGTTAGTTTTTGCCAAAAAAAAAAAAAAAAAAAAAAAAAAAAAAAAAAAAAAAAAAACAATGCTGCAATGTTTAGACTAATTATATATCAATTATATCATGCTTTTGTCATATAAAACAAAAATGGATATGTACTAATATACTTTTTGAAATGACAAACTGTTTTTTTTTTGGTTTGGATTTAGTTGAATTTTTATTAAATTTATCGTTTAGTTTAGCAAATAAACTGGCATTGCTACACGATCCATCGCTAATTTTGGGGGCTTTACTCACAGGAATTGATAATTCCAAGAGTTGTTTGGTCTTTCATAAATTATCCACATGAATTTTGAATATAGCCGTCATTAAATTATATTGCTGTTGTGCACAAATAAAGAAAAAATTAAAGATATATGGCTTACCTAGTCAGCATTGGATGCATACACCGTTCTCCAGTGAATGAGGATAGCGACACTTTATGATGAAATGTGTATAAGCATATCAAAATAAAATCGTAAAATGTCCAAATTATGAGATAAATAAGAAATGAAATACCGATCCAGGAAGAATACTATGTGCAAATAATAAGGATTTCAAAACCGGAAAACGTTGGGAGAAATTCCGGAAATCGTATTTCGTTCTTAAAGGAGTAAAATACTCTAATTTTATTTTTTTTTTTCAAACATTAAAAATAAATTTTTTGGAGTATACAAATACTAGTCTTTATATTTTTTTTACAAACTTTTATACTTTTAACTTTTTGTACTTTTAACACGTCATTACGATGATTAGAACTTTTAATAAAATATTTTTAAAATACTTTTAACACGTCATTACGATGTTTAGAATTTAAAAAAAAAAATTAAAAGGGGAAGGGGAGTTAATCCTTCTCATATCTCAAAAACAAAAACCCAAGCATTTCATTTTGAAGCATATGAAGCAAACTTCCTTTGTGAAGTTTTTAAAGAAATGTATTTCACAAATTTTATTAAATTTGGATTTTTGTATTAAACTGTCAACGAAAATGAAGATACTTTTTGCACACTCTGTTATAATGACTTATGCTTTTTTATTTAAATGATATGTATATCACTTCAGAGCAAGGCAAGTCTTTTATAAAAAGACTAATTAAAACCATAAAAATGAAATTTGGTTTCATCACATTTAGTCATTTTTGAATTAAGTACAAGCATACAAGCATCAGGGATATTTAGAAATAAAAATAAGATTGTCGAAAGTGAGGTAGGTTTAACAAACTCTACTGAAAAAAAAACGAAAACCCAACCATGTGATTTTTTTTATTTTATTCAACAAAGCACATTATGAGTAATTTGTATGCAAATATTCAGAAAATTTCAATTCGGAAACATTTTTGCCTCTGGTGCCGGGAACTTCCTTTAGTGTGTGTTGTCCATGCATATTTTTCCTTTTTATATAGCAATATACACCATGTCAGTTAGAACTCCTCATATTTGATATTGCCATTTTACAGAAAAATCCAAACTGCAATACCTATCTAAAAATTGATTTTAAGTATTTAACAAAAAAACTGTTTAATTCTTTTGAGGCATATGTGCACATTTCGGAAATTCATCACTCATCAGTGACACAAGAGGCCGAAAGAAATGACATGGAAATAACATGAACCTTCGAAAATTTATGAATCTAAAGTTCCAAAATTATATGAATCTAAAAGAATTCTTTACATTAGGTAACAAACCAAAGTTTTAAATTTACTAAAAAAATTAGACGACTGAAAATTTTGTTAAACGGTACATTTTCTCACGGCATAAAGTACTACCTATTGAGTTATTGATACCTTCACCAGCAGCGGTACCCGCTCAGGGGTAGTAACAAGTTTACAGAAATTCTTGTATAATTTTGCTGTGTCAAATGCGCACATTTCGGAATTTTGATTTAATCAATTTAATTGATTTCTATATTTTGATGCTTTTGTCCATAAAAACAGTAAAAAGTATTGTCTGAACAACAATAGTCCTTTTTATAGCATTTATATAAAAGTAAATCAGTTTTTGGCGCTAGAAATATGATTTTAAGGTTTTCATCAAAAAAAAAAAAAAAAAAAAAAAAAAAAAATAAAAGTTTTTACAATATTTACAATAGAAAAATAATTTCTACGTTGAACCCAGTTTGATTTTTGTTTTCATTATTCGTATAAACATCGGTTTTTCACATCGCGCATGAATACCAATTCTGGTTTTTCCCTAACTGACCTATTTTTAGCTATCTGTTTTTATCTCACAAAACCACGTACATACTTCGATATTTCCTTCTTTTTTTCAAGTTTTTTTTCACGTTATAGCAAAATAATTATTTTTTCAAAAAATAAAAAATATTTTCAATACCTATTGAATTCCTATGATGAACTCATTGTAGAAAATCTAGAACATTAGGCAATTCCCGTGACGTACTTTTATCAATCTATTTTTAACATTCAAGCCATCACATTTAATAGTGTTATTTAATTAAATATACATTGAAAATGAAAGAAAAAATATTGAATTTTAAATGAAGAAATAAATAAATAAATAAAATATTTGTTTCGATTTTTATTGTATACTTAAAAATATTTCCATCGTCAGGGTGTTCTAAACGCTACACGGCACACTGCATGTGGGCCACTACAATACAAGCTATGAGCGATGCTGGTGTTGAGACCAGACAGATAATGTTTATGAGCGGTCGTCGTAATGAGGCTTCTGTCAGGAGCTACTCTCGCGATTGTTCGACCATGCAAAAACATGCTTTAAGTTCGCAGCGACGCTGCTAATACTTCTGCCGTAATTCCCTCTGCATCCGACCATGCTTCTTCTTCTCTACCAGCAACTGATAATCACGTGATGGTTCCATGCTCGGACCTGTGCACAACCCAGTCCAACAAAACGTCGCGCATTGGTGTTTCCAATACCCTGTCATCCATACATTCGGGATTTTTGACAAATTCAACGTTTAATAGCTGTAATTTAACAATCAATATGAATTTGTAACTTTGTTTGTCTATTCGAATAAAATTGTATGAAATGTTCTTTTGTTTCCAGTGTACTATTTTTTAAGCCGTCTATTACGTCACACAATCAGTGAGAAGGCGGGAATTTTTTTGATTGACATATTGGCTGTTCCCAGAATGTTTACATTGTCGACAGATTCGGTATATACCGGTTTTTTCTTACTTATTTGTATGACGCATTCGAGAAGTTTGTAAAAAGAATGTTAGGAAAAATATTGTAAATATAAGAATTGACTGTCATTTTTTCCTGGGTTATCAAGGAATGAACCAGATTTTAAAACTAGCAAATCTAAAATGACACTGCTTCGCAGTTCATCAGATTTGCTAGTTTTAAAATCTGGTTCATTCCTTGATAACCCAGGAAAAAATGACAGTCAATTCTTAATTGAATGCGATAGTAATTTTCTAATCGGATATGATGTACTTTTTATTTTTTAGCAATCCAACTATTGCCTTTGTGGTGATGACATAAGCAAAGGAAATGCAAAACCTGAATCGGAATGTAATGTTCCATGTCTTGGTGACAAGAATAAAAAATGTGGTGCTGGATGGAGAAATAGCATATTCTGAAACTGGTATGTCATACTAAAACGAAGGTCAAAATAGACACAATTATTATGTAGACTTTTTTCATTTTTTTTGTTTTCGCGGCTTGCAAGCGCAATTTTTTTTTTTTTGGGGGGGGGTATACATGTATTAAAAAATTTAATTATCTTTTTTAAAATCTTATTGGTTTTCTTTTTATATCATACTCTTCGAATAAAGCATTATTTATTACAAAATGTTTCTAAACACTTGCAACAACCCAAAACAACCAACCTTATACGTTTTTACATTTAGTTTGACACATTGATTTTACCTCTAATAAATTATAACAACAAATATTTTTATGGTCTTTAGGAGTGACAATATCAAACTAAAAAGTATTCCTTTTAGCTTAAATACTTCTGACCGAGACGTAAAACCCCATGAAATCAAATCCTGTTAGCATTTATCTTTTTTTATTTAAATGTTTTACAGGTACTAATGTTATTGGATGTTTCAAAGATAGAAGAAATAAAATCTTAAAAAAGAAAAGCTTCATTAATTCTCGTATGACTAATACTTTATGCATATCTTGGTGCCTGGAACAAGGATATCAATTTGCTGGAACAAAGGTATTTGGTGTTGAAGTAATATAAGCTTTTAACACAGATCACGCTTTAAAATTTTGCTAAAGAAGAAAACTCGACAACAAACAACAAAGAAAATATCATTATCACAGATAAACTAATTATATATATATAGATACAAAAGATATTTAAATCATTTGTTAATTAATTAATCCATATAGAGAATTCTTACTTTTAAATCCAAATTCAAATTAATAGACAATTTTGAAAAGATTGTTATACATCTGTACTAAACGTAAATTTATAATCTACATTATCTACGTCTATGTAAAAGAAAGGAAATTGGTGTGGCTGTGGATATGAGTTCCATGAAAAACATGAAACAAAGAAAGACAGATCACATTGTAACCAGACATGCAGCGGAAACCAAATCCAGAAGTGTGGTGGGTCATCCAGTGTTTCCGTGTTTAAAACCGGTATAAATTTCTTTAGTTTTTTGTTTCAGATATTTTTAATGTTAAGATTTTTTATCATTGTAAAGAAAGACTTTACTTTTAGAGTAATTTGTAATGTAGGAAACATATACAAATATTTCTGTTTTTAAATTTCTATTGTAAAGTATTTTAAGCGCAGAAATAATGTTTAAAAAATTCTTTAAATTGAAATAAAAAAGAAACTTTTTTGGGGAAAATGAAAGATTTAAACATTTTGTAGAGTTAACACAATTACATGATTTTATGATTGTTATGCACATTATTTCAAGAGATTAAGTCATCTTCACTGGGCTAAACAAGTCCGTTTATCAGTGATATAAAATCAATCGTTTGATAGGCTCAATCTTATTTACAAAGTAACGTCATCACCACTGATTTCCACAAAGTTACGTCACTCGCTTGCGATTCGACTTAGCAGGTTTTTAACATTGAACGGTGCGGCTTATGGCGAGCCGGGAATTCTTCAGATATTAGGTTTTACTGTTTTTTAGAGAGAACGTAGCGAAAGTTTATCCAGATTCGCCCACAGAACTTACAAAAATCTGTAAAAATTGAAGTATCATAGCTGAAAATGAAATGAACATTATCGTGGCATATTTGGCTGTAGTTCAAAATAAAAATTATTCAAAATAAAATAAATAAAAAAGCGTAATTAGGCTATAAACTAAGCATTTTCTAAGTGAATCATGAAATGAAAGTTGTTTTTGTTCTCAGTACTGTTGTTCATATTCTTTATTATGATTGACGTTTCTGTGGGGACATTAGGAGAAAAGGCGTACGGTTTTTTTTTTGGCAATTAGTTGTATTCATATTATTCATGAGTTTTTGAAGTCATAATTTGCTCCAGTCATCATTTTATCTATATATAGAATTTTAATTTATAATTCATTATGTTTTGATAGGAATGCATTCCAAGAGAGAGAGAGAGAGAGAGAGAGAGAGGAGAGAGGAGAGAGAGAGAGAGAAGAGAGAGAGAGAGAGAGAGAGAGAGAGAGAGAGAGAGAGAGAATAAGGTCGCAAACTGAATACATTTAGGAAGAGAAGAGAGAGAAAGAGGAGGGTCTGCAGAATGTGAATATTTGGAGAGAGAGAGAGAGAGAGAGAGAGAGAGAGAGAGAGAGAGAGAGAGAGAGAGAGTTTATATGATTATCCAAATTCAGAAAGAAAGGCGATGTAATCACCATTATCCCCCTGCATTCCATTTTCAGTTTAGAAATTCACTTCAATCTCCGGCTTATCCAAGGCAGAGTAAGTTTGTCAGTTAATGGTATCTTCTGTGACTGGTTTCTTACTCCAATACGTTCACTTCGTAACTTGCTAATGTTTGCAAAGAATAACCTTTACCCTAATATTCTTAATTTGTTTTAAATATTTACTTTACCAGCTCTTTTTCATTTGAAATTCAAATTATACAAATTAATGAAAGCTATGACATGCTTAGAACATTATTTTGCAAATACTTTTATTTCTTTAGTCCATGTATGTTTTAATATTTTTATTTTAAAATTGTCTCTTAAGATAACTTCCGAAAACACACATATTTTCAACACCCAGAGTTCAGGGTGTGATAATCATTTTAACATGTTATTTGTCGTTATAGTGATATCCTACCTAGATAAAAAAAATGCACATCAAAAGTCAAAAGCCGCACGTGAAATCACCTGGGATATATAAGTACAAGTACCGCTGTATACAACTATGTAACTACTTTATACTTAATAAAACACAGGTTGTTAACCTTACGGTGGATACTTCACATTCCTTATCTATTTCATATATGAATTAACAAACAATTATTATTAGGAAACTACATAGTTCCTCTACACAACCTTATGTGGAATTTAGTAAATACCTGTAAATCTAAATTTTAGACAGACGTTTTATCACATACCCATCGAATCTTACTATAGTGATACATTACATTTTCTGGCTATGTGATACCATGTTCCGTATCGCACATGTGTGATACAACATTCCTTATCACTATAAAAACCAGGAACTACTTTAAGGGGAATTCCCTCTTCCGATAACAATAACATTACGTCATGAATACATAAGAACTTTTGCTATGTGACGTGATCATTCAGTTGGGGGAATTTTGTCAAGTTAGGAGAATTCGGGACGATGTTAATAAATTTTGATAAATCAATGTTTGTTTTTAAGTTTTAACCTGTGTTTACGATAGTAGTATTACAATGTTAAAAATGACGTTTAAGCCAACAATTATCTTTTGTTTTTAATTATTTATAAGCATTTTTGTTACGTTTTTCCAGTCAAATATCAGTTTTTCCAATCAGATTAAAAATCAATATGAAAAACCTGATTGTGAATTTATTGGCAGATTAAGTTAGAAAGAAAGCTTTGAATTCAGTTTGGTAGGGTATGTAATAAATACAAAACCAAAATATACTTAAAAACAAATCATACTTTAAACTGAATGATGTATTTGCAATTGTAACATATATATATTTTAAAGGGTCCTTATAGATCCTAAAAAAATTTCAGTTCCTTTAAGGTGTCCTTAACGAAACCTTAAAGGTCCATTAAAGATTGTTAAAGATGGAATGGCTTTAAAGAGCTTTTAAGGCACCTTTAAGGATCTTTATGGACATATTTAAGGATCTTTAATGATCCTTAAAGCTTCATAAATGAGGGGGTTGGTCAACAATGAATTGTTGAGTAAGTGGCTGCTTAATTGTAGGCTTAGCGAGGACCTTCTAAATTTTTATAGTCATCATAACAATATTGATTATAACTATGAAGTCGCCGTATCCAAAGTTTTACATATATTTGACTGCTTATAATTCCATGTCGCCTTAATTCTCAGAGCCTTTAATTTGATTTTGTTTAACAGCAATGTTTTTTCCTTTTTAGCAATCCATTATTAATGTCTAAAAGAAAAGTATAAAAAATGGCAAGTTACTGACAGAATAAAATTTTAGTGGAATGAAGCTTTCGAAGGTCATTGAAGCAGATAATATGTTTAATTATTAAATTTTGAATGCATTTGTTGTTAGTGTTTTCAATCAATGATTAGAGAGGTATCATCGATTGTTCAAAATAATCAATATTCTTATCCGATAGTCATATGATTGGACACGTTTACAGAAGTGAATTCGCATATTGAAAAATTAAAAAAATAATAATATTATTTTATTTCTAAAAAAATTAACAGCGAAAAATTGAATCAAAGTGGTAATAAAAGAGATAAAGAGACTGTGGCATCGTCCATTTACATTCGACAACGAAGTAAAAAAAAATAGAATATTCCCGAATTCCCGATTTCTACGCGATAAAAGAAACTCTGCCTGTAGGCATACACTTAAGATATCTCGACATTCCTGTTTAGAATATAGATTTGCATTTCTAATTACAGTTTTATTTGTTTAATAGCCGACGAATCATGATAAAACAAATGCACGCTGTATTTTATACACGTTTATTAATCTTAAATATTAAATATTTTAACTCGTAAATGATTATAAATTGTTGATTGATTGTAATGCTAATAAACGTTTCATCAGCATTTTTTTTATTTATACGCGGCTTTTATTTACCTCATTGGATAAATCTAAGAACGATTTCGTATATGATCGGAATTTGGAAGGGAGTTTCATTGTCTAACTCGTATAAGAATCAATCGGTGCAAATTCTTTTAGATGCTAGGTCATGGAGTCAGACTGTCGCAGACATAAAATAATGTAAGAAGATCGTTTGATTTTAAAGTCTCATCTAAGACCATACATGATATGAACTGAGAATCTTATTATTTGAGATTACGAACTACCTTTTAGCACCGAGTTGGTATAAATATATAAAACAAATACCAGTTAAATTTTGATGTGCGAGATGTGCACATTTCGGAAATTCATTACTCATCAGTGACACTTAGACCGAAAAGTTTGATAGATAAAAACATAAGCCAAACAGTTGAAAATAATGAATCTAAAGTTATATAAGATATGAATTAGAAAGTCTACTTACTTTAAAGTGTTCTAAGGTTAATTATTTTTGGAAAAAATATAATAAAATGTTAATTCAAAACTTTCATAATGTAGTTTACATCATAGTAAAGTCTATTATATTGGTCGCATTTCGACACAAATCGCCTGACTTAAAGAAACTCCGGTCTTAACATTTTTTAATGTTCTAATATGATAATATCAAACTCTTTTATAGCGGAAGGAGATATTATGCTTAAATTTTGATTGTGTTCTTACCAAATCGTCGTTTTCATATATCTTCCAACTAGCTAAAAAGGAATTTTCAAATCATTTCCCTCGGTATTGTAAAACTGAGGGTTTTAAGTCTGAATGAAATCATACTCACATTTGTTTTAATTTTATCAATTTGTTCGATATGCGATGTGTATTTATCACAGCATTATAGTGCTTTGCACGATTTCATTGATAATGGTACGCTTAAATATTTCCATTGTAACAGTATGAATACACGTTTTCGACTCTATACTGTTTTAAAATTATAGCAATTTCAATAGAATCAGTCATTGACCACTATCGTTAAAATGTTTGGGAAACAGTTTGACAAAATTAAGAAATTATAGTTTAAATAAATGTACGAAATAAACTGGGGCATTCGGTAAAACAGATTGAATTACTGAATTGGGAGACGTTTAAGAGTCAAATAATGTACCTTATGAGGAAGCTTGTAGGTGGACAAAGAAATTTCTGATTGGCACAGAGTGGGTCAAAATAATTAAAGGTATTAAGAGTTATATGACTTATTTTATTTTGAAGCGTATTTTGAGAATATGAAAGATTTTTCCCGGATAGATCTCGCATACATTGACAGATAACCAAAATAAGTACGATAACAAACCTCTAAGCAATTGCTCAAACATTTCCCGAATTCAATAAAAAAAAACAATTTACAAGCATTGTAACTGGTTATGAAACATGGGTTCACTTGCAATACTTCAGGCAACAGGTATGATACTAACGAGTATAAAATTCAACAATCTTGTAATACTATCCCAAACAGAATGATTAAGTGAAAATGCGTATCGGTTAAAGGATAAGGATTTAGAAAATGATTTTGTGGTTTTGCTTTAATCCATGCAACAAGTATGATTCTTTACAAAGAAAAAATTTAATAATTTTGTATCAAAACCACAAACATAAGTATTTATTACGAAAAACACACATTTTGAAAACGTTCAGTTTATTTTCAAAAGAAATCTGATTTAATATATTATTATTTGGAGTGAACTTTTTCAGAAAACGGTTTTTTATCATATTAAAGATTTGTCAAATTCAAATATTGAGCTAAAATGCTTTTTATATTAACAAATTCCTTTCCCTTATTTTTTCTTTAATTAATTGATAATTATTTTTGTTGACTAGCATTTTCGTCACGAAAATATGAAATCAATTTTATTTTACCCAAAACTTATGTTAAAAGGTGTTTATTTTATAAAGTTTTAAATTAAAAAAAACAACTTTTTAACTTCTTTGATAAATAAAAGTCAATTTGTTTTAAAGAAGCTCAAAAAACTAACTAAATTAATATATAGTTTTGTTTTTTTCTTTATTTGAGTCACACACTCACACACACACACACACATATGCTATTTTCTTTGAAATTTTATTTTAATTGGCAAACCGTTTTTTAATGAGAACTTTTGAAACCTGAGTCTAAAATAATTAATTAATTATTAATCAGTTATTATCGACATTTATCGCGGTCAAACAATCGTTTGAAAAACAAAAAGAACAATAGGTATCTACCAAAAAACAGGAAGAAATAGGTTTGAAAAGATAAAAAATATAGCACACTTTTTTATAATTTTAAAAAACCAAGATATTTACTTTCACAAGAATCTTTTTTATTATTTCTAACAACTTATTTAAACTTTTGGGACCAAAAATGTAAAAAAAAAAGAATTCTTAAAAAATTCCGAGAAAGATATTATAAAAACCAATAATGAAACAGAAGTATCTTTTTTGACATTCTTAAATTTGTATTAAGATAAATTAAATAATACGAATCATTTTTAAATAGAATGTTGTAAATGCATCAATATCATTTTTGACATTAAAGTTATTTCAGTGGCCAAAAAATAATCTTGAAAAATAACATGCCGTAAAGATTCGTATTTCGTACGTGTCTGTTTTTAATCACGCTTACCCTTTTTTGGTTATATTTTTTGTCGCATTTCATCTCTTTCAAAAGCGTTTCTTAATTTTTTTTTCAAGCTAGATTCTGTTCATTATCTTTGATGTGTTCAGAACAGTTTTTAAAAAATTAATGAAATGATTTGTTTTAAATATAAACCAAATAAGACCTAATTTCACTTATTTTTTATATAAAAAGTTGTTTTCAGCTGATTTTGATCAAAAACTTTTGTTTCGGATAATATGTGTGATTACTACATGTACTTCATAACAGCTTCAAATTCAAATATTAGAAGTTGTTTTTCACCTACCAGACAATTCTTTGTGTTCAAAATTCCAAAACCCTTTAGTTATTGATGACTCGATATTTAAAAATTCTCACTGTATCAATAAAACCGGAAGTAATCCTCTTTGTATTGACCATCAAATTAATGAGCATGGTAGTGATGGTAGAAGGTATGAAGATCTTGCTTCGACGGGGATCAAGCCTGTAGTCGATCGGTTTTCATCAAAAAGGTGCCATGATGACAAATACTACTATAATGAGAATACGGTAAACATTATGGACAATATATATAATACTGTGTCTTTCTTATTGTCACAATAGAATTTAATAACGTTCAGTACCGTAGTTAAGATACTTTTACCTCTATAAAGGTAGCCCGTTTTTGGATTGTTAAGAAAACCGGAGTACCACCCCATTTTTTTTAACTCTTTAATGTAGGTAGTTTTTATGTAGTTATGTTCTTCGATGTTTACGAATATTTTACTTAAATAAACTATTTCTGTAACTCAGTTGGTAGAGCTTTCACTTCGTATGGTGGAGGTCGGGGTTTCAACCCCGACCGGGTCTAACCAAGACTTAAAAACAAGTAGTGACTGTTCTTTTGTTAACCACTCGGCATTCAAAAAAATAAAAGTCACGGGATCTTTATAAAGAGAGTTAAAAACCGATGTCATGTCACGGCAGGCATTAAATTAAATCAATAATCAACTTTAGTTTTTACTCAGAATTAATTTTTAAATTTTGAAGTTAGATCGTTTCTTCTATCTGTGTTAACCGATATTGTACAAAGAATTTGTTTTGTACTCATTTTAAACAAAACAGATCGCCTCAAAATAAATCGATTAGGTGTTAATCAATTTGAGAATCGCAATTGTTGTAAAAAACGTAAATTATCTTTTAGAAGATCCGTTCTTTAATTTGTTTATTTCTTTTTATTATAATAATCATAATTACGGCGTTTCTTACCATTCCCGTCATGTTAAAACTTTTGCATTACAAAATAACAATGAATATAAGTTTTAATGTTAAAATTTAAACAACAAGTCTTTAAAGTTGAATTTTTAACAATAATAAATATACAAAAGCGTTCTTGAACCCTGTAGTAAAGGTATGCTAACATTATCGCATATAGAAAACAATCTACATTACAGTTTAAAACAAAAAAGCATTGATGATAACTATGTAAATACAAAACGGACCCAAAATTTTAATTTGCGTCCAATCGTAAACTAAATCATTTTTCTTTTTTATAGTTATTTTTTTTAATTATTTTTTTTTTGTTATTGGTTTTTCTCTGTCCACAAAATGTCGTGAATCAGGGGAGAAAGTAGTATCTCAAATCTATGTCTTATGATTGACCCAACAGGGGGTTTCAACCAAAATTCCTTCCTTCCTAAAGATAAACGGTCTAGTAACAGCAACCAAGGTGGTTTCTATTATTGAATAAGTACCCTCAAACATAGTACCCATAATTTATTTAGCCTCAAAAACCATTATTAAAATTCTGCTTTCTTTTATACAATTCGCCTACACACACACAGAGAGAGAGAGAGAGAGAGAGAGAGAGAGAGAGAGAGAGAGAGAGAGAGAGAGAGAAGAAGAAGGAGGAATTTTTGCGCATAATTAATTATTTGACTTTATTCACCTTTATTCATATCCGAGTAATATTTTCAATTTCATATGATTACGTTTTCAGAAAAGATATCCGGTAAACAAGATAATTAATTCTATATGATATTTTATCTGTACTGCACCAATATAAAATTAAGTGCCAATTACATTTATCAGATTGTTTCGTATTCTCGTATCAGCAACAAACAAAAGATAAAAAACTCTCATATTCGGATACAGCATTGGAGGTTTCAAACGAATTTTACAGAAACTATAACGTAAAAGTCAGTAATATTTGCTTCTCCTGCGTATAGCGTGTATGTTTAACAGTTAATACGGTATGGTAGAGCTTGTTCCCACTACGGATACTTTCTACAACGAAGCAAGCTGCTTACAATTAAATTGTTTATTCAATGATATTGCAAGTATTGGCTTATCAAGGACCCTAAAAAGTTTAATGACCGTCATTACAATATTCTTGACAAGTGAAGTCCACGCATCCAAACTTATACTTGATCTATTTGACTTCCCATAAAAGCTATCTGAAAAAACCTCCTTACCCTTTAGGAGCACCGGGCCTTCTTTCCGTGATAGAAGTTCACGTGCATAACTGAATTTGTCGGTTTTATTTAATTTTTTTGACATGTACTGGTATATTTGTGTTTTAGTTTTTATTAATTGTTTTAATTCAAACTTAGTTTCTTTACACTTTTCCTTCAAAATAAGCACCTGTGTGCAAAACTTTTCTTACATGTTGTTTTTTTTCTTATAAAGTAAAAAAAAAGTAAAATAATTTTATTTAATTTTATTTTTAATGCGCATATCTATATAAACATTGTAAAAATGATACGATGATCCAAGTCATTTTAAATTACTTAATAATTTTACTTTAAAAATTCTCTAAAATAAACATCTACAGTCGGGACTATTCTTTGAAGTTACTGTTATCTGATTCCTGATTTTCTTTTTAATCAATTTTCTTTATTTACACTCAATATGCATTTACAGTAATAATTACAAGTTTTGATTTGATGGAATTCTATTTCTTCAACTGTATCTACAAATACTATTTGACATAATTATTTTCGACAGCAAACAGTTGAAAAGATAAAAATAAAACCGTCATGTAAACATCACAAGACCAACCCCCTCCTTTAAGGATCTTTAAGGATCCTTAAAGATCCTTAAATATGTCCTTAAAGATCCTTAAAGGGGCCTTAAAGCCTCCTTAAAGCCATTCCATCTTTAAGGACCTTTAAGGGACCTTAAATGACTCTTTAAGGACATATTTAAGGATCTTTAAGGATCCTTGAAGATCCTTAATGGAACTGAAATTTTAAGGATCTTTAAGGAGGCTTTAAGGATCCTTAAAGATGTCTCATCATGAAAAACTCCATTTTTTCAATTATTAATGTAACGATGGCTATTACATTAATTCAGTTAAAAAGTATGATTTGTCTTTAGTATATTTTGAATTTTTATAGTTTATACAACATAGGAGACATAGATAACGCCTGTCTGAATTCTTGTTTCTACATTAAGTTTTTGTAGAGGAGCCGTATGTCGGTTCTTAATAATACTTGTTTCTTAATTCATAAAAGAATTAGATAAAAATGTGCAGTTTTCACAATACAGGTAAACAAGCCGTGTTTTAATCAGATCGGCAGCAAGCATATGTAATTAACAGTATTTGTTAATTGTATATAGCGGTACTTGTTTGATTATCGATCCCAGGTGATTTCACGCGCGGCTTTTGACTTTGATGTGCATTTTCTTATCTAGGTAGGGGATCACTATGAAGTCAAATAACATGTTAAAATGATTACCTAACTCTGAACTCTGGGTGTTGAAAATAAAGGTGTGTTTTTTGGAAGTGATTTTAAGAGACAATTTTAATATTAAAAAATACATTAACTGAAGAAATAAAAGTAATCGCAAAATAATCTAAGCATGTCTTATATTTTATTTTATTTTATTTTATTTATTTTATGTTATCTTATTTTATTTTATTTTATTTTATTTTTTGGGGGAAAGTGTTATGCATATATGCAAATAAGGCATGAGAGAGAGAGAGAGAGAGAGAGAGAGAGAGAGAGAGAGAGAGAGAGAGAGAGAGAGAGAGAGAGAGCACATTTTAGTGTCTTTGAATTGACATATATGGAACTCATTACTGACACATGATGATATGGATTTCAAATAATTTCGATTCCTAATGAAAAAAGAGTTGGTGAAGTAAATATTTAAAACAAAATAAGAACATTAGAGAAAAGGTTATTCTTTTCATGAACATGAACTAGTTATGAAGTGAACATATTGAAGTAAGAAACCAGTCACAGAAGATAACCATTAACTGACAAACTTTACCCAGTTGGATGTGAATTTCTGCAGTCAAGATGGAGTGCAGTGGAATAACGGCGATAATCTCTCTCTCTCTCTCTCTCTCTCTCTCTCTCTCTCTCTCTCTCTCTCTCTCTCTCTATCTTTGTACATTGAATTCTTGACCTGCCCGTAAATGAATTTTAAAAAAAAAACAGCTCTCCCTTTCTAAATATTCAATTTCTGACTATTATCTCTTTCTGTATTTAATTTGCAACTTGACGGTGAAAAATAGGTAATCCCCCCACGCGCACACACACACACACACACACACACACACACACACACACACACACACACTGGGAATTTCTGAATGATATTACTAGTATCTTAGTATATTATGTGTACTGCAGATTCCAGAAAAAAAATTTACTGTTAATTTTTTTTTTGGTTGATAAATAGACTCGGGAGAACATATTTATTTATTTATTTATTTATTTATTTATTTATTTATTTTATTTTATTTTATTTTATTTTATTTTATTTTATTTTTTTTTATTCATTTATTTATTTATTTATTCATTTATTTATTTTTGACATTATGGCCAATTATTTAATTAAAAAGCTGTTTGTACAGTTAACATACTGCTTCTTCTGTATCAATTACATCTCTAATTATTACATATAAATAATAATAATTTTCAAGTAAAAGGAGTAAGAAAGAACAGATATGATGTCATTAACATTAATTAATTAAGTGATTAATACACTTGATCATCAAACACCATCTTGCTGATTGATGTTAGATATATACTAGTATATTACAGGTAAATTTTGGAATGCATTCCTATCAACACATATTTTATCTAATGCAATTAAAATTCTATATATAGATAAAAATGATGACAGCAGCAAATTATATATGAAATTTTTATAAATATAAATAAATAAAATTAATTTGATCCCTTTGTTGTAAGAGATATTTTAAAAGAAATA
Organism: Tegillarca granosa; assembly: GCA_029721355.1. Taxonomy (NCBI): domain Eukaryota; kingdom Metazoa; phylum Mollusca; class Bivalvia; order Arcoida; family Arcidae; genus Tegillarca; species Tegillarca granosa. The sequence continues at coordinate 27,471,480 of CM056605.1, forward strand.
TAAAAAAAATTTCATAAATAAATAAAAAATGTCCACTTGCTTTTTTTCAGTCACGTGATCTCATTTGCATATTGTGAGAGACATATTTTATAATTATCAGCATCAGAATGATCTCTTCCATAGCTACATAGGTAAGGTGATGGACTCCTAACTTGAGGGACCAGGGTTCGATTCCCAGTGAGAGCGGATAACAGATGAAAATTTTAATTATAAAATTTCTTGTAATTTCTATTTAATTAATTCAAATCCAAGTAGACTACAGAATGTAATAAATAAATGAAAATAAAATTAAAGAAATAAAATTAAAAACTTGAGATGAAAAATAATAAAAAGAAAATTAATTTATTATCACTTTATTTTTTCAAAATTAATAAATGCAATAGTTTTTTTAAAATGAAATTTTAAAAAAGATAATGATAAAAATATATTTCATTGCTTTTTTTAAAAAAAGGAAAAATATAAATTTTTCCTTAAAGATCCTTAAAGCCTCCTTAAAGATCCTTAAAATTTCAGTTCCATTAAGGATCTTTAAGGAGTCCTTAAAGACTCCTTAAAGGCATATTTAAGGATCCTTAAAGCCCCCTTAAAGGTCCTTAAAGGGACATTTAAGGCAGCCTTAAGGAGGCTTTAAGGATCCTTAAAGATGCCTTTTCATCATGTGCATGTTTTATTCTCTTGATGAATGAACAAAAACAGCGTAAAAATATATATAAGCGTATTTAAAAATTAAATAAATATAGTAACAGACGTCTGTATTGTTAAAAAAACAATTTCATACCGTGTTATACTCATAACACTTATTAACTCTAATTTTAAAATATTAAGAAATTAACTGCGTTTACTTAATTACAGGGAAAAGCTTTGAGAATTAATAGAAATTTTGTCCTTTTTTAATTCAAAACTTAAAACATATATCATATGCAATCTGTAAACTACAAACTTAAAATTTACATACCTGTGTTGTCGATGATGCAGTAAACAAGTTTAAGTTACATTACATGTCAGTAGACTTTCAGCTACCAAATGTTATATATATATATATATATATATATATATATATATATATATATATATATATATATATATATATATATATATATATATATATATATGTAAGTTTTAGCAAAGGATTATATCAGAAAAGGGCCAAAATCCCGTTAAGAGAAAATTTTAATATCATTTAAAAAACAAGCAGTTTTATGAATTAGTAAATCTATTCAAAGAATGTCCTTTGCTGAAAGGTATTGCAAAACCTACGAAGGTACTTCTGAAATGGCTGTCGGAAAAGTAACAACAATTTTAAAAAGTAATATCTGATTGGGCATGTATAAGGCGATGAAAGACATATTTTTAGAACAATTTAAAAGATATTATATTTTGTTGGAGACAGATTTAGATCTCAAATTTCAAAATATTTTTAGTCAGAAATATGATGTAGACTGGGCATGTGAAACATTTACCTGAAAACAAATTAAACTTTGATTTTGCTATAAAGACTCATAGAACATTCTTTAAAAAATTTCTAGAAGTTGAATAGCTAAATCAGATGCAAAAATGTCGATTTTGGGAAAATTGAAAAATTATAAAAAACAAATTGGGATAATTATACACAATATTTGGTCGAAGAATTTTTTCAGGACCAGTGAAACAAACGAGCTAATTTAGAAAGGCGATATATCATTGCCCTGCATGAAAATAAAGAAGCGTATAAAAATACTTCAACAAGTACTTCTGTGCTGTTGTAGAGGTTAATTATGTTAAGGACGCTATTAGCTAAATTAATCCCCCATGACAGGTCGTCTGGCAGTGGATATTCAGTTCCATACAGAAACGGATGTATATGGGGATTTTGCATAAATGTTTTGATAATATATATATTTTTTATATAATAAACATTTATATGTTTACAAATAAACACTTATATTTATACAACACAACTTCACTGATTGTTTTTCCACTGTTTTAGCTCAGTTGGTAGAGTGCTCGCTCTGTAGGTGGGAGGCCTTGGGTTCGAACCCCGACCGGGTTTGACCCAAGACTTGAAAGTGGGTTGTGTCTGTATTTTCGCCAAGCATTCTGCATTACAAAATGAAAGTCACGGTTTTTTCGGATGAAAGGTAAAATAAACGATGTTCCGTGTCACAGCAGGTGTGACACGATAAAGATCCCTGCTGTATAATGCCATCAGTGCCACGCACACACATAATTTCTACCATTTTGCCTATAGCTGGCGACGTTTCGATATAAGTGAAATATTCTTGACTGGTACGTTAAACACCATTACTCAACTCAACTCACAACTTGTTTTGCGGCACTTTTAATTGTTTCTAGTAACTGACTCAAAAGGTTTGCATAGTATATGTCATTGATTGTATAATTTTGTTGGAGGTAATCTACAATCAGAAAAAAACATTAGCATCTAAAAAAGGGAGGACAGTCTTTGCTTTATGTCGAGTTTAAACATGTCTTCTTTCATTGCTTAGACTATTGTTTGGCCTCTGGGGCGAAATGATGCACTCACATTTTATGCATTGAATATTTCTGAAGAATGCTAACAGGATTTGCCTCCAACAAATTTAGATCGGCCGAAATGCCTGATATGCTTTTTATGAATGAACCTGAGGGGCTGAAAGCTTTTTCATGGCAAGATCCTTTTTCTGAACGAAATTCGTCGTCTTTTTTGTCGTATGTAACTTTACCACCTATTTATCTTTCTGCAACTTGACTGTCAGTCAGAAGAATATTATAGTATCATTGAACATTTCTGGAGTTGCAACAGAAACAAACTAACAAGCGTTACAGGAAAGGTATCATTCCCGAAGCTCTATTTGCCGCGTTTTGATTCCGCCACCCACCTTTTTACTGCAGCGTAACAGCGAATCAATAAACATTGAACATTTCCCTATTATTGTCACCCCCCCCACACACACACGCACACACAGATATATATATATATATATATATATATATATATATATTTATATATATATATATATATTTATTTATATATATATATATGCTTAACTTTACTAAGGTCACTTTACTTTAACATGGAACCTCGTGGATATAAAAAGACTACATTCGAGAAAATGGCTTACAGTCATAGTAATACCGAAAACAAAATCAATTCTTATCTTCTTTTATTACAAAGCTCACAACATGTCAATAAGCCCTCGAAAAAAAACTTTTTTAAAAAAATAGCAACAATGTCAAAAAATTAACACATAAACGGTATTTTTAATATCAGAGAATTTTTTAATTTTTGATGGTAGTAAATGTAGTTTCTTGTTTCGACCTAAGCGTTTTACCAAAATGGATCAAAGTAACCTTGTGTCCAAGACTATACATACATACGTACTTACATGGTATTTTGCCAATAATTTACATTTGCTTTTTCAGTTTAATTTCTCAAGTAATATTGATCTGAAGAAATACACGAGAATTTGTTATTATGTTCCTTATGCTTATGACCACAGTCATATTATGGTTGAAATCTGTTAAAAAATTTTGACTTTCAAATATCAGCAATTTTTTTCGAAAAAAAAAATTTTTCATTTACCATAATAAAATAATTGTGTTTACTTGTAAAAATAAATTTGTCGGTTTTCAAAGTTTTACTTTTTTTGGAAGGGAGGGGTGATTGTGATTTGGACATAGACTGGTATGTTTTGGTTTTGATTTTAACAACAAAATAAAAACTTACGACAGCATGATTTTTCATATTGCAATATATTTCGAAAACACGGTATTCCTTATCAAGCTTATACTTTGCAATATGAAAAAATATGTTGGCGTTAGTTTTTATTTTTATTTCATCTATAAACGCCTGTTTAATACCAAGAGTATATTTTAGTTTTATACCATCATTTTCTAGGAAGCTAATTAAAATGTAACCGAATCTTAACGTGATATATTGCACATGTATGGCAACATGTGTTTAAACTATAAAAATCAATTATTTATCTAATACTAACAAAACAAAACTGACAGTAGTCACTGGTGTAGTGAAAGTATAACATGATGTTTCGGTTATTTTCTCTTCTAGTATTATTTGCAACTATGAATGCAGTAAAGAGCGAAGGTAAAGTATAGTCTAAAATCTTAGATAATTATATATATCAACAAAGATTTGTTTTCCAAAGTTCGTTAGTTTTACTATATCCTCCATTAATTTAGAACTGTCCATTTAATTGTATGATTTACCTTGTAGCAGGTTATTGTTATATATTTACCTTGACTAGACGAAAAGCGTTTGCGAAAAGTCGCGCCTAATTTTTAAGTTTTGCCAATAAAAACATGATTGTAATATGTGACATTCTTTAAATACTTATGAAAAATGTAAATACTTATACGTTTTGTAGGTAGAAAGAAATAACCTAATTATTGTTAATAATTGAAATAAGATGTGAACATTTTAACCCTAACCGTAATTTATTTAATTTTCATCATACGTTTTAAAATTAATATGCTTTAAATTGAATGGTTGGTTTGTTAAAATGAGTTAAGCAGATAAATTTTAACACTATAAAACACTGTAAAGTAGAAAGATATTTAGATGTCTTGATAATTTGTAAAACTTTGTAATATTTTTGTCTTTTGGTATCCTTCTTTTTCATTTTGTAATTAATTATTTTGTTTTAGAGTGTAAATCTTTGGTTGATATCGTGTTTCTTGTTGACACATCAGATAGTTTTGGTCCAGTCAATTTCAAGACTGCTAAACTATTGTTGGAAACATTTGTGTCCGGGTTTACATTAGGAAAATATTACGCCCAGATTGGAGTTGATACATTCGACGATACTTTTAAAACCGAGCTAAAACTGAAGACATACTGGAAAAAATCTAATATTATATCAGCGATAAAAAAGATTAAATATCGTGGACGTGGTACCGACACATATAAAGCACTTGGAAAAGTGAAAACCATCAGTTTTGCTCGCGAAGCAGGTAATTAGATAAATAATAAATAAAATTAACATTATATAAATAGTGCCCTTGGTTGAAGGAAATATGGAGGATTGTTTCTCCTAGGGAACATTAAAGTTCTCAAGTGTAGACAATCCTCCATATTTCCCATCAAACAAGGGCACTATTTACTTTATTATACGGAACAAAAAGCAATTTCATTTACCTTTTAATTCGACAGAGCCTGTTTAAAATGCGTGCAATTGCATCTAATAAAGAAATGTATAAGGTTACTTGTCTATAGATGACGTGATCTAAAGAAGGATCACTCGGTAGTTTCCGTGATGAACATTCGTAAGTTTCCGTGTCTAGCGGTGACCATTGCAATATCCCATGACAATGTTGACCACTGCTTCAAACTCTGTGAATTGTTTCATACCACGTGATTAGAAATTGACCAATAATAGTTAAAAAATTTCCGTGACGTATAATAATATGTTTTAGTACAATTTACTCACTTACTTATTAGAATGAGTTATGTTGAGACTTTAAATATGCCCCTCACAAAGCGTTTCCCGCCTCTATATAGATTATTTAGAACAGTCTTTGTTGTTTCCTTTTGATTTTTACTTTGTAAATCTCAATATTTCTGCTCTTTACAATCATTGCTAAAATAATAAAGGGTAGAATAATTTAAGATTTTAAAAGTACCGAATTTCAGATTGCCTTTTACTCGAAATTAAAGAACTAAAAAATACGGCGGAAAACATAATACATACTTATTTAAAACTTTAATTTTATTACTTGTTCTGTAATTAACACAAATACACAAAATATATTAGAAATTATTATCAATTAATATCATTAATATTTTTACTATTATTATTTATTAATATTGTTTGATATAGTCAAAGGATTTTGCTGATCAGAGTCTTATAACTCCAAAGTGCAAATCAATAATATCAAACAAGAGTATGTTATAATATAGTATATTATATTGTATTGTATTATATTATATTATATTATATTATATTATATATATTATATTATATTATATTATATATTATATTATATTATATTATATTATATTATAGTATAGTATAGTATAGTATAGTATAGTATAGTATAGTATAGTATAGTATAGAATAGTATAGTATAGTATAGTATAGTATAGTAAAGTATAGTATAGTACAGTACAGTTCAGTACGGTATAGTATAGTACAGTACATTATATTATAGAACAATATATTTACATATTATATCAAAGTTTCTACTTTATATTCTAGGTTCCAGGGTAGATGCTACTAAAATAGCTATCTTAATAACAGATGGATGGTCGTACAACACTAAAGCGTCAGTGAAAGCTGCCACAATGTTAAAGATACAAGGGATATTCCTCTATGCGATAGGTATTGGGAAAAATATACTGCAAAAAGAAATTGATAACATTGCCAGTGATCCAAAGAGGAAATTTTCGTTTAAAGTTAAAACTAGGCGTGAAGCAATAAAGCTGGCAAAAGAATTAATAGATCATACGTGTAAAGGTTAGTAATAAAATGCATTCAGTTAATTCTAACAAAGAATAATAACAGTATATGAAAAACATTAGTTAAATGAGACAATGTTTCATATTGTTCAATAAACCTACACTAAACAATTTAACTTTAACATTAGATATCTAATTTTAACTGTGTTATGTCTTAAAAATTGACACGGAAGTATTGCCTAATTTGAGTTGAGTGGACATTCAGCTGAGTGAATGATCGTAAAACTGGGGCCTAATCTTTAAGGGTAACGAGTACTAAAACAATTTTAATGAAAAAACTTACTTTCGTAGCTCCTCAGTATTTTGCTTGTAGAATAATAGATTTAATATTCATTTATTTTACAAAATATTTTGAGGTTTCATTAAAATCAGTTATTTATAAGTATTTTAGAATATTCGTAGTATTTATCTTTTTATTCGAAAAAAGAAGATTTAGTATTATTTTATTTTATATTCAAATTTATAAGCTTAATTTCCATTCGACAGTTCGCCAAATGTAAATTAAATGCTAGCATTATAGTTCTATAAAAAAAATAAGTAGTCCATATCATATCGAGATGTACTGTGTAGTTTTGGATAGACCTTAAATTGTATATATATATATATAGGGCAAAAAGAGGAGATTTTTTTTTGTAATTTTCGAGGATAAGTCGACGCAGTGATTTCTCAACAATGAGTGATTTATCAACAAAATGAGCTGTTTATACGTCTTTATGATAAGTAATCTTTAGGTTAAATGTTTTGGATCCAATAAAATACAACATGTCATGATTGTAACTAAATTTAATTATGTTTCAATTTTGATTTAATTTTAGTTTCACATGGACCATTTCCTAAAGGTAACACACACACACACACACACACACACACAAACACACACTTTTTTCGCTGATAAAAAATGGTACGTTCTTTTCTAATTTCTTCTTTGACGTAATATTTTGCATACCAGGACAGTGTGACGTGACAATCTAGTTACTTTATGGAAACACACACACACACACACACACACACACACACACATTAAATAATCGTAATACAAAACATAGAGATAAATGCTGTTTATAAAAATAATTATAAAACTTTTCAGGATATATTGGCTGTTTCAATAAGCAAAAGAAATATATGTATACTAAATCGAGTTACAGAATGACACCACAGATATGCATTAACATCTGTAGACTCAATGCATACAAATATGCAAATATTCAAGTAAGTAGAAAGCTTAAAAATAACAATAGCAAAAAGCACCCACTTTGTTTATTTCAGTGTAATTAATTATACAGGAATAATTGTTTAAACCACAGTTTCGATGTGGTTTTTTTTTCATGTTGTCTAAATGACCGTTTCGCATCCAATAGACATGTTTCCTTGATCGGTTAATTTAGCAATTGCAATTTCCTAATCATTTAGAAAATAATGGTTTTATTTATATAAATGTAACCATTCTTTATTAGTAATGGTAATTTTATTTATTTTTTATTTACTTATAATCAATTCTTGTTATTTTTTATTTGATATAATTAAACTTTTGATAATTTTTCCGACTTGTGTTACTGGTTTTCGTAATAATAATTTATATTGATTCCATACATTTATTTACTTAATATTAATTATTATTAGTTTTTAATTTAATATACCTAAGCTGTTTATAATTTTTTCTGACCTGTGCGACTGGCTTTTTTAATATATTTTTTATTTCAAACATTTTGTTTGTTGATATTGTATTTCTCTTCTGTATTATAGGAGCTTACTTGTTTTACAGTTTGTTTTTCAATGACGCTCTTAAGACATTTGTCAAATCAATTTATATTTATCGGAAACATCTGCATATTTTATTAAAAAAAAATATTTTTTTATCAATTTAATAAAGTGATTTTTTGTATTATCAAAATATGTTTTCTTATTAACTATAGGGTATATCCTGAAAACGTTTTTGGACTAAATGTTAATTAAAAAATCCTTGTAATTCTAAAAGCCTTCTTTATATTCTATAAAGATGCATATCATTTATCAATTGTACAAGACGAAAAACTTGTATTTAAAAAATAGTATTTTAATATGCATACGAAAATAGATTATAAATTTATACGCAAATTCTTTATTATACAAAATGCAGAGAAATGCAAAATCCTTATGTTTAACAAATATAAGAAAATATATCCTTACGTCATTGATCAGTTTAAAGATTGAGTATTGACATTATTTGTTACATGTTAAAGGGAGGAAATGTATGTCATTGCGAACAGATCATTCATACAAACGATAGGCGGCTTACAAAAAGCTGCAATATTAGATGTCATGGAAACAAAAACATTTTATGTGGAGGATCCAGTTTGGTGGCAGTGTATAAGACAGGTATTGACTTTACTTATTCATAACGAAAGTAAAAATCATCTAAAATAAATGGCTTAACCGTTAATCTTTCATGCACAAACATATTTTTGTAGGCAAGTAGATGTCCCTGTAATTTCAAGCTAAATAACAATGTTATAGAAATTGAAATGTGGAAAATTAAGGACCTTTCAGGGGCTTTACGGATCCTTAAATATGCCTTTATGGAACTCAAAATTTAAGGATCTTTAAGGAAGCTTTAAGGATCTTTAAGGTAAAATTAATATTTTTCCTTTTCTTATAAAAGCAATGAAACATTATTTTTATCATTATCTTTTTTAAATTTTATATGAAAAAACTATTGCTTTAATTTATTTTGAAAAAATAAGGCGATAACAAATTCATTTTCTTTTTTAATTTTTTAAATCTCAAGTTTTTAATTTTAGTTTAATTTATTTTTTACATTTTTTAAATTTAATTTGATGCATATCAATTAAATAGAAGTTATAAGAAATTTTATCATTAAAATTTTCATTAGATATCCACTCTCCCAGGAAATCGAACCTTAGTCCCTCAAATTAGGAGTCCATCACCTTACCTATGCAGCTATGGAAGAGATGATACTGAGGTTGATAATTATAAAATGTGAACCTAACAATATGCAAATGAGATCACGTGAATGAAAGAAAACAAGTGGGACATTTTTGATTTATTTGTGAAAAATTTTCTTTCATTTCTTTTGATATATCTCTTACAACAAAAGGCTCAAATTCATTTTGATTATTTATTTTTTTTAAAAAATGTCATATATAATTTGCTCCAGTAATCATTTTTATCTATATATAGAATTTTAATTGCATTAGATAAATTATGTGATGATAGGAATGCATTCAAAAATACCTGAAATATACTAGTATAGCTAACATCAGTCAGCAAGATGGTGTTTGATGATCAAGTGTATAAATTAATTTTTTTATGACATTTTTCTAACTCCTATTACTTGAAAATTATTTTTATTTATATGTAATAATTAGAGATGTAACTGATACAAAAAAGCAGTATCTTAACTATACAAACAGCTTTCGAATTAAATAATTGGCCATAATAAATAAATTAATTAATTAATAAATAATAAATAAATAGATAAATAGATAGATAGATAGATAGATAGATAGATAGATAGATCTATAGATAGACAGATGGTAAATAAAATAAACAAATAGATATGGTCTTTCCGAGTCCTATTAGTCAACCAAATAAGAAAAAATAACAAATTTTTGTCTGGAATCTACAGAACAAATAATGTACTAAGGTACAAGTATTATTCAGAATTTCTGGTGTGTGTGTGTGTGTGTGTGTGTGTGTGTGTGTGTGTGTGTGTGTGTGTGTGATTACCTATTTTTCACCGTCAAGTTGCGAATTAAATACAGAAAGAGATAATGGTCAGAAATTGAATATATAAAAAGGAAGAGATGTTTTTTTAATTCTTTTACGGGCAATTCAAGAACTCAATGTACAAGAAAGAACGAGAGAGAGAGAGAGAGAGAGAGAGAGAGAGAGAGAGAGAGAGAGAGAGAGAGAGAGAGTTTATATGATTATGAATATTCAGAGAGAGAGAGAGAGAGAGAGAGAGAGAGAGAGAGAGAGAGAGAGAGAGAGAGAAAGGCTGATATCACCATTATTCCACTTCACTCCACCCTGACTGTAGAAATTCACATCCAACTGAGATAAAGTTTGTCAGTTGATGGTTATCTTCTGTGACTGGTTTCTTACTTCAATATGTTCACTACGTAACTTGTTCATGTTTGAAAAGAATAACCTTTACCGTAATATTCTTATTTTGTTTTAAATATTTACTTTACCTACGTTTTTTTCATTCTGAATTGAAACTATTCGAATTTCGATATCATCATGGCTCAGTTCCAAATATGCCAATTTCAAAGACACTAAAATGTCTCTCTCTCTCTCTCTCTCTCTCTCTCTCTCTCTCTCTCTCTCTCTCTCTCTCTCTCTTTGATGCTTTATGCATAACACTCCCCCCCCCAATAAAATAAAATAATCAAACAACAACCGCTGTATAAAATTACTTAATACTGTTAATTACTTTATGCTTACTGTAATCCTAATAAAACACGGGTTGTTAACCTGTACTTTGAAAACTGCACATTCGTTATTTAATTCAATTATGAATTAAGAAGCAAGTGTAATTAGGAAACTACATACGGCTCCTCTACACAAATTAGAATTTAGACAGGCGTTATCTATGTCACCTATGTCGTATAATCTATAAAAATTCTAAATATACTAAATGTAGTATGTTCGAGATATATAAGTGTGCACCATAGTCTATGTTGTAATAACAAACAAGCAGGGAAATATTTTATTTAGGTGCAATTTAATAGAGTCGGAACACCAAAGGCACACATACTGCTCCCCTAGTCACAGTTTTATAGCACCAGGTAATCTAGTATTTCCTGACCAGGAACCAAACTTGTGTCTTCTACTCTCGACACCAAACTTTTACTTCCGAGCAGTCGAGATAGTTATTGACATCTTGATAAATTTATTTTATAATAAAGGTATAAATAAAAAAAGTCAGAATTGAAAGATGAGTAGATTTAAAAGAAATATGTTTAAAGATCGATATATATTCATAATTAAAGCCATTTGTTTTTTTCTTAGGATACCTTGGATGTTTTACAGATAGTGGTTCAAGAGTATTACCAAACATTCATTTCAGCGATAATAAAATGACTCCAGAATTTTGCATTTCTGTTTGTAAAGACAATTCATACCGTTACGCTGGTGTCCAGGTAAAACTTCATTTTGAGAAATCCTTAAAGAGATAGGAAACAGTTTTAGCTAAAGCTTGTCATCTCCGGATTGTAACATATTTACTAAGTTTGCATTTAAAATAAATGTACATAAATGTTTTTGTTTGACTTTGACAACTAGAAGTGTAGATAAGCAGTATTGAAAGTGGAAAAAATTCAATTAGTTAAATATATCTAAACGCGTTATGTGTCTAGTAAAAATAGTATTATTCTGTCAAATAGTGACATGTCACTGATTTAGTGAAATCCGATTCCATGATGATGTCTACAAGCAAAAACTACAGTCAATATAAATATTAAAAGTTTTTCATTATTGGAATCAAAAAGGTTTTTGCGTTTTATAAGAGGACGCCGTTTATTTAAATTGTTAGCATATATAACACAAATACCTATTACATTTTGATGTGTCATATGTGCACATTTCGGAAAATTATTCCTCATCAGTGACACTACGGGTTGAAAAGTTTGATAGTTAAAACATAAGCCATATAGTTAAAAATTAATGACTCTAAAATTCCAAAATTATATGAATATCAATAATTTAAACATGTTACTGATTTTCATTTTTTTTAGTTCACTACTTATAAACAAACATCTAAACTACTGTAAAAGGTATTTATTGCTGACCAAAGACGATGTCCTAAATACTACATTTTGGTATGTTTTGTTGTTTAAGATAAACTTCCATGAAAGACGTTTTCTATACAGGGCATCATTTAAATGACTTAGACATTGGAATGTCAAACCTGTGGAAAATATTGTTCATGACTGAAACTTTTTTACGTTTCTAATTCTTGTTATACAAAGACGTTTATTTAAAACTGAAATTAAATACCTTTATTTCTGTAGTATTATAGCCATTGTTTTTGTGGCGATGATCACAGACGAGGAAGTATCAGACCAGAATCAGAATGCAATCAAAAATGTTACGGCAACAGCCAAAGATCATGTGGTGGAACTTGGAGAAATAGCATTTTTGAAACTGGTACATGTTATATTAATAAGCATTTTATTTGTATGCGTAATGCAAAAATCAATACATATCTATAATGTAAATGCTTGTGAATGCTGTTTTTGAACAAGTGGTTTCGACAGAAACTACTTTATTAATATTGTATCTATTATTTTAAATTTTTAACTAATTTGGACATTCCTGAATTTATTTACCACATCATGAATAATTTTACAACTAGACATTTAAGACATTGTTAGATACTTAAAAAATAGTTTTATTAATTTGACGCTTGTTCTTTTAGGGACATTATTAAGATAGTTGTTTAAAGAAAATATAGATGGAGATTAGTAAAAAAAAAAAAAACAATTGTAAGTTTTAGCTATTTGTTTATCGTACAATGGATAGATTTCATATTACATTTATTTAATGTACGTTTTCGTAATACATTCTTTTAGGAACTTATTTGATTGGCTGTTTTCAAGAAAGAAGTAATGGTATATTAAACAAAATAAGTTTCAGCCATTCACGTATGACAAATGATATGTGTGTCGCATGGTGCCGAGAACAAGGTTACAATTTTGCTGGAACAAAGGTAATTGTCTCGTGACTTTTTAAAAAAGAAAAATATAAAATATGTAAAATTGTTGCTGGCAATGACATCAACAGCTAAATACATAAATAAATTTCTGCTTCCCGAAATAATTGATTTTTAATAACTATCTAATTTATAATAGACAAAAGTTAAAAAACAGGTTTACATTTTATTATTTACTAGGAAGATATTGAAAAACCACAAAAGAAAATAATAATAAAATAAATCTTTCTTCGTCCCAAAAAACAATACTATAGATACCGTCAATTTATTTGAATTAATGTAGACAAAAAGGCATAAGGCTTAACATAAAGAAACACCCCAGTCAATTTTGTTTTTATAAATAATCGAATTTGTCAGTTCTGGAATGGTAGAAAAAACCATGGTGCGTAGAGAATAGCAGCAAACTTCGGTCAGAAAACTGACAAACTTTCTCAGAAGATTTGCCCGAGTGAAAATTGAACCTATACAATGAGAGGCACTGTGATCTGTAAGCGCGCACTAAAAAATCGCACTCCAGGGCCGCGTTTGAGTTCAAGCGATATCTTTTTTCTAAAATCAAAATTTCCAAAAACATACATAACTCATAGTGCCCGGGACTTCGGTAGTGATTTCGAGTTATCAGGGTGGTCGAGTTTTCGATGTTAAGGATGACTTCACCTTCATATAAGTTTTCCACTACAGAAATTTAAGATTTTGTAAACAGTTACCAGTACTAGAGTGTAATGCAATAGAGAAACAAATACTAATACTTTTAAATAAAAAATAAATGATTATCAGTGCATTAAATAATTTATGTTTACGGAAAAACAATGCTAAAACTGTTCTTTTATTTTGAAATCGTTTACAAACAAGAAAATCTTAAATTCGGGATATCAAAGTTTTTTTAACAAAGCGCTATTGTTTTTGAACTTTGTTGAAGATTTTCAAAGGTGTTGAAATCAAAATGGCGCCAAATTACTGCTTACGGATAAAAATGTTAGCATAAATACATTAGTCTATTGCAGTGTTAGGCTTTACTTACTGTCACTTACTAATCGTAAATTGGCCTTTTGTAATTTTGATTGAAAAATATATTGCGTCTTAATTTGAAAAAATTAAAGGAATTATTCGATAATTATTGTTGACTGCTTGTTTGTCAAATCTTTTTTCTGTTTTACAGCAAGGGAATACGTGTACTTGTGGAAACGAATTTCATGAAAATCACGAGACAAAGAAAGACAGAAAAGAATGCAATCAAAACTGTAGTGGTAACAGTAACCATAAGTGCGGTGGGTCATCAAGAATATTCATTTTTAATACTGGTATGTATTTGTGTTGTTGATCACGAATGAACTTTCCAGCCTTTCTACGGATATTATTAGTCAGTAAATGCAGTGTGCAGACAGTGTCTTTATTAAAAAGATGTCTGAATATCTATCTTGCTTTAAAATTTGAATGATAAAATGTATTTTGGTGATTGTTTAATATCTGTAAAACACTTAATGTTCTATGATAAAGAAATTGTAAAACATTTGACTAATTTAAAGAATATCTAAGTAATTTTTAAATGACGTCAACAATTATATTTTTGTTATAAAAATCTTAACATTACCGGCGTGTTTCCAAATTGTTTTATAAGATATCCTTACACATAGAATTAAGTTTGGCCAGAACTAACCATGTCTCAGAAGTTTTATGCGTAAAAAGGTGCGCGTGAAAGTCTTAAGATGTATATACGTAATCTTTTTTAAATTATTATTTTTATCACACTTTTTGCGGCTTTTTCTGTATATCAAAACATAATCATTAAATCTAAAAACATTGTATATTAGGGTTTTTGTAAAACAATATGTAATAGACAAATATTTATTATTTCGAGTTAAAAACTACATTTACCATACATAACGGCTTCATTTTCATAAAGAGAAATGTTTTTTATCCCTGAGGTTTCAAAATAATTCTGTCTTTTAAAGGATGGAGCTATTATCTGAATGTAGTGTACATATGATATGGTCTTTATTGGTTTCCAATGTGTTTTATTTTGTATCGGCTTGTATAATTTTTTTTCCGTTTTAGAAATACAGTTCTAGCTCGTGAGAAAAAGTACGTTGCTGACAGAATAGATAAAGAATTGACAAATGCAGAAAATGTATTTTAATAATTAATAAATGATCAATGAAACTTGAAATCAGGTTTTATTTTTGCAGTTGCGTTTATCTCAATTGCATTTGTGTGTTTAACACACAAGAAACTATATGCATTTAAATTGGTAACTAAAGGTATTACGCCCTCTTACAAAGGCAAAATTATCAGATTTATGAAAAATAAAACGAATTTATAAGTGTGTGTTGTAGCATACCTAATGTGATTAGAGCCTCTAAAAATAACCATCAGTTATACGTCTTAAAATATTTAGCTTAATTTTTTCAAAACAATGTACGTTGTATCATGTTTTCAACTACATTGATTATTATCAAATACACATATTCAAAATATGTTACTTTTATTCAACACTTTAAAATAAATTTACAGGAAATGTCCAAAGTCAATTCAATTAACCCAGTGGTTAATGTAGCAGTCTAAACATTATAGTTGTTTTTATGTATGATTAAGTAAAATTTATTTTACTGGCAGTTTTAATACAAAGAGGAACAATACTGCATACTGAATAATCTTTACAACCCTAAACGAGCTTTAATCCTATACAATACTTTTTTTTTTTGGTCAGTATTTAATATGTGGGTAGAAAAGTGGATATGCGCATGCTGTCGTCAATGTAAACAAAATGGCGTAAAGCAAACAATTCGTACAGAGGACGAACGGTTCTTTTCATATATTCAACAAAAAATGTTTGTGTTAAAGTTAAAATTTTTAAAATGTGCTATAAATTTTCGTTAAATTTAATACGGAAATTAAATTTTGCTCTCGACAAAAAGCAATAAGTTATTCAAAATGATGACATGATTTTTGGAGTTAGATAATAACATTCAAAACAAAATATTATTAAAGAACAAGATCACGTGCACTGAATGAGTAACTGATACAAAAGATCATGATTGCTTAGTACAAATCCGGTTTCAAAATCGAATAAGAATAACACAAAATGTTTCATTTAGCAAAGTAAAGACACATTTATACTTATACTCACTCAAGTAACATTTAGCAAACTTTTCAGCCGTCTTGAATTTGAAATTTATTTAAAACTAAGGTTTGTTCCCTCATTCAAAGCATTCCTTAGCTGGATTTGGATTTATATAATTTTGGAACTTTAGATTCATTATTTTCAACTGTTTGGCTTATGTTTTTTATCTATCAAACTTTTCGGTCTTAGTGTTACTGATGAGGAATGAATTTCCGAAATGTGCACATCTGGCACATCAAAATTTAACTGGTATTTGTGTTATATATTCACAAACTTGTCCTTATCGCTTAATGGTATCACTCTCGCTTTGAGAAATAAATACACACCACCACTGCGATAGCTCAGTTGGTAATGGGCTCGCTCCGTAAGTGGGAGGTCGTGGGTTCGAACCCTGGCTGGGTCTGACCCAAGACTTGAAAGTGTGTAGTGACTCTTCTTTCGCCAAGCACTCGGCATTACGAAATGAAAGTCGCGGTTCTTTCGGATGGGAACTTAAAATAAACGAGGTCCCGTGTCATGGCAGGCGTGGCACGATAAAGAACCCTGCTGTATAATGCCATCAGCGCAACGCACAGGCAAAATTTCTGCACTTTCGCCTATAGCTGGCGACGTCTCGATATAAGTGAAATATTCTTGACTGGGACGTTAAACACCATTACTCAACTCATTTAAATATACACCTCCATATTACAACTATCCTGTACAGGTCTAATAAAAAAAGCTATATATGATTTCGTAGATTGTAAAAATGAAGTTTAAAGCTGCATTAAGTTTTCCAAAGAAAAAATTAAAACGGTGTTAATCTAATAAATGATGTTCCTAATGAACAATGTTACATTTGGTTCAACGATAAAAGCTCGAATAAATACAGAAATTACAGTATTTACCCAGCGAGATGCAGCATTTGAGATCTAATATTAGAACACGGTTACGTCATCAAAACCCGGGTCATTTAAACACAACTTTCAAAATGTTGAAATACGATAAATTAAACACAGAACTTCGTTGAATTTGTCATTTGTGACTAAGTAAGAGACAAAAAACACCATTTCAAATACATCTGGATATTAATGAAGGACAATTAATGCAATCTGTCATGTTTCACTTTCGATTCTAGGCTTTTCCGCACATCCGTGCGCATGCTCCAAGCTCATAATTACCATCGTAGAACACTGACCAACTGGTCAGAGGATTCCGTTTATTTACAGCTAAAAGAAATGAAATTTTAGAAAATGAATGTCACGGATCGTAGTTAGAAGATATCTACTTTAAAAAAAATATATTTTTAGAAAATCAAAAAAAATTCAGAAAATTGGTAAACTTAATGCAGCTTTAACAATTTCATAGTAAAGTTCAAATTTTAATATCAATTTACATTTTTTAATGTAAATATTATGTGAGAAAAAATCAGTGGAATATAAGATTAGTTTTCTGGCACGGTCGATATGTGTTTAGCATTGTTCTTTAAACCAAAAATTTTTAACCATACATTTAAAGCTTTTCAGCCTCGACCCTTCGTTGGTATTTCGGCATCTCGGTCCCTCGTTAGTCTTTTCGGCTCTTCGGCCTATTGACCACTCTTAAGCCTTTAGCTAGCATAAATATGGTCGTGACTGCAGTTATTATTCAGTCATATCGCTATATTGTGTAAAGATTGTACGATTATTAAATTCCGAAGATAAATAATTTTTAGTAGATAAATGTGTTCATATTTCAGAAAAAAAATCATCAGCATTCATTTGAAACATTTTCGCCGTTACAGACCTAAAATTCTGTTACCATTTAAAATTTTAAGTCAAGTACTATAATGTAATTCAACGGCACTAGTATATCTGAGGATTATAAAGTGGTTGAAAGTTTGTTTAAAGATCTATTTTATTACCACAGCGGATTGACACAGCCGGACTATGTTATCCGTAGTTTACATTGTCAGGTTAAAATTTCGATTGTCTCCCCTAACCTTTAAGGTGGACATTTCTTACGTTAACTCTGCAAGTAGAATTATTTAACAAGACAGTGGTGTACTAACCTGAGAAGGCGAAATATCATTGCATAGCAATGTAATTAAAGAGTGCACATCAATGCAAATTACAACAAACACTTCAGTGTCCGTGCATGTGTAGAAGTTAATTATGTTAAGGACGTTACAACCTGAAGTATAGTCCAAAAACAGGTCGTCTGGCACTGAATATTTAGTTTGAACTGCAACGGTTGTATATGGAAATAATGCATGCAAATACATTTTTAAAACGAACATTTGTATAGGAAATATTTTTGGCTTTCATAAAACACACACACACACACACACACACACACACACACACACACACACACACACACACACACTTCTAAAAGATAAAAACATTATTTGGAAACTTTAAGCATCCGTCAAAATAAATAAATAAATAAATAAATAAATAAATAAATAAATAAATAAATAAAAAATAAATAATGTTTATGTTATACCATTTTGTTAATGATACCACCGCAGTTCTATAAATTGTTGTATTTTTTCTGATGTACTCTCGAATAAACCTTTGGAGCTTCTA
>CM056605.1:27495315-27578439 GCA_029721355.1 Tegillarca granosa
AAAAGAATTTTAATTATCTTCTTTGCATAAGCTAGGCTAAGTATGCATATACATTGTAGGTTGTGTTTGATCAGTAAGTAGATCATTGGTTCAAACTATAAAAGAATTTTGTAAGCCTTCTCTAGGTTACTTACTTTTTTTTTCAAAATTGAGCTAAATTCATATAATTCTCAGGTGAATGCCCAGGACTTTTATGGCCCTTTTGTTTGATATTTTCCCTTGTATTGAATTTTCTTAAAATTTATGGGCTAAAACTGTGTTTTGAAGTTATTTCACAAACACTAAATATTCCTGTGGTATTGAATAAATTTTTTTTTACAAAATTTTCACAGGTAAAAACTTTGTTGTTTTTATGGCATAGCGAAGCATCTCTGTGTACATATGTGCATGTGTAATGATAAAGAGATGTCTATGGGGAAGTGGGGATATGATTAAGAAAATTGTAACATTGATGTTTTTGTTGCATTAAAGGTTGCATGTGACAGGAGAAATGTTTGGACGCTATTTAGTTTATTTGGCAGAATTACATCAAAGTGGAGAAATAATTTCAGAAATGATGTACCAAACACTCTTTCAATATTTTCTTCAAATGTTTGGTTTGTATTGCAAGTGAGTACATTATAAAATAAATATACATGGAATAAAGAAAAGAAAATTGGGTCGTAATGATCTGATAGGCCACACATGAATATTTGTGTTGTTCATGTTCACTATTTGGAAAACACTGATTTCAAATGACATTAGCTATTGAGGTAGAAGCATCTTTTATGTTCATTGAAATTTCAACTTAGGATAAAGATGTCGAAAAGAACAGGACATTGAAATGTTTGGTTGCATAAACAACTTTGGTTAAGAAAATTGTATCTTGGACAATAATGGGTTGAGTTTTGAGTTTTGCCCAGAAAGCAAAAAATATACAATTGTATCATGAAAATTCATGAGTGTTTATTGTAATGGGATGCCATTACGAAGTCCCCCTTATTTGAAACTGAAAATTGACAATTTTAGGTTTAAATGATCTTGAATAATGTATTGATTAATGAAACAGATGTGAAATAACAAGAGGGAAAGTGAGCAGGCTTTGAAGAAAATGAATCTAAATGATTTAAACTAGGCTTGATAGGTACCATAACATTTGATTTTTTTTCATGAAAAGTGATGGTATGGTGGAGATTAATCATTCATATAAGATGTGTGTATTGAAAGCAAAGTGTTTCATTTAGGTAGTTTCCGAATGGCACCCCATTACAATTATGAAAAAGTAAACATAGTTGTAAATTGCAAAAGACACAACTATACTCATCCTTTGGTTTTGGAACTGGCATTACATTTTGGCAATACATCTCTTGTTTATTTAATTATCAAGCATTACTTTTCAGCAGTAACTATTTAATAAAAAATGTTTTTGGAGGGGCATTAAACTCAGATAAATATAGCTCTTGTTTATTCAAAACACTTTATTTAAAAAAATGGTGGAAATTATCAAGAGTAATAGGAGTTGCACTTATTATTGAATGTAAGTGCCAATCACCAAAAAATATCTACTGGCAGGGGGGGGGGGGGGTACTAATTCACTAAATTGGCTTGTTTTCAAATTTGCATACTTCAAAAACTTGTAGTTTTTTTTCTGAATATCACTTGTGCATTACAGACAAGGAAATAAATTGGCACCAACTGTTACTTACAGGAAATACGGGTTTAATTAAAGGTTCAAATCAACTAAATCGCCTTTATTCATGTTAAAGTCACAATCCCAAAAGCTAAAAAAAAAAATATGAAAAAGTTAGCAAATTTACTTGGTAAAAAAACATACTCTGCCAAGGAAGTGATGTTTGGTGCTCTGGAAGGATAGACATCTCTTGTTTAGGAGGTTACTATTTGCAAATTTTAAGTGAAAAATCTTCTCTGGCTTGAATTATCCAATTATTTATCAGTAATATCAAATCTTTATTTACAGCACAGCTCCTGCTATCCCAGCAAAACACATGAAAATAATAGACGATAATGTTACATCTGTACCCAATATACTGCTTTAAAATTCACATAAGATTATTGCTTTGGTTAAGGTAAGAAATATATATATACATCATATATATATATATATATATATATATATATATATATATAGATATATATATAGATATATATATATATATATATATATAGATATATATATATATATAAGAGAAACTTCCATTACATGTATAAGCAGAGACAAAAAGTCATATTGGCTTCAAAAAGGAGCTGAAATTTTAGAACATTCAAAAGTTGTTACTTCTTAGACATTTTCGTATTACTTTAAAAAAAAAAAATTATATATATGATATAAATATGTTGGTATTGATATGTTCTAGGAGTGTTCTAGATAATGACCCTTGAAATATTGATTGGATTAATATGAGTGGAGGTGAGTAATGGTGTTTTAGGCCCCAGTCAGGATTCTTTATTTCGAGGTGGTCAGTTCTGGAATGGTGGAGGAAACCAGAGTCCCCGGAGAAAACCACAGACCTTTGGCAAGCAAATTTGACAAGGATTAATATCAATTTTGGTTACCTTCTTCTTGTCCGAGTACCTCATGACAAAATTTGCATATAAATTAAACGGTATACAATGATTCTTTGAAATCTTTGAAAAGATTGGTCAAATGAAACCCAGGCAATAATGTATTAATGTTCGACAATTCTTTGAAAGTCTTCTTTTCAAGAACATAAAGACAGTATACGGTAGCCTAATTTATTGCCAGATTTTTTTTCTGAGGAAGTTGAGGTTTGTACATGGTGTGAAACTACACTGGGACAACAACTCACCCAACCACACCCCCCACGTTGTGTTCAATAAATAAAATTGATCTGTTTGTTAGCTCTAATAAATTTTGTTAACAATCCAAATTGATTGTTTTTGTTATTATATTTACATCACATTAATAGAAATGATAATCTAGCATTTGTGATATTATATTAAGTCCAAAAAGTCAAACATGAATAATATACTGATCAAGCACTACTCCACTGCAACATTGTACCATGATTAAACTCCACATTGTGTTCATAGCAATAGATACAGATAGTCCAAGAGATTCCTTTCTTACTATATAATTTTAATTATTTCCTTTTATTCACATCATGAACTGATAGTGACCAAATATAACTTAAGTGTCCAAAAAACATATTAAACAAACTACTTGCTAATTCCTGGTGCACAAGGAGTAGCCTACTCTACAAAGACTGCACACACCAATATTTTCTTGATATCCCTTTTTATACCGATAATCTAATTAATATTTATGACCCCAGGTGGTGCATTTAACTTCAAATACAAACAGTATATTTGTATGTTTGTAAACATACATTTTAAAAAAGGCCTATAGAAGGTATCTTTGTTAAAATGGTTTTGATAATTCTTGAGCATAATTTGACATTTTTGGACTTTTTTGTATCAGGTAAAACAAGATTATGATATTTATGAAGATGAAGAACAACCACCACGTAAAATGCCAAGGCTGCCATCTCAAAAGCAAGACCAAAAGCCAACAAGACATATTTTTCATCTTGACAGCAAGCTGATAGGACAGACTGGTGGGGATCTGTTGGTTCATCTAAAATCATCTAAGGGTAAAGAAAATAGGATACTGGGCATCATTGTACAACAGACACATGTAATAATCTTTCTTATATTTAAAACCAATTTATTACCAGCTTTTGAGTTTGTTTGATGAAAAATTGATTTACACTTTTGTGCTGCTAATGACCAACATTTGAAACTCCAAATCAGTGCTAATCAAATCATGGCTTCTGTAGCAGTCTGGGTAGCTCAGTTGGTAGAGCATTCGCCTATAGTGCATGAGGTCTCGGGTTTGATCCCCAGTCTGACCCTGCTTTTTTTCTTCCTTCTGTTACAGTTTGGTGGCCAGTGTGGCCCTCCGAAGTGGTGGACTGAATATATGCGGCCATATAAAGTCCATCCGAGGGAATTTGGGGTGAGATTTCCCATAGGATCATGGGAAACTCAAAAATAACAGTGGAAGAATGTAGTGGTCTGGGTAGCTTATTGGATACTTATCTGGAAGACTATAAACTTTTTGTATAAACATGTATATTAGAATATTGTAGATGTAGCATTCTTAGGACAAGTAGTATTTAATTTGCAAATATCTTGGCACTGGGACCCAACTGTATTGGTATAACAGTTATTTTGAGATATTTATGAAGGTTATAGGTTCAAAGGTCCAGACCACAGGGGCGTAAGATTGCTTTTGCTAC
Source organism: Tegillarca granosa (assembly GCA_029721355.1). Classification (NCBI taxonomy): domain Eukaryota; kingdom Metazoa; phylum Mollusca; class Bivalvia; order Arcoida; family Arcidae; genus Tegillarca; species Tegillarca granosa. The sequence continues at coordinate 27,499,575 of CM056605.1, forward strand.
TATTTCAGCTATTTCTAAATTTTTAGATATTCAAGTTGAGGCATTCTCAGGGAAAGTAATATAGATTTAATTTACAAACTGGGGAAAATTTTGAGGGTCCACATAATTTAATTGACTTTTCACATGTTTTATGATATAGTCATTTAGTGCCACATGGGTTTGATATGGCCTTTAAGGGACACTTTGTTTATATTAATGTCATTATGAAATGCATAGTTTATGGTATAATGGATTATTACCAAATGGTTTATGATATGGACATTTAGTGCCACATGACTACTTTTATTGTCATTTTGAGTCACATGGTTTATAAAATGATCATTTAGTGCCACATGATTCATGATATGACCATTTTGAGTCAGACAGTTGATGATGTAGTCATTTTCATTTACATGCTTAATGATATGGCTTTTTTTGAGTCGCATGGTTTATGAAATTTTTAATTTGAGTCGCATGGTTTATGATATCGGCATTTTGAGACACACATTTTATGATATTGTCAGTTTGATTCGCGTATTTGATTTTATCTGTTGATTTGAGTCGCATTGTTTAAAAATAATCATTTTGGGTCACATGGCTTATGATATAGTAATTTCAAGTTACTGTCATGCATTGCACTGCAAAGAGAACATTTCTACCACTAAAGGCTTATTTGATTTTATCTGTTGATTTGAGTCGCATTGTTTAAAAATAATCATTTTGGGTCACATGGCTTATGATATAGTCATTTTAAGTTACTGTCATTCATTGCACTGCATAGAGAACATATCTACCACTACACCTACAAAGGCTGTTAACTTTACATGTACATGACATAATTTTGAATAGGGGCAAAATTCACATTCAATCAAACATTTATTTGTCTTTCATGAATTTCAGTACTTTGATTTAAAATCATGCTAATGCAGGTTTACCAACAATATGAAGCACTGGTACAGTACCTTATTTGTGACCAGCACAGCCAAAAGTTTTTGTTATTTAATAACAAACTTCATTTATAGCATCATTTCATGTTTTCAAACATTTTTCTTTTGGTTCTTTATAAAACAATATCTCTTATGCACGAAATAAAAGATGTTTGATAAGTATCAAAATATATGTAATATTGTTGTTCTGTTTCATTTCAGGTCACATTCACATATTTGCAATGTAAGGAAAATGTTGATATTGAAAATGGTATAAAAGAAGACAGTAGATTTCTCGAGGAAAATCATATTATGGAATTTAGTAAACCATATGATTATCTAGATTCTGAAATGCGAGAACAGATAATGGAACATTTTATAGCACTTGGTTTCATGCAAAATCGTTCTTAATAGTTTGATATTTCTGCAGCTCTGCAAATGGTGTCTACCTTGATTTTCAAAGTCACATTAATATGAAAATCTTAAAAAGATTTTTACCTTTTGGCCAAAAAATGTAGGCTTTGAGATCCCAAATAGGACATGAGGTTTGTTCCTATAAATTATTTAAAAATCATTACTTTAATTTTTTTTAAAAATCATTACTATTGTAATATATTATAATAGATAAACCTTAAATGTTTAGATGTAGCCTCCTTAAGACAACTTGTTTTCAACAACAGCCTACATTTGTTTTGATTAATATCACTTTTCTTATGGAAGCTACATCTGAAGTATCTAAGGATTAGCTTTTTAAAATGAGTGGTTTTGTTACTTTTTAAAATAATTTTAGGGTCCACTAAACAGTTTTTTGGATGACGGAAGCAAGTATTTCTGTTGAAGACAGTGAACATGGTTTTTAGCTCACCTGAGCACAAAGTCCTTAAGTGAGCTATTGGTCTGTGTCTGTCGTGCCTCATCTGTTATCCATTGTCTCTTGAGTGTCAATTTTTTATTGCTATCACTCAACGAGGTCAAAATATTTACCCATTCTACATGAAACTTTCCCAGTCAAAAGGTATACGTAGGCCAAGTTTGTACATGTTTCAGGTCAATTTTGGGTCACTAAGTAGGACACTGGGACAAATTATATAAAAACCCCTTTTAATAACACTTTTGAGGCCATAATTTTAGTCCAATCTTCATCAAATATGCTTAGATTGATTCTACTGACAATGTAGGTCAAGTTCGTATATGGGCCATGTTGAATCAATAAGTAGGTCACTAGCTATAATTATTGACAAAACTTAACACTCTTGAGGTAACAACTTTCAATAAACTTGCTCAGAGTTATCTTTCTAGCTCAAGTTTCTAAGAGGCCATGTTTTGTCAACTAGGTCAAATTATATAAATACCCTTTAAGCACACTAGAGTCACAATTTTTGTTCATTCTTTTTCAAACTTTCTCAGAATGGTTCTCTTGACAAAAGCTAAGTGATATTCTTATATGGGCCATTTTAGGTCAATAAATAGGTCACTAGGTCAGATCATAGATAAATCCTGTTAACACCCTTAAGGTCACAATTTAAGCCCAGTCTTAATCAAACTTGCTCAGACTGATTCTGTTGGCAAAAGCTAGCATAATTTGGTTTATTTTCCATGTTAAAGAATTTTGAATTCAATGAAAATTTACCTGTAACTTTGAAATTGGATCAAGATTCTTCTTAATCTCATTGGATCATGGGAGATGTTAAAAGCGACAAAGAAACTAATCTACAGTAGTAAACAATCAAAATTATGACAAAACAATGTCATTATGAACGATATTTACATTTATATAGATAATATCAACACGTGATCTTATTTTACATTAACAATTTAATATGTTTGCTTTGAATTCATTCATTTTTTAGCTCACCTGAGCACAAAGTGCTCATGTGAGCTATTGGTATCAAAAGAGGCAGACCCTACGTCGTCAGTCCCTCTGTCCATCCGTACATCCATCCATCAATTGCTTCAACCGACTTCTTCTCAGAAACTTCTGGTCACATTTTGTGTAAACTTGGTCAAAAGCATCTATAGAACATTGCCTTTCAGATTTGTGTATTTGGTTGCCATAGCTACCAAATGTGGGTCACAATTACCTACATAGTTAAAAACCTAAAAAAATCTTCTCTAAAACCACTTCACTGAGATAAAATCTGATGTAATATTTGGCTTCTACGGCGTCTTATATACCAAGTTTGTGAATTTTAATAATTTTTGTGAAAAATTTGGTTACGCGTTTTTGGATGTATTTTTTGTATATTGTATATAGTACTTTTTTACAAAAATTACAATAATAAATAAACTTAGGTAAATTCTTTTTCCAAACATCATTTTCTTATGTGAAATAACATATGTTTGACAATTTTCATGAAATTCTGTAAAATACAAGTTGCTTTTTTCGGCCTTTTTCATTTTCAATTCTAGAACCCAAGGGTCGAGGGTTCAAATCCCACCGGGGCCACTATTTTTTTTTTAATTTCTTTTTTTTTTTTTTTTCTGAATTTTTTGACTTACAATGGTGCATGGAAGAGATTTTCTGAATTTTTACTTTTTAGTGTAATTATTTTTTTTTTTGAAATACATGTGATACTGCAACCCAAGGGTCGAGGGTTCAAATACCAGTGGAGCCACTTTTTTTTTTTTTTTATTTATTTTTCTGAATTTTTATGACTTACAATGGTGCATGGAAGAAATTTTATGATTTTAGCTCACCTGACCGAAAGGTCATGTGAGCTTATGGCATGGCGCAGCATGTGTATGTGCGTGTGTTTGTGCGTGCGTATGTGCGTCAACAACTATTTTCGACTTTTCCTCCAAAACTGCTGGACAGATTTCACTGATACTTGGTCAGAAGGATATATGGGCCGGTGCAATTCAGATTTGTGCATGGCGTTGCCATGGCTACCAAAACTAGGTCAAGGTGACCTAGGGTTCCAAAAATCTTAAAAAATCTTCTTCTCCAAAACCGATGATGGGAGAAAAAATCTGATGTGATATTTGGCTTCTCTAGGGTCTTAAGCCTATAGTTTGTTCATTTCCTGAAATTTGGTTGAAAAAATGGGTTACGCGTTTTTGCGTTTAATTTTAAAAATTTGTAAAATGGTTCAAATTGTTATAACTTGACTATTTGAACAGATAATGACATGGGGTTTTTCTTGAAATGGCCTTTAAATTAGGGTCAAGGTCACAAATCAAGGTCATGACCTAATTTGTGATTTATGCAGTTTTAAGCAATTTTCTTGCAAATATTAAGAGATACATGACATCAAATCATTGTTAAAATGTTCAGCATGACAAAATTTAAAAAGGTACCAAGTTTCGTAATTATATGATAATCCATGTAGGAGTAATTGCCCCCTGAAATGTTATTTTTCGCTTTTAAATACCAAAATGGTGCATGAGCTTGAAAACTATAAACTTTTTGTATAGGCATGTATACTAGAATATTGTAGGTATTGTGACAATGATCATTTTGATATATGGTTCAAGGTCATATGATCCAAGGTTCAAGGTCAAAGATGCAGAAGAAGACATAAATTGCTAATTATCTTGAAAACTATTAATTTTGTGTATAGGCATGTATATTAGAATATTGTAAGAATTGATATGGTTATCATTTTGATATATGGTTCAAGGTCATATGTTTCAAAGGTCAAGGTTACAGCTGCAAAATAAGACTTTAATTGCTAATTATCTTGAAAACTGTTAACTTTTTTGTATAGGCATTTTTATTAGAATATTGTAGGTATTGCAGCAATGATCATTTAGATATATGGTTCAAGGTCATGTGTTCAAAGGTGAAGGTCACAGCTGCAAAAGAAGACATAAATTGCTTATTATCTTGAAAACTGTTATCTTTTTGTATAGGCATGTATATTAGAATATTGTAGGTATTGACATGGTGATCATATATGGTTCAAGGTCATATGTGTTCAAAGGTCAAGGACATAGCTGTATAAGTATACTAAAATTTGTTAATGATTTAGAAATTATTCATTACATTACAGTAATTTCATGCATATTATACAGTAGAACTTCGATAACTCAAACTTCGATAGCTCGAATACCACGGATAACTCGAAGTCTTTATTTTGTCCCGACCGGTTTTCTATATAAACTATATTAGGAAAACTTCGATAACTCAAACTTCTATAATTCGAATACCCCCAATAACTCGAAGTAAAAATTTGGTCTGTAGTTTAAAAATCTATTAAAATTAACTTCAAAAACTCGAATTTTTCTAACAGTGTATGATCAATGGCTCGTTTAATAAAACGATCAGAGAAATCACATATCGGTAATTTGGCTACAGTTATAGTAGAGAAAATAACCGAGTAGTTCTTGTTATCTACCGTATTAATTATTATCAATTAACGGATAAATATCCAGTACCGTCACGGACAATTAAGCCTAACAGGTACGCTAATCCTCTACTGTAATAAAAAAAGCCAAGTTCTCCAAGCTTAATTAAAACGAATAATCCCGTTTTACTCACGACTGCATTAAAATCTTAAATGACTTATTGTACTGCTTTATAATTTCATTAAGTTTCTGTTCGTATTTTCTAACGAATGTAAAAAATAAGCATTTTGATAAACATGTACATATATCTGATTTCCGATTTCGTTGTTCGTATATACATGTATCGTGATTTTATAATAAAATAACACGTTTCGCACGCTTTAACCGTCAATATCAATTCTTTAATAAATTATTTATTGTATTTTCTTTAAAAATTATCTTTTTACTTTTTTTCACATTCGAGTACAGGTAACTGTTTAAAACAACAAGATTTCTGTAGTGGAAAACATATATTAAGGTGACACCATTCTTGGACATCATCCTTCAACTTCGATAACTCGAACACCTGATAACTCGAAGTCCCCAGCGAAGTCCCGAGCACTTCGAGTTATCGAAGTTCTACTGTATATGCTACTTATAAAAGAAATGTGACTGGATATATTTCTGATTAAGTTTTGTGGGAGCTCTTAACCTGAGAAAACTTGTAAAGTTTCTGTACTTAATATATTGTCTTTTCCAAACATCATTTTTTATGTGAAGAAACATATGTTTAACAATTTTTATGAAATTCTGTAAAATACAAGTCACTTTTTTCGACCTTTTTCTTTTTCAATTCTAGCAACCCAAGGGTTGAGGGTTCAAATCCCAGTGAGGCCACTTTTTTTTTTTAACTTCTGAATTTTATGACTTACAATGGTGCATCGAAGAGATGTTATGAATTTTTACTTTTTAGTGAATTATTATTTTTGAAATATATGTGATACTGTTATGTAGATTTAGCTAAAACCTTGATTTTTTTTTTTTTTTTACAAAATCATTGTTATGTGGTATTATTTAAATTTGTTGAACAATTTCTAAAAAATAATTTGCATTTGGATTTTACATTTTTTTTAAATATTTAATTAATGTGTCAAATCTGTAAAGTCGTAAATCAAGATCTGAAAATTGCTCATGTAAGCTTTTGTTATAGATAGGAACTCTGCCATCCATCCATACATCCATCAAAAGACTTCTTCTCAGACACTACTGGTCACATTTCATTTATATTAGTCAATAGCACCTTTAAACCATTGCCATTCTCATTTGTGTTTCTGGTCACTTTGGCTACCAAAAGTAGGTCACGGTGACCTATATAGCTAAAAACCAAAACAATAGAAATAATGTTATCTGAAACCACTTCTATTGAGGCAACATGTTATGATTTAACCAGGTATTATCAAGACATACAAGTTACATTTTAACTCATGTGAGCAAATTAGGGCCATCTTGGACCTCTTGTTGTATTGGTGTATTGTAAAAATACACTCTGATGACCAGCCAGTCTTACTCATGGTGGCACCAATCGGACACCCTGCTGCTTTTGCTGAAATAGTCGAAACAGCTCTGGTGCTATGTTCGTTAGATTTCACAATTTACTCAAGATTTTGCAGGTAGCGGTTTTAACTATTTAGAAATTGTTTCCACTGATACAGGTTCATGTGGTTTTTTATGTGCAATAAATAAATTTAAACAGTCTTGTCTCGCGACTTTTGTTTTGTGTAAATAACAATTCAACGTTTCAATAATCAGAGCGTTGGATCTTGATCAAACGACTTAAAATTTAATGGTTTTAAGAAAAATTCTGATCTTGATTGTTTAATGGCTCCTGTTATTTTTAAGTGAACACTGTCTGTAGAGAGGGTCTTTTTAGTTCAATCTAAATGTTTATGCCCTTTGAACTGACAATAAGGCCATTAACATAACTAATTTAAATGCTTACCAATAGCGGTCGCATTTTTGTGGTTACTAGAGCAGACACAACACTACATGCTGTATTAATGGAACTGTATCTATAACCAACATTAAACAATTGATTAAAAAATTCTAAAACTACTCAAGTGTTTAAAATTTACCATGTCAACCGTTTTAGTAATATACGTGCAGTTGTGTTACGTAACAACTAAGACGTAAGAATGCACAAAAATTTGTAAACAGATGTCGGTGGATTTCCTGATCTATTTATAAAAAAGCAAGTCAAAGCACATATTAATGTTTATACATAAACTTTTCAAAATATCGCGAGAGCGCTATGTACTTATGTATAATAAATAAAATAGCATTATTGAATTGTGTAAATATTGTAATGAAATACGTTTTAACCTTGGAACTATTTTTTTTTTTAAATTTGGCCCGAAACACTGAGTCTGTAAAAAAAAGCTATATAATCTATGAAGGTTCAAGAATTTGTACACAATGATATTCTATATTTTATTTTATTATTTTACACAGAAATATACCATGAATTGTAAATATAAGAATTGACTTTGTGTTTGGCAACGTATATGAGTATGAACGCTAGTGAACAACGTGCAAATTGCATAATCTGCTTCGCAGATTATGCCAAATTTGCGCGGGATTCACTACCGTTCATACCTCATATACGTTGCCAAACACGTCAATTCTTAAATAATGACTGCTATCATGCAAATGCCATTCAGACAATGGATGAAAAACATAATGGAGCCAGTTAGTATTTGTAATCTCGTTATATATCCTGTTTAAAAGTAAAGATATTAAAACCATATGTCACTATAAAATTGTTTTATCTAAATGCACTTGTAGATACATGTTTTTCTGGTATTTGTGTAATACATTCACAATAGTCTTTACTTCCGAGTTTAAACCATATACATTTATTAACGCTGTAAATATTTCCAACCCCAAAATAATTCATTCGATATTAATTATGCAATTTCTAACCATTCTTTCAGTAATGGCGACCTCGGTGACCGAGTTTTTTAAAGCGCGACTGATGGATAACAGTGCCTGTCATCACCGACTTGGGCATTTACTGGTGTGAGAAATTTTGTCAGTTTACTTTCCGAAGGTCGGTGGTTTTCACCGGGCACTGAGGATTCCATAAAACTCTGTATTCGATGATTTACAATGAGTTAGCCTTGCGCTGATATATATATATATATATATATATATATATATATATATATATATATATATATATATACAGTATAACCTGCTGTAGAATCCACCTCTATATAAAGTCCACCTGTCTATAGCAACCCGTCTGAAGTATCCCAAATGGATTTTACTATATAATGAACCTCTATATAAAGTCCACCTGTCGAACGTGAATAAAGTCCACCTTTTCAGTCCCAAATGACTCCAGAACCTGTCTATAAAGTCCACTTCTTTAATATAATTTTTCATTAAATTTTAGAATTTCCCAATTTTTTTGCAGTTAATATCAACCACATTTCTTTGACACTGTGATGTATGAAGATTGGCAATAAATAATTTTAATATAAATTATTGATCACACTTAATACAATGTATTAACTTACATAGTTTAAAAAATCTACTGTAGTAAAGACTACAGTATCAACTGAAATTTTGAAGAAAAATATATGAATTAATCTTAATCATGTCAACAACTGAAGCCATCAGATATAAAGGTAGAAATACCCACTGTTATCTATTATGTTTTATATACAATTGTTTAATTTGTGTCACCTTTGCTGCTTCTTATATTAACAAAGACACAATTAGTCAAGTGTATATAATAGGTAGAGTTTAACCAAATAATCTTTTCTGAGGTACAGTCAATCAAATTTAAATAGTTTGGGTTTTTTTTTGGTTTTTTTTTTTTTTAAATTATTTCTGAATAATCTGTTTTTAAAAAATCAAATAAAAATATGTTTATTAATGTATAAATTAATAAGTTTTTTATAGGTACTGCATATTTTCACTTTTTTTAACTATTGTAAACACTGTATGTTTACTCGTACATATAGGGGACCCTCTGTATAAAGACCACCTGTCTATTAAGTCCACTTTTGCTCAGTCCCCAAGGTGGACTTTATACACAGGTTATACTGTATATATATATATATATATATATATATATATATATATATATATATATATATATATATATATATATCTTTACTTTTTATTTTAAGGGGAAGTGACAATATCTTTTCTGATAGGAAGTTGACGATATACGGTGTTGTAAACAGCAATTAAGATTAGAAAGTTGGGGACTTGTAACTTTGATCAAATATTTCGTTGACCGGAAATTAAAATGATATAACAGCAAATACGTCATTTCTTTCGCTTTGACTGTGTAATGTTTGAATCACTCGTGATGTTTTAAGCTTTCTTAATGATTTTTGAAAATGCGCATATATGACCCATCAAAATGTCAAAGATATTCTTGTTAGATATTTATTCGTATATTTTCGATAAAGAAGTCATTCGGTTTTGTCTCTTACATTTACACTTTAAGTACTATAACCAATCTCATGCTTCCGGTTTTTAAGCGTGGGTAGCGATGAACAATGCTTTTACCGACGTCTCCAGGTTATGTTTTTGATTGACTGGTTGTTTTTAAATACATTGTTTTAAGCGAAAAAAGCTTCAAATTATATCCCTCAAAACTATTATGAATCTCCTCCTGATGATTAACTTCGTACATTGCAAAGTCTTTTCAAGTAACAGCAGAAGCGATGTTGTGAAAAATGCTTAATGAAACAATCTCGTGGATAATAATGTAACATAAAAAAGTTACCATCTCTTGTTTAGTGTTTAGTCAAAAAGTTGGTTAGTTTAATATTGTTTCACGTCGATGGACAATTTTTCAGCTATTCGTGTCGAGTTAATTTTTATTAATCTCGAGAATTAATCTCAACTTTGTGTGGTACCTTGGTGTGAAAATGTTTCTGATCTGTTTTGCACTAGTGCGTACTTATAACTATCGTTAGATTGCTAGTGCATTCGCCTGCAATGTCGGTTATAAACATCACAGACCATTGAGTTAATTTTACTTGTACGTAGCTAACTAAGTTCAGGCTTATGAGAAGAAAAAGCTTTCTCATTTGCTGTCGAACAGGGTTGAACCGACAGTGTAGATACGTTTGAGTTTGAAGGCTAACGCATTGACCACTCGGTTACCGCAACCTCTATTCAAAAAGGAAAGTAGAATTTAAAACTTTTTGGATAAACCAGTAATTGTATTTTATATTATTTTTTTCAAATTGCCTACCTTGCTACGTTAAATTGGAATGTTTTGAAATCTTCAATATAGCTAAGTGCATGCTCTAGCGAGAGATTAGATCTCTCATGACATTGGTAGCAAAAATTATAAATGGTAATAAAGTAAGTTTTTTTTCGAAACTGAATAACTGGGCGGAAGAATAAAACAGACATTGGATTCATTCTTTTCCAGCAAAAAAATGTATTTTATGTCACTTTTAAATCAGATTATTAAATTATTTATAAAAAAAAAGTCAATTGTAACACCCGATTTACTTTTCCAAGCTATCGCTATTGTTGTTAGGGTTTTATATTAAGCATTAAAACGTTGTATTCGGTAAACTGGTCCCTAATGCAATTAAGTCACGAGTAATCATTTAATTGAAGAGTGTAGTTAAGCTAAATTAATTTATTCTTACGTCGAACCATTGACACTAGGTTGTAGGATGTTGAGAAATCCGCATAAAATCACCACCTTTCGGCAAGCGAAGGGACCGTTGTTGTAGGTATAGTGAAAAACCTATTTGAAATAAAAGACATGTTTAATTTGCGACTTAATATAAGTACAATAAAATCGATATAAATTAGGACGAGTAATTATTCTACCCAGTATTGTTTATTCCTCTATCTACTTATTGATTATTTTACTTATGTAAATAATGTTTAGAGTAGTAAAACATTTGCATTAAATCAGGTATGCAATGTAATCAATGAAGCTATTAATGAAATCAGAAAATAAACATTAATTTAGAAAACAAATGACATGATTCATGAGATCAGGTCACCTTGATGTTATTCAATATTTCAGAAAGTCAATTGAAAATCAGCCATTGACGTAAAATAAAGACATATGTACTTAAGCAAAGTCCGAAACTATAACTATCTACTAATGAGTTTGTATTTATTTTAAATTAAGATAAAGTGTCTCGACTGACCTCAACTTCCAATCACCTATTTAGTATTGCAATCTTGCGGTTTAGTCACAGGAAAAGGTAGTCCGAAGAACATTGCTGGAAAAATAATTTTATATGAAATTGTTTAATTGACTATTTTTCTGAATGACTTTTGCGTATTGCCTCTATCAGTAACAGTTATCAGCAAAATAGTCTTACAATGCCTAAAATATATGTGAACTCGGCATTTTCTGTAAGTGGAAATGTGAAAAATTTAAAATCGGATAATAATGTAATCAATGAAATATCGGAAAAACCAAGCATTGGAAATTATGATAACTCGACAAATTTAAAATCAGATGAAGTTTCTTTTAAAACAATATGGGAAGGCTTTAGAGAGGGTTCCACTCTACATGGAGTACAACATATTAATTTTAGATACAAAATTAGAGGGTAAGACTTCAAATTATTATTATTTTTTTTTATTTTGTCAATTGTCGTTTCCTCTAGATAGACAAATTATATATATCATCTGATATATGATTCATGTTTAATAATTATTTTAGGAAATGTCTTGTTAAGAAAAATATGCTTAAATATGTTTAAACTCTAACTAAAGCTGAAATGATTATAAAGAGAAAATATGAAATCATACAAAACATTTTTCTAGAAATTGTTTCAATTTTGATTATACAGATCATATCTTGAAAAAATATACATTATAAATAGGTCAAAATTTCTGAAACTTTATCTTGATGTCTCGATGTAAGGGAAATATTCTTGACTGGGATGTAAAACCCCATTAAATTAAACAATAATACAAAAGTAAATTATCTATATCCGGCTAAACAAGACATTCTCTAAAATAAATATTAAAGATGAATCGTATAAACATTCCCATTGAACATCTTGGTTGGACACTCGGCATTCTCCAAAAAGTAGGGATCGATTGAGATAGAATCATATATGATTGAAGTCTTCTTCGTTCTTCAAATTGTTTTGTACAATCGGAACAATATCAAATGATGTACATGCTTCTAGTTGACCAAAATGACCTTTTGGCAGTTTTTAAATACTTTATCATTAACTCCGTATTTTCAGAACAATATTGGGTCTAGGTTTTACCTTTTTAACAGTTACTTTGATACTTGAGGTTAATACTTTATTTTGTTATTTTTAGAACAATATGGAGTCTGGCTCTAGCTTCGATGGTTTGCGTTTTGACGGTTACTCTGATACAGTTCAAAGATGCCTATTTTTCCTATCCAACTATAACGGATATGACAGTTGATGTTGCCAAAGAATTGCCTTTCCCTGCAGTAACAGTGTGTAACTTGAGTCCCTACAGTAACTTAAATCTTAAGACGGACCGTTTTCTCGAGGAGTATTTTACATCGTTAGTCAAACCTTGGTCATTTTTTGCCGCCAGTAAATTTTAGCGACCCAAATTATTTTCACCTTCAAGAAGACGGAGTTGATGGTTTTCTACAAAATCATAGTTTTGCCATGTCGGATATGTTTGTGGTTTGTGCGTTCAAGGGGATGATGGTAAACTGCTTTGATTATTTTAGATCGAAGGTGACTAGTTGGGGGATATGCTATACGTTTAACGACCCTGGTTTAGCTGAACCTATCAAAACGAGACATACCGGAAGTACAACATCGCTAACGATGTACTTAAAGATTGACCAAGCAAACTATGTTTTCGGGGAAAACATGGCGGCAGGCATGAAGGTAAGAAATTTATTTCTTATCTTGCATTAGGCAACTTTTCAAAATTATAATGAAGAATGTAATACAATTAGATGTAAATTAAAGAGCAAATTTAAATATAAAAATGCAGGCAGAACGTTATTTTCATTGAAACACATGACAGACCACCTTCCCTCGCTAGTATTGGAACTATATATATACTTTCTGTGTGTTTCCCGGTCCAGATTTGCGCATGGTTTGGCAATCGCTTTTTTTCAATCCTGTACTGGAGGGGGTTTAACAATTTTATTATTCTATTATTATTATTATTTATTAAAATGAGTGGTTTGGTTCAAAATATTTACATAATAATAATAATAATTATAATAATGATGATAATAATTAGATAGATATTAAATAAATAAATAAATAAGTAAATAATATCAGAATTGGGTATGCTGGAATGATGTAGTCCAAAATTATTTTCGGTAACTTCCACTAAAATCGGAAATTATTTTTCTCCTAGAGCAGTATTTGTTACACTCTTCACTTTAATTAAGACAAGGCTCCAGTATGAAGCTTCTTTATATAATGTTGAACGACCAAGTGATCAAGATTATTTCACTTATTGCAGGTATTTGTTATATGTTTATATCGAGGCGGTAAGTTCTGAAATGGAAACAGGAGTATCCGAAAAAAAAAAACAACCAAGCTAGTTTCGACAGAATTGATTTAAACTATAAAATATTATATTATTTATTATGTATTTCTATTTCTCCCCTCAGGAATAAAAAATATAAAACAAGGATAATAATAATAATAATAGCAACTGGTGTAGATTTGTAAATAAATTAATCATTAAGTAGTAAAGGGCAATTTGGGGGAATTTTTTTAAATGTAACCTGAAATGGAATTAATTTAGGCGAAGTTTTTTAGCTGTCAATATAAGTGAAATATTCTTGACTGGGACGTAAAACCCCATTAGATAAATAAATCCTTGTGGTAAGCCTCATTTATTAAGAATGTGGAAGGAAATTAAAACGGCTTCATCAACAAACATCAAAAGAAATGAAACAAAAATTAAAACTGCATAGATGATTGAAATAATAATACATGTAATTTCATGCATCCTTAGATACTCGGCAGAGTTCATCACATTTATACGATTGACTTGTTCTATCTGAAAGTTTACTTTATCATTACTTCATGATTGAAAAAAAATCTATTCCCTTGACACTTTCTCAATAATTAAATCCATGTATTTAGAGTCAATTTTGTGAAATAAATGATCTTGCACAGGTTTTCAATATCATTTTTAGAGGCAAATACTAGTAATTTTTTCTGATTTTGCTAATGTGTCATGACTTGTATTAGTTTATAAGCTTCAAACAATTTAGAATACGCCTATTTGCAAATAAATGTATTTTGTTTGGGCTTTACATTTCGCTATATTCACATCTATTTACTATAGAAATTCTTGTCTACAAAAAATATTTGATAATCAAAAATTAAACCCAAAACGTATTGATTACCAAAAGGGTACAATTTAACAATTTTTTTAAAAAATATAAAATCACGAAATTTAAATCCAACTAAAATTAATAATTCTGCAGCACTTAACAGCTTTATTTTATCAAAAATAAAGTTTTATGGCAGCTGAAATATACAACCTTTGCGTGTATTTTATGCAACAGGGAACAAATCATAACACGCAAACTAAATTAGATTGTATGGTTGTTTAGTTATAAAGCTATTTAACGTCCATCTTTAACCATCAAATTGACTTCCAAATAACAGTCAAAGCTAAACGCGGAAAATTGCACTCATCTAAAAAAAAAGCGTGGATTCGTAAAATTGCGCAAAAAAAAATCGATTAACAGGGTTCGCAAGGTGTCAACCGAAGATTAAGATAATATCTTTTTAAAATGTTTTAAACTTGAAGTTTGGCAATATCAAATTACGGAATTTGATTAGAGAAAAATAAATGAACTATTCGTAAAACTTCTGAATACTTTCCAACACGGACCTGGTACATGTATAATTATAAAACGTTGTCATAAATTATTTTTTTAATGTATTTAACGATAAAATTCAAAAATGCTATATGACTTAGTATCTCGTTACTAAGTATATCGCTCAGCTTGCTTATATATATAAGCTCTTGCATATCACTTGTTGGTAGGGAACTACCCGATCACTTGTAATTGTGAAAGTGTTGTCAACTCTCGTCAATTTGTATGTGTTGGTAAAATAAATAATAAAAAAATACCAATAATATACATTTATTGTCTTTGAATGAGGTCAATAAATGGTTCTATGGACTTGATGCAACCAATATTCACCTTCGGCCTCGGTGAATATTGGTTGCATCAAGTCCATAGAACAATGTATTGACCTCATTCAAAGACAATAATTGTTTTATTATATGAAAAATAACTATTTGCCTATTTCAAGTAAAATTAAGTAGATTCCATGCAATACAAACAATACACAAAATGCCGTCTCCTCCAACATGACTGAGCAACTCGACGAAGTAAATTAAAAAAATAATTGGATAATTTTGTTGTGACGTCATTGAGCGGTCTGAACGAGTCCGGACCTCATATTATTGACCGCACGTGCATTTAGACAAGCAATACACGAAATATTTAATGACACGTGACAGTATGACGACCAATAGACGAAAAGAAAGAATCATAGTCATATTATAATAATTATTATATAGTACTTATATGCCATTACATTTTGTTACATTTTGTTGTTTTTTTGTCTTCTTATACTGTCTGGTTCTATCTGAATCTTTTTTTTTCTTTTCTATTCTGACCTATTTATCCAAAGCTACTTCTTATATTCTATATCGTATTTAAGTTGACCATCAACCATTTTTTTTAATACCAATAATTAATGAAGTAGGTGAAGGGTTAATATAAGAAATTATCTCTTGTTCCAGAATTCTCATTACAGTAAAACTTCGATCGCTCGAACGTCGTTGCCTCGAATACCCCATATAACTCGAAGTCATCTGTTGGTCCCGACCAATTTCCTATTATATCCTATGTAAATAAACCTCGATGGCTCGAACTTCGTTAACTCGAATACCCCCGCTCGCTCGAACAATAAATATTTTCAAAAGTATAAAGTTAGTGAAAATTCAACTTCTTTCGCTCGAATACAGTTTGTGTCAGAAGGACATGTGGTCCTAGTCATTGTAAACAAAACACAAGCTGAAGCCATATTACAGATTTCATCAAACGTAATAGAGTGGAACGAAATGATTAATCTTAGCAGTTACCTAAAATCAATTAATTAATTAATTATCAATTAACCTACTTAGAGCGTGTCAATATGCTCATTTCTTTCATCTCTTAATCCGATGACTACACGCGGAAGTGTTTGATCGCAATTTTTAAAACACCTCAGTCGCTCGTGCCTTACGATTGCACTTCAGGATTCTGTAATTTACATGCACTTGGAATATGTATAGGAATGTGTATTATCGTTATTTCCTGTGATTAAAACTACCGGTAAAACGGTGTTTTGTATTGTTTTTTTTAAAGTATTACATGTGCAACAAAGAATAAAGTAAGTTTATTTTGTATCATCACCTGTTGAAATTAAAATAAAGTGCCATATTCTAACCCCGTAGCCATATAACACCATATGGCAGATTGCAGGTCAACATGTAATTTGAAATGAATTTCGTATTTTTAATTTGGACATTTTATTCTTTTGAATTTTTTTTTTAATTTCGTGATAAATAATGGAATTTTAATTCGGACTTTTCATTATTTGACCTTTTAGTTTATTTACATGTAAAGATTCTTTAACGGTCGGTAAATATGAGAACGTGAACCTCCAATTATATCTCGATGTTCGATCGCTCGAACCCCCCGATGGCTCGAATATTTAGTCGAAGTCCCTTGAACTTCGAGCCATCGAAGTTCTACTTTATTTTTTTTTTCTGATAATACATTTAAAAGAAAACAAAAGTATAATATATATCTAGAACAATTAAATATGTTTAATCGATATATATATATATATATATATGCTTTTTAAAAATAATAATATATATATTTGTACGACGTTCTACGTTTTGATGTTTTGATTATTGAAGGCCAGGTTACATATTCATGCATGTAGTTTACCTCGGTTTAATTCTAAATGGATTTCAATATGCATAGAATTGTTATTAATGATTCTGAGCCAAAGAATATTGACAAATATGTGTACCTTAAGTAATTGTAGCCATATATTTAAAAAATAAATATAATGATTAGAAAATAAAATGCATTTTAGCAAATATCTGTAATCCATAATGAAAATAATGTAATCATTCAAACGCAAATATATATAGTTTACAGACATATTTTGATAATTGTTTCCAGCTAATGAATATTGACAAAGCTGTGTTAATAAAGAAATTTTAGACATGCATTTATAAAATTAATACAATGATTAAAAAAAAAAGAATTTTAGGAAATATCTGTAATCTATAACGAAAATAATGTTTTTTAATTCAAACGCAAACATTTTATTTTTTGTTTTATATTTTTAAACAAAATATAATTATATTATTCCATTTTTATCTGAGTAGACATTTACCTTTGGCAATTTATTGAAGTTTTCAAATTCATCAAATTGAATCACATTGATTAATGGAAATGAAAACTTTTCGAAAACTGTTTATTCTATGTTACCGAGGGATCGTAAATGAAAATGTTCAATGACACAGTTATTGCCAAACCCTATTTAAAAGCGTTGTTAACGATACATAACAATTGTTTTTATACGGATCAACTTTTTATACGCCCGTCATATGACGGGACGTATTATGTTACGGTGCTGTCCGTCCGGGCGGGCGGGCGGGCGGGCGTCTGTTAACAATTTGTATTCCGTTCAATAGAGACCACAAACATTTATGGATTCAAATGAAATTTGGTATACAGCTTTACCATGGTAATACCTTGTGCAAGTTCGAATTACAACTTTTTCGGATTATTTTTGGAGGAGTTATGCCCCTTTTTTAACTTAGAAATTTTTGTATGTATGACCATGTGGTTTCCGATCATCAGAGCCTACAACTATTTATGGATTCAAATGAAATTTGGTATACACATTTACGATGTTATTATCTGGTGCAAGTTCGAATTACAACTTTTTCAGATTATTTTTAGGAGGAGTTATGCCCCTTTTTTAACTTAAAACACCTTTTTATCATACTGCACAGATCACGACAACAGTTCAAATTATAATTAAGCTTTATAGATATAAATTATTTCAGGTTGGTTAAAAAAAAAGTTCTCAAAACATTTCAGACAAAAAATGTATTTGTTTCCTAAAAAAATCTTCCTGCATGCAATGCTTAACACATGAAAACACTGCCATGACCTAACATTATATTTTAAACTTCTTCCTTCCTGGAAATGAATATGAATTATATAGCAGTCTACCACTATCCATTTAGCAATATATTTTTACATACATATATCCTAGTTGTAATTATACTTCTCAGTAAAGAATGGAACAATCTAGAGGATTAGTGACGAATTCATTCGGAACATCCTCTGGATGTGAAATGATAAAGGCGACAACTTTCTCCTTTTTAGCAGCATATATTTACATCTTGGGGACCTTGAAAACTCCTCAATAGATTTTGCTAAAAATTTCTGAGGTTATGGAGTCTAATGCGATCTAGCTATCTAACTTGGTGAAATTTTTGGGAAAAATCGGTATCACACTTAATTTTGGGGTCAAACATGCAAAAAATGAATTTTTCCAAAAAACAATTACGTTTAACGCACTCCTGTTCAATAACAGTTCATTGTACGAAAAAGTCGTCCATTGACCGAAAAATGTTTAAGATCTGACGGAAAAGACGGTATTTTTATATTTTTTCTATCTTTTACATAAAATCCACAATAACTGTTTAAAGTCGGCGCTATCATCCAAAAACAATTTAACGTACCGTTTTGAATTCGTACCCATATTAAAGTAACCAATTCTTTACCAAATTATTGGTAGGTCTGGCACTTATCCGTTAGGTCTGTGTCAAACTTTTGAGTGGCAAGTTCTGTGGATGAGCTCTACTGATAGAAATCCTCTAGATTGTTCCATTCTTTCCCGCGAAACCCCTAAAGGTGTCGCCACACTAGTAAATAGTACTACTCGATCAATATAACACGGGCGTATAATGCTACGCTCGGCGGTGCTCTTGTTTAAATAAATATTACAGCAGCGATTGCATATTTCGTTAAAATCGCATATGTAATTACCAATTATTTATTTTATTCATTATATTCATATTTCATGGTAAACATTTTAACAAAAATATCTGTCAAATTTTGATTTTCCATATGTGCTTATTTCGGAAATTCATTCTTCATCAGAGACACAAGGGCCCGAAAAAAAAAAAAAACAAATCAAAACATTTGAAGACAAATGAATTCAAAGTTCCAAAATTATATGAATTCAAATCCAGCTAAGGAATGCTTTGTATGAGTAAACAAACCTTAGATTTAAATAAATTTTAAAAAAGACAGCTTAACATGTTGTCACAAGGTAAAATAAATCGAAAATCTTGCGTTTTGTTTTTAGGTTTTGAACTTATTTTCGTAACATTGACTGATGAAGAAATGTGTGGGGTTGGAAAAGTTTTACTGCATACATCAATGCACCACATATTTTAGATGATTTTTCTTTCAGGTTCGTACAATAAGTAATGGCAACGTATAAACTTTGTGGCTTTTTACCTAACAAATACCCTGTATCACACCAACAAACTGGTTTGACGCATGCGCCAACATGTAGTCGTGTAAAATCAGTAGAGACCAAAATGTAAAATTTCTTTATTTAATGAGGTAATGTTCTGAGTGAAATTTGTTCGGACTGTACATAATAGTTGCTAGGAACCAAATGTTGAATATGGAGTGGAAATATAGACTGTAAGTCTGAAATGATCAAATTTTATTTTGTTAAATACTAGTAGATATATAATGTGAATACTAGTGAATACTAGTCAGTAATACTAAAAGCTACAGGTACGACAGGTACTCGTAATCGGGTTGAATGTTTATAATATGTATGTGTATATGTTCTATTCTCAATGTAAATAGAAACACTGAGAAAGAGTCAGTACAGTGATATGAAAACAAAAGTCTTATTATGTCTGATAGTGATAATGTTGATGATGTTGGCGAAATAAAACAAGTTCACAAAAGACAGCGTAGATTCACTAATATCGAACTTCACAATAACAGTGTAACTGACATCATGGAATCACAAAACATATCTTATTCCCTGTCTCAACCCGAACTCGAAAAAATTGCAGTCTTAATGAAAGATTTGCTAATACACGACTTAACAAGCTCTATTGCTACTCAAGTAAATCAGATTGTTGAATCTAAGTTTTCAGACGTAATGGATAGGTTCAACCGAATAGAACTTGAGAACAAGATGCTTCGGTCCGAGAACGAACATTTGAAATCCGAGATAGATCAATTGGAACAGTACAGCAGACGTAATGCTATACGTATTGCCGGTATTTCCGAGAGGAAGGACGAGGTGACCAATGATATTGTCCTAGATATCGCCAAGCGAGCTAAAATCGATATAAACGTTACTGATATCGACCGATCTCATAGAGTTGGACCTCCAGAGGAAACCAAACACCGACAAATAATAGTAAAATTTACTAACTACCGAGCCAAACACAAAATCATGAAGGCAAGGAAATATTTTAAAAAATCCGGTGATACTATCTTACAGAATGTATACGTCAATGAAGATTTGACCAAAGCAAAATCTAGTCTCTATCGAGCCGTCAGAAATTGTGTGAAAAATAACCAGTTTAAAAAATGTTGGACGTGGGATGGAAAAGTCTTTGCCACCGACCATCAAGATAGAAAAATACGTATTGATTCCGTCAAAGATCTCGAATTAAGTTACCCACCGACCTCGACCACCCAACCCACTATACAAACGTCATCACGATCTAGATCCAACTATATGACTCTGTCGTACGCTGATGCCTTATCTGCAGTGTCGCAAATGAATATTACAACCCCGAAGACTGTAAACTAAATTATAAATCATTAACATTGACAATTAATACATTTATTGAATTTATATATTTCAACCTAGAAAAAATGTAATATATCGATTATACTACAAACTTGTATTTATAATTTAAAGTTTTGTATATCTGTTATTACTACATATCGCACTCAGTGCAACCTCAACATCTCACTGAACCCTTTATGGTTTCCCGTCGTCTATTATTTAAAACCATAGTTTTCACTTTGTACATACGTTTTTATACGCCCGTCAAAGACGGGGCGTATTATGGGATCACCCTTGGGGGGCGGGCGTTCGGGCGGGCGGATGGGCGGGCGGGCCTACTGGCGGCGGGTTTGTCCGGCCCATAACTCTGTCATCTATGGTCAGAATGACTTGAAACTTGGTATGCTTACTTACCACGATGATGCAAAGTGCAGTGCTCAGGAACCGTAACTCTAGCTTCCTTAATTTTTGAGTTATTCCCCTTTGAATGCTGTTAGCATGTTTGTGCGGATCATAACTTTGACATCTATGGTCAGAATGACTTGAAATTTGGTTTGCTTACTTACCACGATGATGCGAAGTGCAGTGCACAGGAACCGTAACTCTAGCTTCCTTAATTTTTGAGTTATTCCACTTTGTGTGCTGCCAGAGTACGCGGCGGGTTTGTCTGGCCCATAACTCTGACATCTATGGTCAGAATGACTTGAAACTTGGTATGCCTACTTACCACGATGATCCGAAGTGCAGTGCTCAGGAACCGTAACTCTAGCTTCCTTAATTTATTCTACCAGGGAGCAGATACACATAGAGTTGTAGGCTGAAGAACTTGCTGTCTTTGAAACAACCCAGTATACTAGAGATTACCTCAATTTTGTGATGAAGGTTACAAGAACATGATGGTAAAATTATATAAATGGTGTGGCTGGTGGTAAGTCTATTTTGTTACTGAAAATAATACCAAAATCTCAATAATTACTATTGTTTTTTATTGTACTTGTTGACTTGTGCACTGCATTTTGTATCATTGTGATGAATAATTGAATTGACTTATTGATTATGAACAGCTCATA
The DNA here is from genome assembly GCA_029721355.1 of Tegillarca granosa. NCBI lineage: Eukaryota > Metazoa > Mollusca > Bivalvia > Arcoida > Arcidae > Tegillarca > Tegillarca granosa. The sequence continues at coordinate 27,521,730 of CM056605.1, forward strand.
TGAACTGTATAAGTCCCTTTACAGTTCATAATAAACAAAATATCCACATAAATGACTTGCAGATTTGACGGGCGTATCATGCTCTGCCATGCGGAACTCTTGTTTGTTTTGTTACTTTAATTTTTTCGTGTTTTATTTTGTCATAACAACTATTACATTCCACAACATACCATATCTTACCTTGAATCTGACCTATCTTGTGATGTCGCATTTGAAATTCACTGATGGTATAACATAATGCCTGTTGAGATTTGTATATACATCGCAAGAATAGGTCTCTTCTATAATACAACTTATAGTGGTTTTGTAAGTAAACATTTGAAAGTACACCGAATATGTCACAATATATTATTATTACTATGCTTTATGTTTACTGGATTATTTTGCTTCTTATTATATTCCATATTATACATGGATATCAAATGTGCAACATTAATAGTTTTGTTTATGCAATTTGAACTTGATATGTATATATTTGTTAATCAACATTGTACTGTTTGTAATTGTAATCTACGTGGTTCACACTTTTCTACACTTAATTTTTTCGGTCACTTTGTACATAAACGCACGCAGCACCTAAATATACTATCACACTGTATCATTCTATGGCTTACTAATATTATATACCTCTCGGGAGATATAGAGACAAACCCCGGTCCATCTTGTCACGATTCATCCAGCTCATCTATATCCTCTGAGTTATCCTCAACTGCATCAAATGGTCATAACGCATTCTCAGTTATACACATGAACGTGCAAAGCTTTCTTCCAAAAAAAATTCCAACTTTTCTGTGAATTCTCTTCTTTTGATATCATTGCTTTAACAGAAACATGGCTTAATGCTGATATCACCGATCATGACCTCACATTTGAAAATTACAAAACTCCATACAGAGCTGACCGCATTACACAAACAACTGGCTGTGGTATATTGGTCTACGTCAGAGATTCATATTATTCCCATAGACGACATGACTTAGAAATTCCAAACATAGAAAGTTTATGGATTGAAATTACTATTCGAGACAAACTTCTTCTTTTCGGTACCTTCTATAGACCACCCAATTCTACTTTGGACTTTTGGGACAAACTCGAAACAGCACTTGACTTGGCAATTGACTCTAGACCTGACATATTACTAATCACTGGTGAATTCAACGAAGATCAACTAAAACCCTCATGCAACAAAATAAGAAATATATGCACAACTAATGGACTGACACAACTTATAACTGAACCTACCCACGTATGGGACGACTCTTCATCCTTACTGGATCTGATTCTTATAAATGATGATACTCTTGTCGTAAAATCCGAGGTTTGTGAATACTTCCTTGAAAACCAACACCGATATCACTACCCAGTCTCTACTTACTTACAACTACCTAAATTACATTCTGAATCTTTCACTAGACGTATATGGTATTAAGATCGAGCAAATATAGACATGTACCAACATATTCTAGAAGAATACAACTGGGATAATGATTTCCACAATAACATAAATATCATGACAGAAAATATCACAAACACAACGCATGCTTCGTAAACGCCGACGACTTCATGACAAAGCAAAACAAACGGACAAACAAGAACACTGGGCAATATTCAGGAAATATCAAAATAAATGTAACAATTACGTACGGACAGCCAAATCACGTTTCCATGAAAAAATATCCACAAAACTCGACTCGGACAACTTACAGACAAAAGACTGGTGGAAAACAATAAAACTTTTAACTGGTGCAACCTCTAAGTCCCATACAATACCACCCCTAATAGAAAATGATAGAATATACGACGAAAACAAAGACAGAGTAGAAATACTTAACAAATTCTTCTGTGCTCAATCTTCTATTGATGATACTAATATGGAACTACCAGCACCTACCTTACATACAAATAATATTCTCACAAATATAAACATCAGTCAAAATGACGTTTATGACGTACTCATAAACCTAGATACTACAAAAGCCACAGGACCTGACGGAATTAGTCCTTTCTTTCTTCATAAAGCTGCTTCACAACTCAAATATCCACTGTCTGTTTTATTTAACCTCTCTTTATCACAAGGCATCTTCCCAAACTCCTGGAAAAGAGCTAATGTTACACCTATTTACAAAAATGACAACCCTTCTATGGCAAGCAATTATCGGTCTATTTCACTCCTAAGTGTCCTTTCAAAAAGTATGGAAAAATGCATTCATAAACATGTTCATAATTTTTTCTTATCTAATAATACAATTTCAAGATTTCAATCAGGATTTACAAAAGGAGATTCTACTGTTAATCAACTTCTTGATATTACAAATACTTTTGGCAAAGCACTAGACGATGGCAAAGAAATCAGAGTGGTTTTTCTTGATATAAGTAAAGCATTTGACAGAGTGTGGCACAAAGGTCTCATATACAAACTACAATCTTATGGCATATCTGGGGTTCTTCTAAGATGGTTTCACGATTACCTTTCTCAAAGAAAACAAAGAGTTGTCTATCTAGGAACATCCTCTAAATGGAAAGAAATAAATGCTGGTGTACCTCAAGGATCTATTCTTGGTCCTCAGTTATTTTAAATCTTTATTAACGATATTATAAAAGATGTACAAGCTTATATAAGACTATTTGCCGATGATACTACACTTTATGTCATTGTAGAAAATCCTCAATTTGCTTCGCGTATACTGAACTACTCTCTTTCCTTAATTCATGAATGGTCTAAAAATGGTTATTCTCATTTAACCCTCATAAAACTGAAAATATGGTCATTTCTCGCAAGTTTACAAAGATCCAACATCCACCCCTATTCTTGAACAATGTCAACATTACAGAAACAACCACACACAAACATCTAGGAGTAGTATTCTCATCAGACGGTTCCTTGAAAGCTCACATTGATTATATCTTGGCTAAAAGCACTACGATAGTTAATATGTTGCGAAAATTTAAATTTAACTTGAATAGGACAACCTTAGAAAAGCTCTATGTTTCCTTCATTCGCCCTATCATCGAATATGCAGACATTGTGTGGGACAACCTTCCCCTCTACCTACAAGAAGAACTCGAAAAAATAAATCTCGAAGCAGCTAGGATAGTAACGGGTACAACAAAATTATGTTTAAGAAATACACTTTACTTAGAAACTGGTTGGGAACCACTCTCCCGCAGACGACAAAAACATCGACTGGTTCAACTACACAAAATGATACACAATTCGACACCACAATACCTGAGAGACATTATTCCCACGAGACATAACAGACAAACAAGACAGCAAGACCTAATTCCTACTATTCTTTGTCACTCTAGCTCTTATTACAATGCTTTTTTCCCTTCCACAATAAGAGAATGAAACTCTCTGCCATCCGAACTTAAACTAAACCCTTCTACAGTAACTTTTAAGAGACACCTTAATTCCGACCTTACCAAGCCCCCGTCATATTATAACACCGGCATTCGAAAACATCAAATTTACCACACCAGACTTCGCACTAACTGCAGTTCTTTAAGATACGATCTTTACAATAAGAACTTGGTAGATAATCCTCTATGTATCTGTGGAGGAATTGAAACTTCAACACACTATTTTTTACAATGTAATCGTTACTCTCACATTCGAAATACAACTCTTTCCACCCTATCCCATGCCCTAACTGCTGAACTGTTACTTTATGGTGATATTTCTCTTTCAACAACACAAAATAAAACTATATTTAAAACAGCACAAAAATTCATACATCAAAGTAAACGTTTTGATACTACTGCTTGATTTATAACATACAGTTAACTAGTATTTGGTACTACATATATTATTGTTTATTTGTGGAATTCCCTAAACTTATATATATTTTATAAATGCCGCGTTATTATTGTAACTTATCTCTATCTTTAGGAAACAGTTTACATAAGTGGTAACACACTTGTTACTGAATCCTTTTTTGTCATTTGCATTTGTCATTTGTTTCAAGATATTGTAATTATATAACTCTTTTGACAAAATAAAATATGTTTAAACTAACAAACTGGTTCAATAAAATTCAAGACTTTGTATTATTTAGTCTTTTATTTATAAATTGTCTGTGTGGTAACTAGTTTTAATATCTATATTAGATCTTATTTTAGTTTTACATCAATTAAATGTTTTATATATACTGTTATATTTTTGAAACATGATCTACCCTTAAATATCTATAAATACTGATGCGGCTTTGAACAATATTACAAGCACGAGACGGCAGTATACTGAAAGCTCAATTGATAGACCCGAGTGTTGCAAGAATGCATTTTTGTCAGAACTATACCACGAATGCATGATTTTAACCAATCGCAGTATTTGACTTAATCATGTGACTACTAACCATAGAAACAACATCAATCAACAAATCCTAAGCTACTAACGATTAATCATAGTAACATTTTGAAAGGGATCATTAAATTTGTGTTCAAAAAAAGTTGAAGAGAAAATATGAGACGGAAGGTTTATTCAGAACTTGAAGGCAGTTGCTATGAGAATGTTGGAAGAAACCTGAATACTTAGAAATAACTTTGATCTTTAGACCTTCTTATACTTGGATCTGCCAGAGAAGGGTTCGAAAAAAGTTGGTAAAAACACTATTGACTTTGAAAAAATTTAAAAGACGATGCTGGCTGTTAAATCTTATTGAATTAAGCACTTCTAGAATAAATATTGTAAAATTATTACATGAAGTCATAAAAAGCCTGTATTTTTAGAGAAGTGATTGTGTGTGTTTATTTATTTTATTCATTTAAGATTGTTCTGCATAATCCTGACGAAGAACCAAATGTACGGGATGACGGTTTTTTGGCATCGCCTGGATTCGCAACTTATGCTGCTGTACGCATGGTCAAAGTATGTAATAATTATTTTAAGACTTTAAAAGATTTAACTTGTTTTATTGCATTAAAATATAAAGTTAAAAGAAAGTTTCAGTTATAAATAGAAGCGTTTTTTTTTTCCTTTTCGCTTGGGGAAATTTCGTTATTATGCATTATGCACTTGAAAACTTAATATATGCGTTAACTTTTAAAAAATTGTCAGATTTTAACGTTTATTTCATACTGATGGTGAAACATAGTTAGCAATTTTTTTTGTTCGAGTATGGCTTAAAAAAGAGTTTATTTATTTATGTGGCGGCTGTCTGCAAGTAATTGTTTACGATTGTCGTATTTTAATGAATAACTGAATAACGACGCGAACAGCAGAAGAAACAGTACTAATAGATAAATACAAACAGCTATTTGTACAACAAATGTACAGGTAGTATGAAAGTTTCAATATTGTTTAGAAACAATAGTTTAAATCTTAAAGTGCAATAATTAATGCTAAATTTTAACGAATAATAATAATAATAATAATAATAATAATAATGACAATAATAATAATAATACTTCAAATCAAGTTATAATAGTGTACAGATAAAGATATAGATTTTATTTATTGAAGAAATAATTATTAGTTGTTTTTTATGTATTATGTCTTTTTCAGTACAAATATTTAGAATACCCATTCAAAGCATTTGGTGATTCTTACTGTGTACATACAAAGAGACCTACTTTATGAAAATCCTCTGAAAAACCACGGAAATTACAGTTTGTTTGCCTGTATGAAAGAATGCAAACTAACCTACATATTAAACAAATGTAAATGCAGAATGTATTTTGATGAAGGTATAAATATTTTTTTTATTATTTATTTATGTTTAAAGAAAAGTTTGGGATATATTGGTTTTGCTGTGTTTTTCTCCTCCTCCTCCTTCTAATCTTCTTCTTCAACCCTTGTCAAATGCGTTTCTCAGAGATGGCCGGTCCGATTATTTTGCAACTTTAAAGAAGTAATAAGGAGTATGTTGTCTTGCACTGTATATGGTTTAAAAATGGCATAGATGACTATATAATCGGAATTTAATGCCCCCTCCAATAACATTTTTTTCTATCAAACTTTTCGGTTTTAGTTTCTCTGATGAGGAATGAATTTTCGAAAAGTGCACATATGGCACATCAAAATTTAACTGGTATTTGTGTTATATATTTTCTATCAAACCAGTTATTTCTCTCTACATATTTGACAGATAATGTTGCAACCTGATATGACATAATACAGAAGATCTTTTTTAAAAGATATAGTGTTTTGAATAAACGAGAGCTATATTTATCAGAGTTTAATCCCCCTCAAACATATTTTCATAAAGCAGTTATTTCTCCTTGAATACTTGACAGACCATTTTTACTAAACAGTTAATTTGTCACATTTTTTACATTAAATACTACATTATTCAACATCATTCAAACCTAAAATTGTCAATCTAAAAATAATTAGAGCTGCATGATGTCTTCCTTGGAAAGAAATTGAAACGGTGCCGATCTAATTAATAATGTTCCTATTGAACAATGTCACATTTGGTTGAACGATAAAAGATCAAACAAATACAGAAATAACAGTAATTTCTCAGCGAGATGCAGCCTGTAGGATCTTATTTTAGACATGGTTATGTAAAAAAAATTAATAATAATTAAAAAAAAATAATAATAATTAATAAAACAAATAAAAACGGGAAATTCAAACACAACTTATGAAATACTTATAAAATACGATAAATTCAATACAGAATTTCATTAAATTTGTCATTTGTAAGGGATACATAACGCCATTGCGAATAAATTTGGATATTAATGACGGACAATTAATACCATTTGTCAGGTTTCACTCTCGATTCATTGGATTTTCCGTACATCCGAGCACATGCTCTAAGTAAATAATAATCATCATTAAATAGTGACCAACCCGTTAGATGATTCCGTTTGTTTATAGCTGATAGGAATGAAATTTTAGAAAATAAATCTCAGGAATCGTGATTAGAAGTTATCTATTTTTTTTAAATGTATTTTTAGAAAATCAAAAAAAAAAAAAAAAAAAAAAAAATTCTGAAAATTGAAAAACTTAATGCAGCTTTAACTGATAATAATAATATTGCAAGTCGTTTGGGAGACACCTGTTATTTATTTATATATTTATTTATTGCGGTCTTTTTATTATATCAAAAAATGTTTGTGTATGTGTGTGTGTTTTAAAAATTACTGTTAAAAATTAAATTTAACCTCAAGATTACGTAAGAGGTTATTGATGGTGTGTCCGCCTCGAGAACTGGAGGTCATACATGTAGGGTAAAACCAACTTATTACTTCAAAATTTGAGAAACTGCTTCCTAAGTGGCGCTCAGCATTTGGAGAACAGATTATTGACTCATTCATCTGGTATTAGAAAAATGTGACTGTGACATGGTATGCTTGTCTGCCCTTTGAGCTTTGGGTTGGATTCAAGTTGCCCTGCAAACGCAATAATTCAAGGTAGGCTATAATTTTCACTAGTGCCCGTAGACAAACTTGAACCTGTCTTACAGTAAACCTTTAAAAAAATAAAGTTGCTCTTGTCTCGAAAAGCTGGACAACTGCTGATGTCAGGTTAAACAACATTACGACCAACTTACCAGTGATTCTACACCAACGTTCTTATTATCAATATTAATTGTTATGTTGCCAATTTTAGAATGGTGGGATTGGTCAGAATTATGTGAATTTTTTTCTTTTTATGCTTCATTAACAGTGGACAAAAGAATATGTTCTTGGAAAGAATACATGTACTGTTACAAACCGACAAGAGGTAAGAAAAAATCACATGACGGCATAAAGTAAACTTGTGCTTTTCCGTATTGATTTGCTTTGTTAAATATATTGATATAGGTAACAAGATTAGATAATGACCCCGGTTTCACTGTCATAATTTATATTAGAATTTTTGTAACTTAAAACTGGTAAATTTGGTTACATTTAAGATGCCATTTTGAAGATAACTTTAGCTTGTCCCATTTGTATTAAAACTGCATTAAAATTTCCTTGGTAAAAATTAAAATGGTGCTGATCTAATCGGTGATGTTCCCAATGAACAATGTTACAATTTGTTCAACGATAAAAGCTCAAATAAATACAGAAATAACAGTAACTTCCAAGCCATCTGTAGCATGTGGGGTGTAATATTAGAACATGGTCACGTCATAAAAAACAAGGTCACTTAAACACAACTTACAAAACGGTGAAATACGATGAAATAAACACAGGATTTCATTGAATATTTCTTTGTAACTTAATAAGGGATACATAACACCCTTGCGAATACATTTGGATATTAATGACGCACAATTAATACAATTTGTCAGGTATCACCTTCGATTCATTGGAGTTACCGTACATTCGTGCGCATGTTTCAAGCCCATAATAATCAGAAAATTAAAAAACTTAATGCAGTTTTTCAAATTTTTTTGATTGTTCGTTTGTTTGTTTTTTATCATTACTATTGTGTTGTGCCTATGTCAAGTTGTTTTCTTTTAAGGTTAAACCGATTAAATGTACCTTTCGCTCGAGTTGTTCTATTTTATATAAATAAATTCTTAACATTAAACCCATTGGGCCCAGTTTCACAATCATTCTGGTCCCTGTTTCACAATCATTCTGGTCCCAGTTTCACAATAATTCTTTAACTTAGATTTTCCTTACTTAAGTTTAACATATTATGACAATTTGCTTTTGAATTTTAAAACAGATTAAAAATTGTTAAAAAAAAACCTAATACAAATGAGAAAAGCTTAAGTGATTTTCTAAATTGGCACCTTTAATGACTGAATATGTTAAAATTTAACAAAATTAACCAGTTTAAAGCTAAGAAAAATTATAATTTTAATAATGACTGTGAAACCTGGGTCATAAATCTGAACTTGTAACCTCCTTTTTAATTTTTACTTCGTATAGATAAATCTCTCTCAAGTTAAACAAAAACACATTTTTGTAATATAATTTTGTGTGCAATAAACATCTTAAAAATATACCTTGATACAAAAGGCTTTCTAAAAATATATAGAATTGTACTGATTTGCTCACAATGACAATGTGATTTTATGAACATATTTGTATTTAATCTGAAAATTTAGCAATTTTTAGAACGTGATAATTATGAATTACCTTTTTATCTTATATACCTTTTGGTTATAGCGACATACACTTATTAGTCTGGTCTTTTGTGGATATAAACAGTTCTGTTTTATTTATGTCTTTTTTTTACAATTTTTAAAAATCTTTGTGAAAGTTTATAAATACGGATTTTCGTAAGTGAGTACATGTGCATTTATAGGTTTTCGACGTTTGTTGTGTTGAATTTTATTTTATCGATTTTATATTTACATGTACTGAACTGAAAGTTACTATGCTTTTTTAAATATTTTTTTTAGATAAATTTGAAATTGACATTGCCGGACAAAGTAATTGTAGCTGTCCACTACCTTGTGAAGACACCGAGTATCAAACACAAATATCCTCCACATATTTTCCATCAGATATCAATTCAGTTTTACTGTCACAATTAGGATTCATGGATTTAAGGTAACAAAAAAAGGATGTTATAGTTTTTCCTGGAAAGTGTAGATTCGGTTTTAAACAAAATCGTAGCAAGTGTTTCAAGAAAGCATTATAAGGCTTAAATCTGATTTAATTGGCATTTTGAAAACTATTCACTAGATTTACTTGATAAAAAATTTGGATAAAGGAGCGAATTACGTATTGTGTATTACGTTTTAATAAATTCCTTTGAGATTTTCTCGGTTACCATAAACATATTAAGACTTTTGTGTGTGAAGAGGAGGGTAACTATACTGATCAGCTTGACGAGAGGCGTTTAGTGACATGTCCTACTTAACAAACCTAATTTTAACTTTTAAAACCTCTTTTTAAATCATTTATCAATAAATTTAATAAAAAAAAACTCCGCGTTTCGGAATAATTAATGTTTGAAATAACCGTGCTACATTTGTCATGTTAATTTAGGGATACATTTGTCATGTTAATTTAGGGATATACTTTATTGCATACCAAACCGTTGATTCCGTTGAACCGTTAAGTTGTCCAGGACGAACAAAAACACTCTAATAGTACAATGGAAAAACCGTTCCATTTACATTTATAATCAACTTTTGTACTCCTTTATTTTGGTATTAATGATTAGAGGTCTTACTGTTAATTCTGTCTTTTGCTCATTTCTTTTTTTACCATGATTCTGGTTACAATCATGGGTATGGCTCAATTATGTTTTTTCTAACTATTGATCAGTCAACAGGTCAAATTCGTTGCATTCCTCCAGTTTGGCATTTAATCTAATAAAACAGAACAAGTTCCATCTTTAAAATTGCTAATTGACATATTTTTTCAGAAAAGATTATCTAGAAGTCCGAGTGTTTTATGACAGTCTAAGATACACTACTGTTCAACAAGTACCTAAATATACATCAAGTGACATAGTAGGTAGGTTTTATAAAAGCATGAAACATGCAACTTCACAGAACATTAATTCTCTACTAGCGAACATGTCAAGTGTCTTTACTGTTTGTGACTGAGCTTGTGGCATCGAATTATGCTTAATTTTTATGGAACATCTAATAAAATTAAATTTATTTCGGTATCGTTTACCTGAGCCTGGTCTTAATGGGAAAATGTTATGCACGATTACCATGGAATTTGTCTGCACAAAGTATAAAAGTTGTCGCTTTAGTGATTTTACATGTTGAAAAAAAAACAATTCAAATTGTGGATACCTTTACCCATACGACCCAATTTGTCACCTCGTCACCAAGGACTTAAATTCCTGTGTAAACATCGCTATTTTTGACAAGTAAAATAGCAGCAAGAGTTTCCTTTTCTACTGATAAATTTAATGGTATATGCGGATAGGCATAGCGATTTCAGTTACGACTCAACTCAGGTAAGTAAAATATACCAAACGTAATTCCGGTAATTTGGATTTTCTATGAAAGTTTTGCATAATTCATAACCAAAAATACAGAAATACAAAACGGTAATGAGTAATAAAACACAACCATATCAGTCAATGAACAAATCACAATCCTTAAAGCAATTTTTTCATTTATGTAACTAAATTTATTTTTAGTAAACATATTTCCTAGTTACATTGCCTTTAATCATCCAAATATATTTTTAAGTAGAGTTTGTTATACAAAGGAAATATAATTTTATTTTTAGTTCTGTTTTCACAAGATAAACATTTGTTTTTATGTAAATGTATGTTCCTTGTTTTGTTAAAATAATGCATATTTTTGTTCTTTGTTAAATATGCCTAATCATTTATGCACTAAGTGCAAAGTTAACGGGATGATAAGTGCCGTACAAATTTTAAATTGCTGTCTTGAATTTTACTTTTAGTATTGTCGCTAGGGTAACCGTTCGGTCGTCCTTAGAACAACCGCGAATTCCCTTACCCCGCCTTCTCTAAATGCAACAGTCAGAAAAGAGGACACATTGAAAACTAAAACAAACACTTTTACCACAATTTTTGCGTAAAAGAAAATAAAGCATTCAGATAAAAATCGCTTGTAGATCTATCCTGTACCATGAAAAAGTCGCATAGTTAAACCTTAATTCTATCAATGATTTCTATCAATGATTTTAGACGAGGTATCGGATACAAGGTGACACAGTCTTCGAAAACAGTTTAGGTTTTTATTCAAACATAAATGCAACATTGTGTAGCATAAATACAAATGCATATCTATACCTTAACATGTCCACATAGTTTAAACTCCCAATATCTGCAACATTCTGTAAACTATACACACATTAACATCTATACCTTCTCTGTAGCTTCAGTCGATCCAAAAGGTTTTGGAGAAGATTTTTCGAAACAGAAAAAAGAAAGAACAACCAAAACTCACATGCATACCTTTATCGAGTGACCCTGCTTCACCTATAGAAGGGTAGCAAAGACAAATTAAAATATCAAGAAATGGAAAATAACTTACAGAAAATGCAACAAACACCAACGTGAAACGCACATAAACATTTATACTTTTTATAAACTTTCACTCTGTTTGTAATCAGCCTCTAATAGCTACAGAGATGTAGATGAAACAAAGGTACTGAATGGACAAACTGATTGACTGTAAGACGACCCAAATTTTTCATATCTTATGTATTCGAGCATAATATGAAAACCGATCTTTGATTAGGGATTTGAAAAAAATTCTTTTACTTCGATCTGCTCAAGTAAGATTCTAATCTGCACTGAATTGTAGTTAAGGGTATAATCTATATAATCAGTTTTAAATTTGATTTATTCGATAATTATTAATAATTTGAAATTCTACTTGTATCTATTTCAGCAAACCTTGGAGGCCAGCTTGGTATTTTTATTGGAGCCAGTTTTCTTACATTGACGGAAATAGCAGAATTTATTATATGTTTTCTTTACGCATTAATAAAAGCGAAATTTGCTAGATATTTTATTAGACCCAAGTAAAAATAAGTCTGAAGTATGAACTCAATACGGATGCTACTTTCCAAATTAAAAAAGGTCTGCAAATTGTCTCATAAACAGAATTGTTTTTAATATTTTTTAATATCTTAAAAAATTATACACATGACACTGAATTAATATAGAATAGTTAATCACATTTTGACTTCAGTTATACGAAAGAAAAAAGCAGTGTCCAGAATATGGCAAAATAAAGATCAGACCATTCAACGTTGTCACAAGGAAAAACGACAAACTACTGATTTGGACAAAAAAAAACTAAGCATTTAACAGTGAATATCGGGCATATTTCTGTAATTTTAAGATTCACTTGAAAGGAGACGCAACTTATGTTCGTACAAAATTTAGTGTTTAGTGTTTATTCAGTGTAGATTTTAATTTTGAAGACACTAGTACAGCTGCAATATACAACATGTAGGAACGTATCCTGTCACTAAAAGATTAATTACAAATGAAGTTAATTTTTTGATAATGCAGATATCACAGATGTTATATATATATATATTACACAAATACCCGTAAGACTTTGATGTGTCATATGTGCACATTTCCGAAAATCGTTCATCATCAGTGACACTAGGGGGCCGAAAAGTTTGATAGATGAAAAACTTAAGCCAAAAAGTTGAAAATTAATTAATCTGAAGTTCCAAAATTATATGAATCCAAATCCAGCTAAGGAATGCTTAGCATGAGGGAACAAACCTTAGTTTTAAATAAATTTCAAAAATTATGACGGCTGAGAATTTTGCTAAATGTTATATTTTCTGACAGCACAAAGTTCTGCCTACTTAGTTATGGATACCTTAGGGGAGTTTACTGAACCAGCAGCGGTACCCGCTTAGGGGTAGTAAATATATAATACAAATACCCGTTAGATTTTGATGTGCCATATGTGCACATTTCGGAAAATCATTCCTCATTAGTGACAGTAGTAGTTTGATAGATAAAAAAACATAATCAAAACAGTTGAAAATTACTGAATCTAAAGTTCCAAAATTATATGAATCTAAATCCATTTAAGAAATGCTTTGCATGAGGGAATATATATATTTATTTAATATCAATAATGAAATAATGGAAAATATAACTGATAAAATACATATTTTCACAGCAGTGAAATACATATATTTTCACCGGGAAAATATATGTATTTCACTCCGAATTCCTTCACGTGCAACTTAGAGGGTTTTTTAATTAGAGTTACTCCCCTTTTTATTATTGCGAACGGGTGCCCTGTACTTGTTTCTCGTCACCCTTCGGTGCCGCAGGTTTTTCCGAATTGCGTCAACCATTAGACGAGCGAATAACAGTGTCAATGTCTGGTCAAAAGCAAAACAACGGCCACATCTGTATGTTGACGGTGCAATCCATTGCTTTAATTAACCAAACATGTCAGATATAAAACCAATTTATACAGTGATATAAAACAAATAGAACATTTGTCGAGTGAAGTGAGAAAATCAATATTTTCTCACTTCACTCGACAAAATAAATTTCATAATCATACTTCACTGTTAAATATCAGAGAGAGAGAGAGAGAGAGAGAGAGAGAGAGAGAGGGGACCAAATGGTTATTATTTTTTCGTCGGGGGCTTCGCCTTCTGGATCCCCAACAAGACTCTGCCCTAGACCTGCTAAGGTCCTTTAAGGCCCCCAAGACCCTTCGCCATCGGAGGCTTTAGTCTTCGACGCTCGCAATACCTTATTGTTAAATTTCTCAACTCCTCTTTCATAAGATTCTGGATCGAGCCTTGTATGAGGTCATAATTATATCAGCCCTACCACGGACATGATGGCTGTTGATGTATATTGTAATAAAGATCAAAAACAAGTACATATACATATAATGTAGTCGCAGATTACGACATTGCAACCATTATTTCTTTGCGTATACAACATGCATCATTTGATGGATATAGCCAGGGATGTATATACCTATTTGTCACCCATCGAAGAAATTTCTCGCATAGCGATTGGTTAACTTGCCAGGATATATGGAACTATGTTCGTAAATCTGCCGGGGTACATAAACTCACGCGACATTTAGCGGCATAAGGGAAGTAATTCTTAGATTGTGGCATTTGATTGAAGTAAACAAACATGGCGACGACAAGGTTTGCAAGACACTACAAAAAACGAAATTGAAGTTAAAGAACCAAACTAGTGTCATCAAATATCAACAAAAGTTATCGATCGACAGCAAAAACTTTCAGCGAGTATTTATATGAAAAAAATCAGGATCCGAATTTAAAATGTTAGTAAATACATAGGATATATTAAATGTTCGTAACATGCCTGAATGCTCTTTTTAATTTTTTCAGTGGTAGTTAATATTTGCTTTGAAGGGTGACAAAAACGTTATACAGAATTTTGACAGGTTACCCACATGTACCCTGTGTAACCTGCCATAAACCTGTATAACTTATAATGTAGGATAGTATTACAGGACCCTGATATAGCATGTAGTGCAAGCGTTATTTTGGTCTATATTTCACGTGACTTGCAGAAAATTAAATTATACATATAAACAAGACTGGAAAGGTTTCTCCCATCAGTGTTAACAAAGTGAAGTCACCCAAAGGCGGTTTAAAGTGACGTGTGCAATAAATATGATATATCCACTGTGAACATTGTTAGAGAGATCCATATCAAATCATGTCCACATTTTTTTTTTTTTTTGTCTATCAAAACTTTACATTATATATGATAGATTTTATAAAGAAACAGAATGAATACTATCTTTCCATTCAAATTTTTATCACCTGAATTAAAAGAATAAGCTATTGTTTCACACACGTGAAAATAAATTGGCAATTTTTATTCAAGTTTCATGAAATTTAAGAGATTTGAAATTAAAAAATGTATATAAAAGTTAAATCAGAATTATGACAGCATTTGTCTCTTGAGATGCCCTTCGAATCGAACTTTTGTAAGACTCCTTAAAGACATTTAATTAACACACCTGTCAATTTTGGCAGCAATTGTTCAGATCTCAACCGTACAGTGACAAAGAGAAAAAAATATTGTCATTTACTTAAAGTGATATATATATATATATATATATATATATATATATATATATATATATATATATATATATATATATATATATTATCTATTATTGTGTGTGGTTTATGATTTACGATTATATAAGATATTATTTTTTTTTATTTAGCAGTCAATCTCGGAGATTTACAATTCAATCGAAAAATTTCATACTTGGGTCTTATTAATACTGAATATATATTAAAACTATCACAAAAAAGTTAACATTCCCAAAGAAATAATGTAAACTTATAAATGTTCATAATTTTAAAGGCGGTGTTAACATCAAACTTCGGAATTTCTAAGTCCAGTGATCTTTAGGCTAGCTGGTCCATTATTCCAACTAAATTGGACTTAAAAATCACTTACAAAAATGTAAACAGTTAATTGGAAGCTAAACCGGGTTTGAATATTAAAAACATTTTTAACTTTTATATTCACACTGTCGAAATATGAAAGATGGATATTAAAAAGTCGCCATTGAACTTTTTTCTTATTTATTTATTTATTTATTAATTTTATTATATTCTATTTTATTTTATTTTATCTTATTTTAATTATTTTCTTTGTTTACTTTTGCAAATGAATTCATAGATACGACTTCATGAAATTTTTCACGAGTCTATTCCTCATGGCCGGTCTGAAAGATGATGAATCGGCGGACATTTGAACCTTGAAAAAATATATATAAAATATATATATTGTTCTATAAAATGTGTCAAATCCAGCATCCGTATATATCAATTGATAAACCAAAGTTTTTTTTGTAATCGTGACCTTTGTTTTGTTTGTTGCATGTAATGATGTTTAACGTTGCATCAGTAATTTCTCAGCTTTTCGTGACGAGGGTAGGTTTATAAATCTCTAAGACATGATCGAAGAACATGAAAGTGTAGGCGTATAAGATATGCGAGTGTGTATTTTGGTCTGCCTTTTACAAGCGCTTGGTCAGGATAACTTTTCTAAGAGGTGGTAGCTCATCGAGTTAATATACATTAGACAAGCTATACTACTCCCCCATCACATTATCCTAAACTAGTGAAAAAGTCGATACTATTTCTTTCTAATGCCGAACGACAAGTGAGGTAGCAGCATGTTATATTTTAAAGCATGTTTGACCTTGTCAGGGTCGAACCCTTGACCTCCCGCTCTCAAGGACGACGTTCTACTTCGATGGCTTTGTGATTCAGAGCCCGCCTCAAGAGCGGGATGGGGATGGATGTGTGGGGATGGGTGAGGGATGTTTGTTTGTTTGTTTTTCTGATTTGACAAAATCGATCGCATGAGTAAGCCATTTAGATATACATTTTACTCTCCGTCTAATACCTTATAGAATTTCGAGTACAAGACCTTCTTACTAACACAAAAGAAATCAGAAAAAATTTATTTAACACATTGAATGCAATCCAGGTATAAAATACTAAAAGGTAAGATATATATACATAAATACAATTCAAAAACGTTTATAATTACTTTATTTGCCGTATGAGTAAAATTAGATAAGCCGACGATAATAAAAAGATATGAATGCATTTTATCTATCCTAAACAAAGTCATCAATTGATAGAATTTCAAGCGTGACTTTAAAGCAATTGCGTGTTATATTTATTGCTATGTTCAAAATCTCCTTTTTAAGAACAACCTAGGCTTGTATCAGAGGGTTTTCATTTTATTCATTACATGGCGTTAGTGACAATGAAACCACACGGGGCTAGGACCATGTAATAATAATTTATGGTGCGACTTCTGCATTCGCCAGTATTTTATAAACGCACTATTAGGACTACTTTTAGGTGACAACACTGCCGAAGCAATCCAAATGGTCCTTTATCCTTGTGCTCGGGCGAGTCAGTACAATGTTAAATGAAGAACGTTGCTTAAAGTCTCAAAATGCCCCGACGAGATTTGAACTCAGGATCAAATCACTGAGTAACATGATTCTACATGTATTTCTGTTCTCTCTTTCCTCTACGTTGATATACTACTGTAGTATGTAAAATACTTGTATCTTTAAGATGTTAGGAGTGTTATTTATAAATATTTATTTATTTATTTTTATTTATTTTATTTTTATTTATATTTTTTATTTTATCTTCTTTTATTTTATATATTTTCTGTGTTTATTTTTGCATATGAATTCATAGATAAGACTTCATGAAATTTTCACGAGTCAATTCCTCGACGACGGTCTGAAAGATGACGAATCGGCGGAAATTTGAACAATGAAAATGAACAATGTGGTATATAAAATGTGTCAAATCCAGCATACGTATATATCAACAATTTGTAATCATGACCTTTGTCTGGTTTGTTGCTTGTAATGATGTTTAACGTCGCATCAGTATTCTCAGCTTTTCATGTCGAGGGCAGGTTTATAAATC
The DNA here is from genome assembly GCA_029721355.1 of Tegillarca granosa. NCBI lineage: Eukaryota > Metazoa > Mollusca > Bivalvia > Arcoida > Arcidae > Tegillarca > Tegillarca granosa. Next base: position 27,539,541 of record CM056605.1, read on the forward strand.
TCTAAGGAATGATCGAAGAACATGAAAGTGTAGGCGTATAAGATATGCAAGTGTGTATTTTGGTCTGCCTTTTACAAGCGCTTGGTGAGGATAACTTTTCTAAGAGGTGGTAGCTCATCGAGTTAATATACATTAGACAAGCTATACTACTCCCCCATCACATTATCCTAAAACTGGTGAACAAGTCGATACTCTTTCTTTGTAATGCCGAACGACAAGTTAGGTAGCAGCATGTTATATTTTAAAGCATGTTTGACCTTGTCTTGTTCGAACCCTTGACCTCCCGCTCTCGAGGATGACGTTCTACCTCAATGGCTTTGTGATTCAGAGCCCGGGTGGGGATGGGTGAGGGATGTTTGTTTGTTTGTTTTTCTGATTTAACAAAATCGATCGCATGAATAAGCCATTTAGATATACTTTTTACTCTTCGTCTAATACCTTATAGAATTTTGAGTTCAAGACCTCCTTACTAACACAAAAGAAATCGGAAAAATTTTATTTAACACACTGAATGCAATCCAGGTATAAAATACTAAAAGGTAAGATATCTATATGAATATAATTCAAAAACGTTTACAATTACTTTATTTACCGAATGAGTAAAATTAAATAAGCCGACGATAATAAAAAGATATGAATGCATATTATATATTCTTAAAATTCATCAATTGATAGAATTTCAAGCGTGACTTTAAAACAATTACGTGTAATATTAAGTCTATTGCTATGTTCAAAATCTCCTTTTTAAGAATAACCTAGGCCTGTACCAGAGAGTTTTAATTTTATTCATGGTGTCATTGACAATGAAACCACACGGGGCTAGGACCATGTAACAATAATTTATTGTGCGACTTCTGCATTCGCCAGCATTTTATAAACGCGCTATTAGGCTGACTACTTTTAAGTGACACCACTGCCGAAGCAATCCTAATGATCCTTTATCCTTGTACTGGGCAAGTCAGTACAATGTTAAATGAAGAACTTTGCTAAAGTCTCAAAATGCCCCGACGAGATTTGAACTCAGGATCAAATCACTGAGTAACATGTTTCTACACGTATTTCTGTTCTCTCTTTCCTCTACGTTGATATACTTCTGTAGTATGTAAAATACTTGTATCTTAAAGATGTTAGGAGTGTTATTTATAAATATTTATTTATTTATTTTTATGTATTTTTTATTTTATTTATTTATTTATACTTTTGGTCCAATTTTTTGTGTTTTTTTAGGAAAAAAAATCTTCGTAAGAGGTAAATTTGTTGTTACTTTGTGGTATTTAAATTTGTTTAACATTTTATCCACAAAAATTCTTAAAGTATAAATAAAATAAATAAATAAAATCTGACAAAGATAAAATAATAATTTACAAGAATTATTTTAAAATATTGTGTTCCGTAACTTTGCCATCTCTGCTACAATGGGACTCATTCTATACCACGTGATACCCCATGACGTTTGTGCGTAACTTTTATTTCCATTGGATATGGAATCGTGTAAGTTGGCGTTTTCCCGTAAAAACCACGTTATTTCGGGAATTTGTAACGTGAATATTTTCTAAAGTGCTCCGCACAAACGTTATGGGGTACAAATCACGTGGTATATGAATGAGCCCCATTAAACGTTAAAACTGACTTAAGTAATTTGAAAATATCCTGGTGTAGGTAAACGGAAGCCATTTCCGGAAGTTTTTAAAAATGCAGAGTATGTCGCAAAATTTGCTATAAAGTAGCCGAATTTTAAAGTATTTTCCGATTGTGTATCGGTCATTATTATGAAACAAACACAGGAACACGTGTGTAAATAAACGTTATTTTTTTCAAACCTACGTTTAAATACATCAAGAAAAATTACAGCGGAGCGAGAACAATCACCATATTGAAAACCTATTACAAAGGCGTCTATTTGTTAAATATAATGCATATATTTACATATCTTATGAATAAAAACAACTTTTTTATTATTTCAGAGCAATCATTTTCAATTTGAAACACTCGATATAAAGCTAATTTACCTTTTTAACAGGCTTAAACGTGGACTGGGGCCTCGGCGAAAGGGTTATATAAAGCACGTGCTTACGGTGCCTCTTACCGCCTAGTTTTTAATCCAATTTGGGCATATCAAAGTGTAAGATTAATTGTCAGTTTTCTAGCTGAAGTCAGCGCTTAGATTTTTTCCCTATTCCTGAATTGAGCGCTTAGATTCTTGACTGGTGTTTCAGCCACAATTTATACAATCCAATCCAAAATCACCGTCCCGTGATTATTATAGTTCATATAAATTTAACACACACCTTCCCTTTTTGTGATCTAGAGCTGAACTTAAAAAATTACGTCAATTAATTTTTTCTAAAATTGAAAAAAAAAAAATTAAATAGAACAATTAAAACTTAAATTAAAAAAAAAACAATGAAAAATAGAAACCAATAAATAAATAAATAAATAAATAAAATAAGAGATGAAGCTTCTATCTTAGTCTATAGTTACTTGAGAAGACAAATATCGGCCCGCCATATTTTCCTTTTAGAACTTGTCCATATAAATAAAGTCATTTGATATATGCGCAATTAATTAAAAAAAGATTCTAGCTATGGATAAAGATTTCATTGACATTTTAAGATTTCAAAAAGCTGGTATTTAATATGTAAAATATTGAAAAATAGGTATTGAATATATCCTATTTAAATGACTTTTAACGATCGATATACCTGTATGGTTTTATACCGTCTTTATTTGATTTTCACAAACTTATAATAATAAAGTGTAAAGAAATTTAAAATGGATATCATCAAACCGTTATGAAGTATATAAAACTTATTGTGTGTGTGTGTTTGAATCATAAAGTATGACCGAATGTTTAAAATTGCCCTTATAAGTGAAATACGTTTGTATTTGACGTAATGTTGAGAGAATATGATTCTAATTTAGAGGATTGACATATCATCATGGATTTGAGAACATTTTGGACATTTTTTGTGGTTATAGTTTTAAGTTTGGATGTTGTAAATTCACAAGTAACTTGTAAGTTTATTTTTTTTTTTAATAATTTCTATGAAGATACACGGACAATGTCCTTAAAAGTTAACTCAAATATAAATTGGTAGTTTTTTTTAATTTTTTTTAAAAAAAACAAACTCTCTTTATTTTTTTATTTATTTCATATCTATATCTATCTATCTATCTATCTATCTAAAACCTCACCACCTGGATACAATATGTTCGTAAGTTTTGAGACTTATGATGTTTAGTCCCTAATTGTGGTAATTTATGTGATTTTTAAACCGTTCTTTTGGTTGTGACGAGTTCTTATATTGGTTGCCATGGTTATTGTTGATTATGATATTATGTTATTCTGTAAAATAAATTCAAGATGAATATTTCTTGTGTATAAGAGGTTAGAGGCAAGGGGGGGGGTATATCAAATACCCCGGATGGCGATTATATTACTTATATAGGAGGTAGGAACCGTGAACGTATAAAATATCTTACTTTAGCAGGAAAACTGAACACAAACATATCCCTCACCCCCCTGCCCGAGATTTTAACTTAGCCGATAAAATATACAAAGATACGCAAGCTGGCGTTTTAGACCTCATGTTCATCACAGTATTATTGTGATTAGTTTTTTGAGTTAAATGTTTTACCATTTCGTCAGTTACGGTCAAGTTCTTTATTTTTCAAATTGTATATATATATATATATATATATATATATATATATATATATATATATATATATATATATATATATATATATATATATCCACACAAAGAACATATACAAACCATATACATATAAATACTTTAATATCAGTAATATTTCATCTATTTACGACACGACAATTTTTTAATATAATTTTTAAAAATAAATCTTTTGGATAAAAAAAAAACATAGATATAAAATAAATTTGATATAATAAAACAATAGCATCATTTACATATACGTTCTACAAACATATAAAGTACATTCATTTTGTTTTGTTCTATCTAATTAAAAAAAAAAAAAAAAAAAAAACAAAAAAAAAAAAACTTTTCTGTTATATGTATATGTACATTGGGTACATCCTCAATAGGCTTATCCCCTCCCTTTTCTTTCATCTTACTAGTTTGAAGACCTATTGCTTTTCTTCCGTTTCCGGTTCTTCATTAAGTCTTCCACTTTACTAGTTGGAAGACTTATTGCTTTTCTTCCGTTTCCGGTTCTTCATTAAGTCTTCCATCTTACTAGTTGGAAGGCTTATTGCTTTTCTTCCGTTTCCGGTTCTTCATTATTACGGTGATGATGATGATGATGATGATGATGATTATTATTATTGTTATTATATTTTGTTATTTTTGTTTTAAATTTTTGTCCGATGCCGAACACGGAAAAGGTATGACGGGTTACGATGAAATTTGGTACCAACAATACATCCGATCAAATGATCATTTTTTTCTATTTTCTGTCCAATACATACAAAGAGAGATAATTCTTATAGAATTTTCTTCTTCAGTTTTTCAGAAATGTAAGCGACCGATAAAAATGGGTAATCTAAATTAATGTATAAATTTAAGCACTAAACAAAAATGATTTAATGTTAATGAACAATCATGTTAATTAAATGACTAACCTCTTTCTCACATACAGAATTTGTTTTTAATAAATTTTCGGTAACTATGTATTCAATTTTTTAAAATATGTCAAATTTTTATCAGCACTGTCAAACAAGTTAAAACACATCATTCAGTCTCGTTCAAAATTTTTAGGTTAGGTTCCTGAGGGCAGGAAGGTGGGTCTTGAAAACAAAAATCACCAATTTTTCCTTAAACACTTTGCGGTGCACTATAAAACCATATATATATATATATATATATATATATATATATATATATATATATATATATATATATATATATATATAATAAAAAGAATGATACTAATGAAAGACACCTAAGGTCCTTTCCCACTGTGGGGTAGAGCTGGGTGGTGCTAAGTAAATTTTAAACTATTGAGATCCCCACCCCTATTTTTGTATTTTCTTGTTCCTTATGAAAATTTGAATAGAGTGATATTAATAAAGGGCACATTAGGTAATTTCTCACTCTGGGTAATGCTGGGTGGTGCTATGTATATGTATAACTTTTATTTTTAATTGGTTGAGATCCCAACCCCTAAACTATGTATTTTCGGGTTCCTTTTGTATATGATTGATACCAATGAAAGACATCCTTTGCATTCACTACCGTCGGGTTGGGCTGGATGGTGATATGTACATGCATTACTTTAAATTGGTTGAGATCCCTACCCCCAAATTATATATTGTCTAGTCCCTCATGATAAAATCAAAAGAATGATACTAATAAAAGACACCTAAGGTCATTCCCCAATGTGGGGATGGGGCTGGGTGGTGCTATATATACATGTATAACTTTTAATCGGTTGAGATTTCAACCCCTAAACTATGTATTTTCTGGTTCCTAATGAAAAGTTGAATAGAGTGATAATAAAAAAAGACACCTAAGATTATTCTCCACTGTGGGGTGGGGCTGGGTGGGACTATGTACATGCATAACTTTTAAAAAGTAAAGATTCATATTCCTTAACTGTATATTTTTGGTTCATTTTGGACATTTGAATGGAATAATACTGATAAAAACCTCCAAAGAATCATTCCCAAGAGAGTGGGGTAGGTTGTAGGGACTACAACAACCCCTATCCCTAAAACATACTTGATTTCATTCCTTAAGACAAGCTTATAGGATTGAAGTTCTAATAAAAGAATTGAAAACATTTTTAATTAGCATAATTACATGCTTTTCAATGTATAATTGCTTTAATCACCTTGTTTATTATTCGGGGTCTCGGTGGCTGAGTGGTCTAAAGCGCGCTTACGTTTCAAAGAGCCTCTCACCGTCTGGGTTCGGATCTTACTCGGGACAAATATTGGTCAGTTCGCTTGCCGAAGGGCACTCCGGTTTCCTCCACCATCCCAAAACTGACCGCCTCGAAATAAGTGAAAGATTCTTGACTGGGGCGTAAAACACTTCTACTCCACTCCTTGTTTATTATTCATTAAATCTGTAGCTTCTGGCTACATCACACCTCAATCATTTGGTTGCTTACACACCTCACAGTTCATTGTATACTTGCTGTCGATCAAATTTGAAAACTCGACCAATCAAAATGCATCAAGTGATTGTTCTTGTTAAAAATTATTTGAAGTATCAGAAAAGTTCACCTAGCTCACAATAAGAAATGTATCATAGTTTCTGGCTATGATTAAATGTGATGAAAAAATAACACCCAATTAACAATTTTTTTAATGGTTTGAATTACTGGAATGATAAAATTAATTTTCAGAAAGATAAATAAGAACTGGAAAAATTTGAGTAAAAGTGTTTTATACCCCAGTCACAGTTTTCAATTTATATTGATGTAGCCAGTTCTGTGATGCTGGAGACAACTGAAAAAAAACCATCAACTATTCTTAAGCAAACTTACAAACCATAATACTCTATGGTTTTCCATAAAAGGATTGGAATAAAGACAGTAAAAGGAAAAGTGATAAATAAGTGTACATATGCACTCTAGACCACCCACTGCTCAAATATAAAGGTTAAATTAATAGTTTGTTATACAGTTTAAAATATTTTTGTTTTATGTGACATTTCTACGGTGGCACAGAGGTGACATGAAATATATTTTTCTTATTACGTGCGCATGTAATACCTATTACGTGCGCACGTAGTAACCAATACGTGCGCACGTATTAACCTTTTACGTGCGCACGTATAACTTATATGTAATACGTGCGCACGTATTGATTTACCTATTACGTGCGGACGTATCACTAATAGGTAATATGTGCGCACGTATTAGTTACTACGTGCGCACGTAAAATGTAATACGTGCGCACGTAATAGGTAATACGTGCGCACGTAATAGGAAAGATATATTTCATGTCACCTCTGTGGCACCATACATTTCTTAAGGCCTGATTTATTTTTACTTCAATTTTGTTAAGTGAATAAAACTATCACACTCATTGTTGGTTGTTACTGTCATAGGGGTTTAGTGGTAGAGGGTCTGTCTCAAGAGAGCGGAGGTGATTCTTTCCAAGCCTAGCCAGGTCATACCTCAGACTCAACAACAATCCATTCTTATAAGATAAAGTATTGACTTGTTTAGTTAGTGTGAAGAAAATGCGACTCAGGGAGTGATATGCTTGCCTGTAGGATACTGACTCAGTGAGCTAGCGCCTTATCAAAAAAAAAAAAAAAAAAAAAAAACTCAGCTTGGGTACGAGATAGTACAAGACAGACCAAATTACAAACTCAAGTGTGAAGAAAATGCGACTCAGGGAGTGATATGCTTGCCTGTAGGATACTGACTCAGTGAGCTAGCCCCTTATCAAAAAAAAACTCAGTTTGGGTACGAGATAGTACAAGACAGACCAAATTACAAACTCAAGTGTGAAGAAAATGCGACTCAGGGAGTGATATGCTTGTCTGTAGGATACTGACTCAGTGAGCTAGCGCCTTATCAAAAAAAAAAAAAAAAAAAAAAAAAAAAAAAAAACTCAGCTTGGGTACGAGATATTACAAGACAGACCAAATTACAAACTCACACTCACGCCAACACAAACAATCCTAAAAATATTCCTTAGAAAGTAATAAAACTCTCATATAGATGAAAAATTGCTGATGTTACATTACACATTTTCACCAATCAATGGAGCAAACTGGGAAGGGGGGGTGTCAAAATGTTGGTGTGGTGTAAGACTTTAGTCATTGTGTTGACCACAATAACATTTCTAGTTTGTAGTTGATTTTCATAAATTTAACTTTTGTATTTTTGGCAATAGTTTTAGACTGACGTGAATATATGTTCATATTAAAGACATTTATTTCATATAGTTAATTTGCGAGTGTACTAGTAAGGACTTATGGCGTCTTTTTTGAGCGCAGATAAAACTCACTAGAACACTGTCCAGTGTACTTACCATAAAATTGGTCTGGTGTATATTTGTCATCGAAATTGAAGCATTATTCTAATATCTGTAATAGCAAAGGCAAAAATATTGGGATCGAGTCCAAGACCTTTCGAGTACCTTACCAACTAAGCAACCCAGTCCGCTATATTGTCTGTTATTATCTTTTATTATTTATTATTATTATTATTATTATTATTATTATTATTATTATTATTATTATTGATATTTCTTTTTCCCTCTTTTCTCCTTTCTTCCTTTCTCACTCCTTTCCTTAATATCTTTCATCTTTCCTATTTCCTGATGCAATATTTATTTATTTATTTATTTATTTATTTATTTCTAGCTTGTACAAATGGATCGTTTAAGGGTCAACTTGATGTCACAGACAAAACAAACCAGCTAGATACTGGAACAGGTATATCTTTTGTTAACTTATTGTAAGATCCAGAATTATGACGTCATTTGTTATATTTCCCCATGCTTAAAAAAAGTAGATATCGTGCACAGGTGACAAGTTAAATGAACACAGCATGATGACACAGATCATTCCGTTTTCCGCAATATTGAATTTCAAAAAAAAAAAAAAAAAAAAACACAAACAATTTTTTACTAACCGGTAATTTGCCGTCTGTGACCCTAGTATTTGGTAAAGTGGACTCTGGATCTTATAACTTTATTCCTAACATGTTGAGTCATAACATGTTTACACTGATTAACTGAGCCTATATTAGAAATATTTCGTTTTACTTGATTTGTTTTTCACCAGAAGCCAAATGTTTTCAATAATAACCAAATCAGGTCACTTTAGCCGGCCATGGGAGACAGGGAATTTAATATCTAGCTTTCCACTCTCCTGTAGTTTTTAAGGCATGACACGAGCAAGTAAGTAAACAGAACACATGATAATATCCCGTAAAATAATCCAACTATTTCACCCAAGTTTATATATGGATGATGTTTTAATATAAGAAGTTGAGACACATAAACATCTCGGTGTAACATCTTCTTCAGATTTTTCGTGGAAACAACATATTGATAATATTACAAAAAAGGCAAATCAGCGATTATCAATTTTAAGAACTTTAAAATATAGATTAGATAGAAAATCATTAGAATTAATGTACTTAACTTTTATTAGGCCCATTTTAGAATATGCTGACATTGTTTGGGGAAATATTACTGCTGATCTAGCGAATAAAATTGAAAAATACATTTGGAAGCAGCTAGAATAGTTACTGGAGCCACCAAACTAACCAGTATATCATTGCTTTATAAGGAGACTGGATGGATACTATGCAGTCAAGACGGAATATTCATCAGTTAAAAACTTTGTATAAAATGTATCACGGAATAAGTCCAGAATATTTTTGTCGTCTGGTACCCAATAACCAACACCAACCCAAGAACACCAGGCAACAATCATATATAGAAACTATTCTTTGTAGAACAAATTACTATTACAATTCAATTCTCCCATCAGTTTTACGTCCTTGGAATGAAATATCAACTGAAATAAGGAACTCGTCTTTTAATGCCTTTTGTAAATATATAGAAACTAAAAAGAAAGTCCCGAATTGGTTTTACTTAGGCTCAAGATCAGATCAAATTCTTCTTACAAAACTTAGACTTGAAGATAGTCCTCTAAAACAACATCTCTTTAGGAAAAATCTTGCAGAAAACCCCTTTTGTTTGTGTGGTCAGATAGAAAGTACATACCACTACCTTTTACAATGTCCACTGTATCATAATATTCGGCAAGCTACAATTAATACTCTACCTTACAACATTATTGTTAATCTATTGTTATATGGAGATCTTGAATTAAGTATGGAACAGAATTGTCAAATTGTATCACAAGTGTATAACTTCATCAGCCGATCTAAACGTTTTACGTTTTAATTTTCATGTTATGATTTTGCCATCATTTTTTTTCTCATCATTTTTTTTTCTTATGCCTTTTTCTTCTTTTTTTCCCATGTTTTTGTTCAATATCATTTATTTATTATTTTGTTGCTCTAAAATAGATACTATAATCCTTATTATATCATTGGTCATTGATGATTGTAATTATAGATAGGGAGACTGATTTACATAAGAGAATACTTCTCTTGTTTCAGAATCCCGTATTATTGTGATGTAAAAATAATTGTATGTAATGAAGAGACAATAAAAAATATTGTTTTAACTAAACTAAGATATGTTTGGGAAATGCTTAATTACGACTTGCCGCCACAAATTATCACCCAATACCTCAATATACTTGCCACTATTCATATTTCCTTTCACAATCACTAAAGTTCCCATACCGTTATACGTAATGCATCCTCAGACCATTACTGTCAGTCGTCAACCCTGATACTATGTGCCCAATCCACTCCAGTCGGTATGCTTCACCCATAGTACGCTAAACTTTCACAAGGCCTAAGTCACTCATAACAACCTTCATTTCATCACTGTAAATAATATTCTTCCAGTTGTTTTGAACAGTCAAAATTTGTACGACACCAGTTTACACGGCGAACCCGGGTTAGCAGTTCAGACTCCTTTTTTCTTCCGAATCGAATTGAAAGTTTCCTTAACTCCGTAACATGAAGTTTCCTTTGCATTGTCCTTTTACTGACCTGAACATGATTAAATTTATTACACTTGTTTGTAATTTCCACTAATGTTGCCGCGCGATTCTCTCGAACAGTCTGGTCTAAAACCCTCGCATTTCGGACGTCCATATTTTAGGCCTATCACTTCAAGCAGGCATGTTTTCTGCAGATTCCAGCTCTTTATAATGTTTAATCAATTTTAAAACAGTGGAGTGATTTATCATACATATTCTTGCAATTTCAGTCTTACTGAAGCCTTCTTTCACAGGTCGATGACTTTAAGAAAGTATGAGTATCCAATAAGTCAACAAGTTCTAAATCAGTCACCCGTAAAGGTCAATCATACAGACATATAGACAACTAGACATGAGGGTGTATTCGACACGTAACATAAAAATAGACATCTCATGACACAATAGAAAACATATATCAATGGACTTACATGAGCATATATATGAACCTGGTTACATAAATACAGGGTGATCTCTTTCTACTTGGGGATTATTTCTTTTTTCCGTGTAGCCATTGTGGAAAAATGAAAATGGCAGTTAAATCAGCAGATAAAATGTTTACATCTGCTTCAAAATGGGTCATCATTTCTATGGCGACATCAGCAATGTACTACATTGATTTTTTTTATCAGGTCAACGTGAGGTAATTTTCGTTTTCTATGCCGACGTGCAAAAATGAAATTCAATACGGTGAAAAACGGATGGACTTTTGCCACTATGATGTAGTCCCTCCAGTTTGGTTTTGGTAGCTTGCGAATAACATAACTTCAGATGTCGTCTGGAAAGAACTTAATAGATACCCTATATGATGTCATGTACAATGAAGGTCAAAGGTTAAGAATAGACCATCATGAATTCAACAGAACAGTGTTTATAATAAGTCTGCTAACGGTCGCGTTTTTAAAAATAAAATCATTAGAAATCCAAATGAACACCTTACATATACGATATATTGCATCATCTCCAGCTTATTATTGACGATTAAAAACATTTTCGTTTTATATCTGGGGTCAGTAACCTCATTACAAAAATACCAATTAAATTTTGATGTGCCATATGCGCACATTTGGGAACGGAATCACTACAAAGAAAATGTTAAAGGATTGCCGGGAGAAAAACACCTACATGTACCCTATAAGGCGAAATAACAAACTAACTCGCACTAGGATCTGACCGAACGTAAATCGATTCTATACGTTTAAATTTTATTTATTTATTTATTTATTTATTTATTTATTTATTTATTAATTCATTTATTTATTTCAAACACTTAAAAAATAAAACCCAACCTGTGCCCTAAACAACATGGCACTTTTACATCATTCATGGATTTTGCCAAATAAGCCGGGTTCTATTGTCCCTAAGCTCGCGTATTTATTTATTTATTTTTTTTTTTTTTGTATTGTGTATATAATTCCTAAATTTCGATTACTACGCTTATTTATTACAAATGTACGACTGAAGACATAATCACATGGTTAAAAATTTTGAGTCCGAGTGAGTGAGTCCGAATGCTCCGAAAGGGTTAGAACCTCCTGTCTAGGTTACTACTACACTCATTACGTGCAAAATCGGATACCGCTGCTTGTGGAGAAAAACTCCCCGAGGGTATCTATAACTCAATATGCAGTAGTTTGTGCTGTCAGAAAATGTACTATTTAACAGATTTTTCAGCCGTCTTAGTTTTTGAAATTTATTTAAATTTGTTCCTTGGGCATTACTTGGCTGGATTTGGATTCATATAATTTTAGAACTTTGCATTTATTAGTTTACGGCTGTTTGGCTTGTGTTTTTTGTCTGTCGGACTTTTCAACCATGGTGTCGCTGCTGGGGGTGATTTTCCGGAATGTTCGCATCTGGCGCAGCGCGATTTGAGCTAATGTTTTTGTTGAAAATATACCAGATCACTTGGTAAAGTCTCGATATAAGTGCAGTTTTATTTAAAAAATTACACCTAAAATTAAAATTTTGTCATTTTTAGGAAATACAATCTTACTATCAGGGCAAGACTTTGAATATAAGTTTGAATGTTGCGGGTTCATAACTGGTTGGGAGTACTATGGCAAAACGAACACAGGAGATGTTTATTTTCAAGTTTGGAGAGATGTAGCTAATTCACCGGCTACACTCGCGGGAGAAAATAAACATACTCACACAGGTAAGATTATAAAAAAATATTCAATTTTTTATTTCTTTGAAAAATTACGAAATTAAACAAAAACAAACCGTCCATATGTATATCAAAAAAAAAAAAAAAAAAAAAAAAAAAAAAAAAAAATATAAAATTTAAAATTAATTAATCAATTAATATTTATAATTAAAATAAACAAAGTAAAAATAAGGTGGCAAATTTAAATGTTTTATTTGCATATCCAATAGGGGTTAATATGTTATTGAGATCTGTTATATAGATTGTACAAAAACCCAATGTGTTTCATTAGTTTGTCAGTTTGCTTTCCGAAGGTTTGTGGATTTCATTATGATCTGTGGCCTATATACAACAACTTTTATCTCCATCTTATAGTCCAGCCCTAAAAATTGTATAACACTTAAATACTACTATGCAAGATATTTAATTTTAGGTGGTTTGTACCAGACTTTACTGAAGCAACTAAATTGCTTAAACATAATTTTCTCCTTTATTCAGGCGACTCGATGGCCAATGTCACAGTGCCTCTCACCGCCTGTGTTCGAATCCCACTCTGGACAGATCCTGGTGTGAGAAAATTTGTCAGTTCGCTTGCCGAAGGTCGGTGGTTTTCTCCGGGCACTCCGGTTTCCTCCACTGGGGCGTAAAACACAATTACTCCACTCACTCTCCCTTTATTCAATTAAGCAACAAAGTGTTTTATCTTAAAGCAACTAATTTTTTGTGACAAAGTGTTTCAAGATATTGTTATTATTATGCGAGAGGTATTTTGATAGGAGGGTATAGAAGCTTCCTAAAATAATTCCTTCTTCAAGTATGCTTACAATAAATCAGTATTAACTCTTCCTGTATTGCCGTGTTCAGATAATGTAAAACTGGAATATATTTTATAATATGAAAACTAGACAAACAATATCAAGTATTGCAATTTACAATTTTTATTATTTTTGCCTATCTTTATTTAACAATTGTGCTTGCATTTTTAGCACGGCAATGCAAGAGAAAGATTCAGACAGCCGTCGTGAATTGTAAGCGACAACTCATTCACAAAAAACTCCGTTAGATGATCTTGGCTGGGTATTTATTTTTATTGATTGTATTTTATTTTGTTTACCTATTTTAATCTTTTTGTTGTTGTTCTTGTTTCAGGCGCAGATGGTGCCTACAATGTCACAGTCAACACAAATGACCGAATCCAAGTTAAGAACGGCGACTACATTGGATTGTAAGTTAGCTTGCAATACAATACAAAAACGCGTTTTGTTAAAACTTTTTAAAAATGTTTTTTAGCATCATCCGCATAAGTTCGGAACTTTATTTCAAGGCTTTTTAGAAAGAGAGATTATTGATAGTGAAAAAGAAAAAATGTATAAACTTAAAAAAATATAAACAGATTTTTTATATATATATATATATATATATATATATATATATATATATATATATATATATATATATATATATATAATTTAACGCAAATACCTGTTAAATATGATGTGCCTGATGTGGACATTTTGGAAATTCATTCTTAATTAGAGACATTAGGGGCAGAAAAGTTTGATAGATAAAAACATAAGCAAAACAGTTTAAAAATAATGAACCTATCTCCCGCTAAGGAATTCTTTGCATGAGGAAACAAACCTTACCTTAAAAGAAATTTCAAACATTAAGACGGCTAAAAATTTTGCAAAATGGTATATTTTCTGACAAATTTTGCAATATTGCTATTGATGCTATTGCATAGATAACTAAATGTTTAGCTTGCAAAGATCAAAAAGCATCTGGTAATTAAAGGATAATTCTCAAAAAGCCGAGGTATCCGCCTATAGAATTCAAAATTTTAAATTTGTTACAGTAATATTTATACTTTAAACTTCCAGAAGAGAGTACCAGAACGAAACGGGTTAAATATTAAAAGTTTGATAAAACATTACATTATGTGTTTAAACATACATTTCAGAATGCTGCATTCCGTATACTTCCATACAAATACGAAAATTTTGATGAAAATAACCGTGTTTTTCAATCAATACACATAGAGCGCATTCCTCTCCATCAAAGATATTTTGACTACCAAAACTTCTATATTTTATCTTCTTTTTTGCAAATTTTGGTTGATGGAGAGGGATGCGCTGGCGTTGAAATTTTGGGATAAAGATAAAACACATTACCCCTTAATCGCCCCCAAACATATACATACTTGGTATTAGATAGCATACGGTTTCTATATTATCTACGCTGGCTGTTGTGGTAGGGTGTAGGGAATGATAATCTCAAAGTTCTAGGTTCGAATCTCGTATGCCGTCCGTTTTTTATTTGTTTTAATGAACTTCTTAGTAATTTTTTTCACTTTTAAAATATTTTTTTCTCATTTAAACGCAGTGTATTTGTTTCATCAACAAATAACCCAATTAAGTTACGCACTGCTCATCTGAACACATCATTGTGTTTCAACACATGTAGTTTATATCTAACAACGTTATTATCTATCATCAGGCCACTGGTTAATACACGTGCGTTTCCTATACAAGTTTAAAGTATACAAAGCAACATTATAAAGCATGTTAAACACGGAACTACGTGTTTTACCATTGCAATGTAGGCGCTGCATTAATTCAAGGGCGAAAATCATGTATTGTGTATTTTGCTCTTCACAATCACGGGAAATATTAGTGAGAAAACAACCATTGACACATTTTCATATTCAGTTTTTTTCCTAGTGACAATTTTAAGATTCCTTTATTACGTTATATTTTATATAGGCACGTTAGGCTAAAATTAATTTGCATTTGGCCTCGAATCGATGTTGGAATATAGAGGTCTCCCAAAGGTGTAAACTTATTTCTTGGCATTTTTCCTATAGGCGGATCGCTCGGCTTTTTGAGACTCATTCTTTTTTTAGTGATAAACATACTTGTAACATTTGTGCAGAATTTTTTTTATACTTACAACATCGTTAAATTCTATTTCCAGCCAAAAGGGCTTAAATGAAATTATTAATTCAGTGTCATACTTGGTATGCAATGCGAAATTAGTTTTGAAAAAAGGGGTTAACGTGTGATGCAATGAATATTAATGGTCTGTTGTTTCAGTTTTCAAAAAAGTACTCGATATATTTATATATATATATATATATATATACATTTTTTTTTTTTTTTTTTTTTTTTTTTTTGATTTTGTTTTTCAAACACAAAATATAAATATTCTTCCTTTGTATAGTTTTCCAAAAATAAAGGGATGAGGACATATATCTACAATGTTACAGTTAATTATAAACATCGATCGCATAACATTTAAACCAATCAAAATACTTAAAAAAAAATCAAATTTGAAACATTCACTTAAAATTTAATATTATATGAAATATAATACATTATATGATAATATATGTGTGTGTGTGTGTGTGTGTGTGTGTGTGTGTGTGTGTGTGTGTGATCCAAAAGAGCTTATTATGTCTTCATTTAAATTCATTCTTTTTCCTGTATGTCATATATACCTTAAAATTTATACAAATTTGAAGAATTGTAAGAACAACTTTCAAAAACTGAAAAAAATAGAAATTTATTATTATTATTATTATTATTATTATTATTATTATTATTATTTCATTTTGTATTGTAAATATGAAAGAGACATAAAAAAGCACATAAAAACGTTTGCGAATATTTTTTTTTTTTTTTTACATATAATCAATGTGAAACCATACACATTTTTTTAATGATGCTAAAACAAATGTTCACATATTTCTTCAACAGAGGAAAATAAACTTTTTGCAAATTTACAGTATTTTAAGTATTACATTGTATTAAAAAAAACTATACCGACCCATGTTTAAGTCACAATCTCAAACTTTGAGACTTGATGTTCCGGAAAAATAAATACCTTCTGTAGTGTGAGCTACACCCACCTCGTGTAAAGTCAAAATTGAGAACGAAAGGAATATGAAACTATGGACGCCAAATATATCGAAGCAGAGGCATCACACTTATTAACAATATTGTGATGACGGACATAAAACTGTTTGAGGGCTTTGATAAACCTAGGCTTGCAATACCCGTAAATTAAATTGATCCATTAACATCGATTTTGTTCGTTCTAAATTTCTTACATATCTTTCATACTTTTTCCCAGAAAAAATGATCTTATTTGATCAAAACATGAAATAATTAAAAACCAAGCATTTGAATGTTGTTTTATTTATTTATTTATTTATTTATTTATTATTTTCATTTCAGGCATTTCCCTGATAACACATTTATTCCCTACCATAACGGACATCAGATACAGATTTCAAACGGCGGCTACACTACTTCAAGTTCTACTTTTGATTGGACCGCTGTTTTATCGACAAATAACAGAGATTACGCGGTTAAAGCCTTCCTTGAACCTTGTATGTATTTATATTTAGAAATTTGAAACAAATGAACATAGTAAATGAAACAAAAACATACAAATCTATGTTTAAAGCACAATCCCAAAATCATAAAAAAAACTTTGAAAATTAGTTCATTCAATTAAACACGTGAACTTCTAACAACCAAATGAGGCCGGGTACTCTTAAACAGTAAACACATCCTTGCTTCACTCGTCCCTGCAAAATCAAATGTTGGGAAAATGAACATAAAACTAAGGCAAGACAAATAATTCTTTGTAATTTATGCCATATAATTTTGTAAATGGGGTTAACAGGTACAACGTAGTTATAGACAATGTTGGCTGTTTAGTTTTTGTATCAGTCGTGTCCATTATTTGGAAAAGGCCTTCAGTTTTCCACATCGTCAGAACGTTGTGATCATACTTTCTCGGAATTGGTAAACCATGTATTTAGAAAAAATCACTTGTCTTCTTGACTTTTAATGGCGGCTAATCAATTTAACGATAGGAAGGCTTAAAATAGAAAATATTTACATAGTCTATCATAAAATAAATTGACTGGAGTCAACCTATAATCTGTTAAGAGCGCCATCAACCTTCAACAAAAAGAACAATAACCGTCCCTTTAAATGACCAGAAAATAATATCAAAAGCTTATCAATATCATTAAGATAGATTCACTCAAACGTTATGACAATTCTTTAAATGAAAATTTAAAGATTTTTAAACATATATTGGAAACAATTAACAAATATTTCATGGGGTTGCGGGCTATATCGCAGTTTATGGACCGGGCAGGCACCCCGAAAATATGATATCGACCGAAGCGAAGCTGAGGTCTATATTGTATTTTCGGGGTGCCTGCCCGGTCCATAAACTGCGATATAGCCCGCAACCCCATGAAATATTTGTTATATTATACCGAATGGATACCATTACAAAATACAAATATACCGAGTACCAGTATTTTTCTAGAATTAATTAATTCCTTTAAGACATGATTGTTACGTATTACAGTTTCCGTTCCTGACTGTAACTTTGTATTTGTGTTAATCCACTAATTAAACTATTCGGGTTAAGATGTACTTTGTGTTTAGTGTAATATTACGTCATCAAGGACAATCGTGTGACGTAAGCAAACATAATACCGACCGGAGCCTCCAGTCTTTATTGCAAAATATCGCCCGGAGTAAAATCAATGCAGTCATTAGAAAAACAACTCATTCGGCTCTTCGGCACTTTGAACTGTCCACGACTCGGCAGTTCATTAGGCCTCTCAGTAGCCGAGTCTCGGTCACTAGCTGACGAGTGGTCTAACAATTAACATCTGAGAGATTAATGTTTAACTGTATATATAAAAATGATAAAATATATCAATCGGTAATGATAAAGACTTTAAAAAATAAGAATAATAAATATTTAAAAAAAAAATAATCATAAAATAAAATAAAATGAAATATAATAAAATAAAATATAATAAAATAAAATATAATATAATATAATATAATATAATATAATATAATATAATATAATATAATATAATATAATATAATATAATATAATATAATATAATATAATAATATAATATAATATAATATAATATAATATAATATAATATAATATAATATAATATAATATAATATAATATATAAAACCATCAAATAAACGGATGGTGGAAAAAATACATATGTGATTTTTTTTCAGCAATTTACATCTGAGAAAGATTAATTGTATATAGAATAATAATAATAAAAAATATCATTCGTTATTGATAAGTGTAGCCGGTCGGAGAGCTCAATAAAAAAAAAATACAACTCTAGAATATTCTTTCACTAAATGTCTCAATTATTTAATTTCTTTTTATATAGCATCAATTCAACATTTATTTAAATTTCTTACATCACACACCCTGAAACATAAACAAAACACTTTCTTACAAATATGAACAAAGGGACATAACTCAATCTGTCATATGATATAAACACCATAAAACAATAATAAATAAAACCAATTATTTCACATAATATTTAAATAATGTCCATTAAAGATTGATAAAAAATATTACTTTTTAACCTTATTTACCATTGTTAATAATTAATTACTGATGCTAAAGAAGAAATAATAAAAACTTATAATTTTACAATGACCACACCCTTATTGTGTTAACAATGGTGGATATATGTATTACTGCATACAAATTGCTATGAAACATCAAAATGACCTTGAATTCAGAAAATAATATAAAATAACCATCTATATAAACAAATATGAATAGTGCTTACCCCATACTGTGGGAATAAGGGTTCCTTATGGTGAAGTCACATACTAAATTATACAATACATACAAGACCTGCCAAACAAAACAATGGTCTTATTAAATTTTACCCAAAAAATAACAATATCTGAAGTTTACATAAAATTGGTTAAAAGTTACACTAGACATGAAATATATTTGATGTCCATTAATTTTCATCAACACACACATATACTTTTCTTTAAAATTGTCAATAACTTTGTCACCGTCCAAAGTCAATATTATTTTAAACTTTAAATATTTATAGGAAATTCAACTTTTAAACTATTAAATTATTAAATGAAACTGACAAGAATAAAAGAATAAAAACCCCAAGATAACTAAAGACACAAACCTTAAAATGATGTTCCAACTCCCAAAAACAAACTTCAATATTACATCCAGACCTTGTCCTGGCATTCAGAGATCTGACTCTGCCCAACACCTGAGAAATACGCGGGAATCACAGACAACCAATGAAATAATAATTTAAATATAGAACCTGTCAGGCTACTTTATACATATACATTAAACAACACAACACCTGTAACCCAATGAACCCGAATACATTATGACATCACAAATACTGGACATACACACAACAGTACATCAACATGACAACAACACAATTAAAAATAATACTTTTAAAATACTTTTATTAAATATTATTTACATAATAATTTCATATTTTCTATCTGCCACATAAGGAATATAAGTGCAAATTAAATAAATTAAATAATTAAATATTAATAATAATAAATTTCAAAATAATTATTATAGAAATAATAAATAAATAAATAAATAAATAAATAAATAAATAACAATAATAAAAAAATGAATAAATAAATACCATTAAATATATGGACGACGGGAAAATAGATGTGTGATTTTTTCCCGAGAATTGCATAAATCTTTTTATATTCCATATAAAGCAGGATTTTAAAACAAAAAACTGGACTTCTGCCATCGCAGTTTTGATTTAGTCACTAAATGTACCTATACAGGTAAACATCAGGTGTCTTAATCCTAATCTGTTAATCCCCTGTCATCAAATACCTTACTTCAATACACGACGTTCAAAACCTTCTCTGTACCAAGACAAAAGAATGTCGAACAAACGGAGTTTTATTTAGACACATTGTCTCCGAGATTGGCAAGACTCCAACACCTGTCATCAAACTTTTGATTCAGAAGAAAGTCGTCTAAAAAACTGCAGCAACTTGTTCAGTGACACTGTTGATATATAAATATTATCTTCTCTACTAATTTTCCTACTGATCTCTCTTTAACTTATTCTAGATTTAGATAATCTCACAATTTTCTCTCTAAAATATTGCGATATACGCGTAACTGCAGGCATCTTTAATGAACTGATGTTTTCTAGATAACGATCAAGGAGTCGAGTGGCCGAAAAAGTGCCGAGGAGCCGAAAAAGTGCCGAGCAGTCAAAAAGTGTCCAAAAAACAGCCGAGCGATGGACAGAAGCTGCTGAAAATGTGCCGAGCTGTTGATTACTGTTGGCCGAGACATAACTGTCGAGGAGCCGAGACGAGCTGCCGAGTCGGCACTAATTCGGCACTAAAGTGTTTAACTTTCGACAGCCCTGTACTGTATCTTGAAGAATACTCATATGACCATGTATTTACATTTGTCAAAGATAAGCAGTAGTAGTTTCAAAAATTTGCTATTTAAAGCAAATGAAAAACTTGGGCCTTCACACTGTCTCTCTACTTTCATGTAACGCCTAAAATTCTTTAAAGGTTGTTTAAAAATCTTCAGGAAAGATAAAAACGCTTTAAGAAGAAGTTGCGCACACACTCTTGATACTTATTCCAAAATGTTAAACACGTAATGTTTATACAAATAAAAGATATCTTTAACAAACAGTTTATAATTCTAATGCTAATAGAGAACTGTCTCTAACTTTTTTTAAAAAATATTTACATCAATTTATTTTAAATAATTTTTTTTTTATGAAGTGTGAGGTTGCGCTTGATTAGACTAAAACGCAATCGTCTTTAGCCGCTGAAACTCATATCATGGCAAATTTTCATCATGCATGCATTTCCGTTAGTTTCTAAACTTAATTATATTTTTATTTTCAAACTGATAAAACTTATTAACACAAAATAGTGTTCAAACAAAGTTTCTAATTCAAAGTGTTTTCAGAAACATTTTTGTCTTGTAAATAGCTAAATACTTACATTGAATATCTGATAATTTTGAAGTTTTTTTTCCTAAAACGTAAAAGCAAATTAAATCAAATACCATATTGCTTTAGACTAAGTGATACATGTTCATCTTTGGCACTATTTAGTTATGATTTTTTTTTTTCACTTAAAGCGAAAAATCATAAACAAGTATTTTAATTTCAATTTTCAGCCGGTTCAGCTCCTGTTCTAAATCTCGATGCTGGTGTGACGATTTCAGACAGTTCGACCGTTGGTACATTAGTATTTACCGTGGTAGCGACAGACACAGATCCAAACGATGTCATTACAACATCGGAAACAGCGAACACTGGGTCTTCGATGTTTGCCTTCAATCCGTCTAATCGTAAGTTCTAAATAGGGAACTTAAGAGTACATACTCAACTTACAAAACAAGATGAAATTCATGTTTTTGTGTTTGTGATCTGCTAAACTGCTAAATAAATATCTATGCAAGATGAACAATATAACATAGTTTTTAATGTAACCATTTAATAAAAATATGGATTCAATATGTTAATCAATCATACAATTCCTCTCGCATTTAAAAAGTATTTTTTAACTCGGAAAAAATAATAATAAATCAATGCCTTTAATGCATTAAATTTTTTCCTTAGCTGGATTTGGATTTTAATAACTTTGGACCTTTTGATTCATTATTTTCAACTGTTTGGCTTATCTTTTTTATCTATCAAACTTTTCGGTCTTAGTCTCACTGATGAGAAATGAATATCCGAAATGTGCACAATTGGCGCATCAAAATTTAACTGGTATTAATGTTATATATTTAAGTGTTTAGTTTTTTTTCATAAAAGGCAATACATAATACTTAAAACAATAGACAGAAATTTGAATTAATAAAAACTGCAAATTCCATTGCACTTGATTACCCACCAAATACAAGTCAGTTCCGGTGCGGGGGGAAAACCCACCGACCTTTCGACAAACAAACTGACATGTAGGATCTGTCCCGAGTGGGATTCGAACCCAGGCGGTGAGAGGCTGCTGTTATCCGTAAGCGAGCGCTTTGGACCACTCGGTCACCGAGACCCTGTTATTCAAAAGAGGTAAATCAAGCTACCTAATGTACCTTTAATCTAGGTAAACATTCTTTTTAACATAGCATCATCGTCGATCATTTTTCTTTAAAAAAGTGTCAAATGTGAAGGTTTAGCTATAAAATGCTGTGTTTTTAATTGCAGTTCAAATAACTACAGTGACTGCTCTTACATCCGGGACTTATACAATAAGTTTTTCAGCCAGTGACTTATGTTCGCAAACGGACACAGGAACACTTACAATAACCGTGACCAACATAGTAAGTATATCAATTATAACATTAGAAATTGGTAGCAACATAACTTAGAGATTGATTAATTTATTGAATGATTGATTCAATTTGGTTTTATGTACGAGTCAAGAACATTTCACTTATATCGAGAAGTTACATGCTCGGGTAAAGTGACAGAAATTTTTACCTTTGGCAGGGTGGGGGATCTTTAACGTGCCACGCCTGCCGTGACACGGGGCATCAGTTATTAAGGTCTAACCCGAAGGACCCCGTGGCTTTCATTCTAAATGTAGAGTGCTTGGCGAAAGAACAGTCACTTCCAATGTTCAAGTCTAAGGTGAAACCCTTAATCTTATAAAATTGTAAACACAATCGTACCCCATTATTTAATAAATACTTGCGCCCTACGCTCACACAACCTAACCTACAATCTACGACGTAAAGATAATATAATGTCATTTCTTCTCGAACAAAGCTTTTTTATGATTCATTTTTACCAAGTTCGATAAGAGAGTCGAATTTGCTGGGATCTCGAATAAAGCAAGCTTCATCTGTTCGAGAATTCAAATTATTGCTCAAGTCTAAAGAAGGCGCAACATCAACTAAAATATATTCTTACAGATTCAGACCCGCAAAAGCAAACCACTGTCAGCTTCGACTTGGATTGATTGCACTAAACAAGCACCGTTTTGATCATAGATTGTCTTTAATAAAATGTGTGATCTCTGCCCAAATAAAACCGAAGACGTTAAACATTTTTTTCTTCGATTGTGTAAAATATGCAAATATTCGACAAAAATTTTAGAAGATGTTTTCAATTCACTATCCATTGGTGTAAGTTACACAGTTTTCGCTTCCACTTGTACAGATTATTTGTGCAACATATTTTACATGGGTCAAAATCTTTGTCTCCTTAAGTAAATAAGCAACTATTTGAAATAGGGTTTTCTCATATTAAAGCTAGCAAACGGTTCAACGGAAATGTCATTTTTTTTTGTATATAATCTATGCACCATAATGTATATCGTTATTTTTGTTATTTGTTATTTAATGCATTTAATATATGTGTTTATGAATACGAACTATTTCTAATACATAGTTTTTACATGTCACCTTTCGTATGAACTTGTGTGAATGTGTGTATGTGTGTTGTATTTGTCTTATGAACAAAGCATTTTTTAGCCAGTATGGCTATTTGTAATCCTCGTTAATTAAAAAAAGTATTATATTATAAACCCGGTCGGGATTCGAACCCTCAACCTCCTACACACGAAGCCAGCACTCTACCAAATGTGCCATCGTAGTTGTATTAAACTTAGAGTGTTTGGGCATATAAGATGATACAAGTTTACAAAACAAATGTATGTAATCCATTTTTGGTTAGTTCGTATAACGACCTCATTTGTATAGCTGATACATTTATATGTCATTCACTAAATCAAACACAAACAAGTCTGTCTTAAGTGACACAAAAATTTAATCAAAAGTCATTTGAATGAATGTAAAAAGTTCTTTTTATTAAATGCAATCATTAAAAAACATTTCTTTTATCTTTTAAGTATGCATTTTTGTTATTCAACCTTGATTTATTGCCAACCCTCTTTATCACAAAAAATTTGATTAATGATTGGATGAATCAAAGTTTGACCTACATGTAAATTAGAAATAATTTTAACTAGAACAGTTAGTGGCAAATTAGTAGTGTTTAATTGAGTATAAAAAGAATAGTTTTAAAAATAGAATATTACAGGAAAAAACACCATAAAAACAATTATTGTATAGTTGAAAAAAAACGATATTTAATTATTTATCCCATAAGGTTAAAAATAATGAACAAACTTGGTAAAAAAAAAGACCCATAACTGGTACATACGTATATTTTGGTGGTTTTTTTAATGTATGCAAATTTCGTTGCACTGTTGATACAGTTTTATACTTTCCATTAATAAAAACCCAAAATAATAATACGCATGCGCTTCACTTCTATCTCTTCCTGTTGAAACCATCTTCATTTTTTCATAATTCCTGAAAATATTTTTTAAAAAAAATCAGCGAAACATCCCCCATCACTATATCCTTTTTATCAAGTTTCATGAAATTGTAAATTATAATTTTGAAGAATAAATCAGAACAAATAGAGAGAACAATGTTTACGCAATGTGAAATTAAGAACAAACTTAACCGTAAGCAAAATCAAAGGATTGATTATCACGCTCCCAGGAAATTTTAAATTTACGCTTGGCAAATTACGAGACGTAAAGACCATATTTATTGGTAATATAACTGAAAATCTCCAATCAAACCAGGTTATTTCATATAAATTATAATCTACGATTCTAAGATACTAAACTTTTTCAAAACATTTTATTCAAATCTTATTTGAGCATGATAAATGAATAAATGCTAATTTTTGCTGGTTAAACAAAGGTGGAAAAAGTAGGGATTCCTTCAAACAAATCTTATTTATCTTCTTTTAAAATCACAACAATTATTATAAATTTGTTAATTTCGTATTGCAGTTGTTAATTTTATGTATGTTGTTACTTAAGAAACTTTTTCAATTGCAACTATCATTAATTTTCTAGTCTCGATATTTTTGGGGATTTTGTCGATTATTCATAATTAATGTTGAATATATAATAACTATATGTTGAATATATAGTACGGTTTAGCTTGTCAGTGAACGGTTGAATTGATTTTTGTTGAAAGATTTTTTTTACAAATGTAACACAAAGTGAATTTTCATAGAACTGGTAAATGAATAAAAATGGTTAATGAACTTAACATTAACTTTTATTTCAGCCACCGACAATTCATAATCTGCCTGACGTTTACTCACTTAGTGAAGACCAAGCCACACAACTGCTCCTGATAGCAATAAATGTCACCGATCCTGGCGATGCTGTAACTTGCTCAATTTCTTCTGCAATACCGAATTCTACTCCTTTCACACTAAATTCAGGTAATTCATAGGTTCTTTTTTATGTTTTAAAGTTATATATATATATATATATATATATATATATATATATATATATATATATATATATATATATATATATATATATATAATGTATCTCGGTTTCTAGAAATCAGAAAAGTCGGATATATCTAAGCATTTGACTTAGTCCTAAATAAGTTACTATTAATTTCGCTTTAAAAGTTTAAGGTTAAGTCGAAATCTGATATCGAAAGTTTTTTGTAAGTCAAATTAATAAACTATCTTCTAGACGTACAAATAAGTTGCAGCAGTGGTCAGCAAACTTTGGTGAATATTGTCTCCATAACGAGACAACTTGATGCCAAACAGACACACT
The DNA here is from genome assembly GCA_029721355.1 of Tegillarca granosa. Classification (NCBI taxonomy): domain Eukaryota; kingdom Metazoa; phylum Mollusca; class Bivalvia; order Arcoida; family Arcidae; genus Tegillarca; species Tegillarca granosa. The sequence continues at coordinate 27,565,749 of CM056605.1, forward strand.
CACGACTCTATGTTAATTTTTCAAGCCTTTTTACCTTAAATTTGTTGTAGGTAATGAATTATACGTAAAGAACAATCCAGGCCTGTCATACAGCACTGTAGCCCAATATGTGCTGACCATTACCTGTACAGATGGAAAGGACCCAGTCAGTAGTACCTTCACTGTTAACTTAATTCAAAATATGCCTCCGACAATCAACAACCTCCCGGCTACAACAGCCTTACACGAGGATCATCTTTTGGAACAGCTTTTATATACATTAAATGTCACTGATCCTGAAGGCCAAACAATCACATGTTCTGTCACAGCTCCCGCTTCGTCGCCATTTTTCGTTAAACCGATCAGTGGTACATCAGGTAAGTAGTGATGGTAGTTTAGATTCTTTTTCATGAAGATATGTCGTCTTATCAGAAAAGCGAAAGTATGTGTAGGAGGCATGCATACTGTAAAAAGCTCGTCTTTTGTTATTTATAAGTTAACAGCGCCACTGAATAGTAGATTAAGTTCTGATAGTTTAATATCTAATGTCATTTTAAACTTGCTATTCTTTTTCAATATTTTTCCCAAAAATGTTTTTCATCATGAAGTTAAGTGTGCACTTGCAAAGTTGCTAAGGTTGTTACAAACTACTGGAAATTCGTTTCAGTTTTACATCACAGTGAAATTCTACTGACTTCAAATCACATTAAACATCTAAACAAAACACACGTACGTAACCAAGGCTCTCTCTCTTTCTCTCCCTCCAAAATTCTTTATAATTTTAACCGTTTCATTCTGTGGCAACACATATTTTTGTCCTATAAGACATATATACAGAATTTTCAAACAACGATTATTTTCTTCACAATCAATGCGATTGTTAATATATGATATGTGTTATTTCATTTGCCTTTTAAAAAGTGCTGTAGTTTATACAGGCATGATGACCACATCTTACTGATAATAAAACAAACATACCTGTCCAGTCCTTGTTCATAGCACAATCCCAAAAATTTAGTTTTACACGTAAACGGCCATATTATTAATTGTGTCTTTAAATTTATTTTAACTCTGATGAGAAATTTAATCCACATATTTACAGTAATCAGTAATATGTTACATAAAAAGGTTAAAAAAATACTATATGAAGTGTCAAATGGATGAACAACGTGATTAATTCTAAATACAGTATAACTGAAAGTGCAATTTAACACACCCCTTCCGAGAAAAAAGATAAAAAAAAAAGTTTTTTGCATTCTTTTGCTATTTTTAGAAATAATTTTAACTGAATAAATACTATGTTTATGTATTTTTTGTATAAGTAACTTAAAGTTTTATTATTATTATTTATTTATTTATTTTTTAATTTTAATTTTTTTTGTCACTGATTAATTATAAAATACCCATCATATTTCGAAACTTGACTACATCTTAGGATGCTGGTTATAAACGGACAAATGAATTATCAACAATTGAACGATATCGGAAATCATTTTTTAATTGAATTACTGAAGCAGATATAATTATGTAATCAGAAAAGTATTCATTAAGCAGTTCTAAGTTAGTTATCAGATGGTATCGTTGAAGAAGAATGAATAAGCAATGTGAACGTATTGTTTTTAACATGTATGGTACCTTGATATAGTTTGTTTGTTTTTTTTTTTTTGTATTATGTTTATAGATTTAGGTATATTTGTTCAGTACGGACCCGGTTTTGTATATAGCACAACGTCACAATATGATCTAACTATTTCATGTCAGGATATCAGAACTACTGTAACCGGTTCTTTTACGGTGACAATAACACCAAACCAGCCTCCTGCATTTACCAATCTTGACGGTAAGTTATATAGGATAGAATATAGACATAGCGAAATCAATTTTGGTGAGGTCTCGAATTCGGATGGTAACAATCTCGTACCGGTTTAACATGGCTTATGTTATTGGTTTTTTTACTTCGAGATAATGACTAGTTATTCAATGGTAATCCTTTGTCATGTTGTTGCGTTTTATAATATAAACAACAAGCATGATCAATGTAGCGAAATTACTGCTTTAGTCATAAACGCATACGGTCAAAATACAAATCTTTATTTACATGATTTGGTTATTGAAATATAATATATCATCAACAGATATTTGTGTTTAGGTTCTTATGCGTAAACAAGAATTTATAACATATTATTATCTTTTACAGTTTATGATTTCGCTATTTTAAATCTTGCATAAAGAAAATTCAGAAAATACGTTGAAAAGTTTAGAGAAATTTTTAAGGTAAAATTTCATTTTGATTTTCAGCTACAGTAAGTATATCAAGGTTAACCACTGGTATTGGAGATCAAGTTTTCAGGGTAACAGCATTCGATAATGAAACGGACCAGTTATACTTCAATATGACTAATAACCCAGTCAGCTGCCCTTTTACCATATTTTCGTGTAAGTTGTTTCAAAATTAGATTAAGATCGCAATCTAATAAACTTTAAGCTATTAAGCCAATAAGTCTAAACCAGATCATTTTACTGTGGTAATGAAAGCACATCCTTTTGGTCTTTTAGCATCAAATGAAATTGCATGTGGTTTTAAAAAACAAACAAACAAATGCAACTGGTGTCAAGATTATGATTTTTTTTAAGTTGCAAATTTTCTTTTCTATTTTTTTTTTACATTTCTACCATACCCCTGATGAAAAAACTTAAAACTCAAAGTAACTTTGATAACGCTTCCGCGCAATCACTTATAGGTTAATCAATCACTCATTGACTTTTGTAAACATGTACTATTATATCTAACCCTTTGTTGATGGGAATTTACTAAAGATAAAAATGATGAAATATTCAGCAAAAATCCAGTTTGTAAACCACACAATCACGGATTTGTAGTTTTGAAATTTTATAAAATATTTGTATTTTAACGTTCCTTTCAACTTTAGATAAACTGTAATGCATTCAACACCAAGCTACTAGCCTTTTAAATACAGTAGTTGTGAAAGAGAAAAGATAATACACGGTTAAGGAAGTCTAACAGCATTTATTCACTTCTCCGACTTACAAACTGCACAACAATAGTGTAGCGAATGGGAAAGATAATATTCTACGCCAATTTAAAATTTTTTACTGCTCTTTTTCTCTCATGCTAAAAGTTACACTAACCTTTTGCCAGCGTTAACTCACAAATCTGCTCACACTATCATCTGCTTTAAGAAGAATATAATTCTGAGAAGTGCGACCATTGGAGTCAGTTTGCTCGCGCCTTGGAGGACACGATCGCCAACACATTTTAACAATTGACGTATATGATAGAAAAAGTTAACAAATGTGGTGTCATTTTCAGCAATAAAAAATAATGTTTGAAAAATTTAATCCTAGCTAAAATGAAAATAAATACTTTACCTATCAAAATGAGTTTCTTCAGAACATATTGTTGAAAACCCCTATTAGATATTATGTATTCTATTTTATAATATTTAGGATTCAAATCTTTAGTACAGCAAATGAATTAAAAAGTAACCGCATTGACACAATTTAAAAGTCTGTTGATTGTATTTAAACACTTAAACGTTAGTATTAAAAATTCGAAGTATGGATAAAACCCTTCTTTAAGCTTTCAAATCAAGAGACGTGTATTTGTTTGCTAAGAGCTACTCTTAGAGCAATAAATTACATCTGTGGTTTCCATTTTCATCACTGGACCTGATCGATTAAATGTTGATTTCAAGAATGATAATACATTATTAATTATGTGTTTAAGCTTTCGAAATATTTCAAAATTCTAACAGTAGAACAGAGGAAAAATTTAAACAAAATCAATTCTTCTCGACTAGTAGCTTTTGTTTCATTTGATAATGTTCGGATCCGCTAATTTCAATGCTCTTACAAAAAAAAAATAATAATAAAATGATTGCAATGAAGTATTTTCTCTTGCAAATAAAACAGCAAATTGTTTAATCAGAGTATGTAACATTATTTAACATTATTTTTTTCTGATTTGGCAATTGATAAAACAACAACTAAAAACAAAATTTTTAACCCACAAAAAATACAAATAATGGGCTATTTACAGATAATTTTTCATAATGTTAAAGTATTTTCTTGTATTAAAACAGAATTGTATTTTAACATTTTTTATTTAGCTGGAGACATTGTGACTACAAGTTCTATTTATGCGACTTCGTTAACGACATGTGCTTTGTCTATATGGGTGTATGATGGTAAAACATTAGTTGGACCAAAAACTCTTACCATCTCCATAACGGGTATGTTTAATGCACATAGTATATTTAATATCTGATATTTTTCTAAAAGTTAAAGTACATAAAATTAAATTTACAGATTAACGATATGTATATATTGATCGGTGACATGTAAGAATTGTTGGCTTATTATTTGAAAAAAGTAAGACTGATTTATAATTTCAAAAATGCGTATTTAGTAACCTTTAGTTTTAATATAATTTGGAATCGTTCTTGTAATAATATAACAACACCTAAAAATATTTTTGTAAGTATTCAATTCATAATCATTATTATCCAATTTGAGTCTTTTCTTGTCTTGTTTAGCCGATTTTGCGTTGTTCTTGGTTTCGTTGTTGTAATTACGTTCACGTTTTTCAGTTACAATTCTTTTTTATATATAGTTGTGTGTGATGGTTAGTGGTCTTTAAGAGTACTTTATCGGCATCATTGTATAACAAATTTGTCATTAAGCACTATGACTGTTCACTAAATTTTTCATCAGTAGTTTGATACGTAATTTATCTTGTTTTACGTAAGCAATACATTTTTCTTAAATCATAAAATAAGCTGTAAATCTTTTAAAGTTCTACTTTTCCTTCTTGATCATATTTTCGAACATTATGTTTGTTCAAGACTTTAGTTTATAAAAGACGGCATGTTAAAAAAGAGAATGGTGTATCTAACAACAACGTAAGCATTTATTTGTAACGAACTTGTGTATTAAAAAGGATAATGTTTTGAACACCCACACACATTTCAAAGTATAATGATTTTTCAGGTCTCAACAATGCTCCTGCATTTGCGAATTTGCCATTAGCTACAGCCAAAGTCATACCAGAAAACTCTGCTAAAGGCTTATCCATTTACCAAATAAACGTCACAGATTTAGATGCAGCTGATACTCACACGTTTACATCATCGTTTTAGTCCTATTGAAGGGGCAAATATTTTGTAGTTGATACAACAAGTATGTACGTTATATAACAATATTCAAGTTGTATTCTGAACGTTCTACTCTAGGATTTTCTAGTAGGCACAGTCAAATACAATGATTCATAGACTATTACATAAACAAACAAACAAACAAACATTCTAAATCAAAAGCAAAAAGGAGCCACGAAACCATACTAAGTTCGGGTCTTTAAAGAGGAAAAATGGTTTTGAAAATCAGCTATGAATTAAGTGCTATAAACATACTGACTAGACCTGTTTTCATCTGTGATTTGATTTTTATGTTTATCTAGTCAGACATGATAGAACCTTGGATATGACTCAAAGCTTTCACAACATATTATTAAATGCATTTAGAGATGTAATATAAACCAGAAGAATATTCAAAAGTTTTAGTATTTAACAAAAATACCTGTTGAAATATTCAAAGTTTAAATATTTCTATAACCTATTGGAACTTTTGGTAAGACAAAGAACTTTAGGCAGAATCCATACACAATAATATACGTTTATTCACAACATCATTAACTTTTGGCAAGACGGACACCATCTAAGTAGAATCGCAATGGTATGTAAAAGTATTTATGAGTCTCAAAATACGCAACAAAATGTTGCAACTGCTGGCTTAAACATTTAACTGCATAACACGCAAGCCCTTAAAATTAAAGTAGTCTATATATTATAAGTTGAAAAGTTTTAACCTTCTCTAGTTCTTTATTTATCGGTTGAGTAAAAAGTGTTCCTTAAAAATAGCGGTAGGAAACGCGGCACAAAAATATTGCCTTTAACCTGTCATGACAGTTAGATGTGTTCAACAGGTCAGTCATAATTTTAAATTTAACACATAGTGAAATTCACGCGATATAAAGGCAAAAACTTTGTAAAGCAAACCAATCATGACGCGCGTAATTCAGTTTGCTTGCAAAGTTTAAATTCATTCATGATGACAATGAGCAATATTTATAACAATTCAATAGTAAATAAAAGATCAAAAGCACAACAGTTTAGGGCATAAAAATTATGTAATGTTAAAAATATCTTTAAAAGATTTTTTACTCCATTACAATGCTTTTTAACCAGGAAATATTTACAAAGATCAAAGATTCCTTTTAGCTTTCCTAATCTTTAGATGTTGATAATAATGTGGAATTTATATATTTAATTAATATCAAAATAGCAAACATCAGGTCAAATTTTAATACAGGTAAATTTAAAAAACCCTTTCTATTTCAGCTGGACTTGTTTTCCACGTCATCGCAGAATAACATAAATGACGAAAGTTTGACTGCAACTACTTCCAGATTACAATATATGTATCGGATAGTTTCGAGTTTAAATCAGAATCTTTAAATATCACTATAAATAATGTGAACGAAGCTCCTTATTTCGACAAAAGCTACTATGGTATATCAGGAGATGAGGATCTGGTAATATATTTTGTATTTTTCTTTATTCAATACTGATCAATTAGAAGAATATCTTGATCTATTTAAACTGGAAACGGCACCCTGTTTTGTGAAAGGTTCTGGCTAAAAAATCCTTATCTTGTTCATATACAAATATATTTAAATATAATCCGTCGAAAATATTCCAATGGTTACAAAGCTCAGATTTTAGTTTTAAGACACTGACACTTTTTTGTTAACACCAAATACTTTATCGAAGAACCTTTTGCCTTAATATTTTGCGTATACTTAGATACATGCATGTAATGTTTCAGAAATTTTAAAGTCGGTACAGAGTTCCTAGTGAATTTCAAAATACATGGTGATAACTATGCCAGTCATATCACTATTTAAAATAATATACGTTCTTCTTTTTTAAAAATCACTAGATAATGTTTCAAACGAATGGAATGGGTTTATCATGGTCCTACGTAATTCATTTTATATAGTATTTAATATAACTGATATTATCGAGCAAAGTCTGTAAAAGAAGGAATATAATATCCTGGTAAAGTTTTAAAACGAATAATAAGCAACCGATACCTTTATGCCACTTAATGACGCAGAATTTGTTCTCTCCTAAAGAAAAACAATATAGATAGATAAAAAAATCATTATTTATCACAATACAAAAGAAGAAAAAAAGACTATGAAAAGTAAATAAGAAGAACATGTTATAACAAAATCGACCAAAACCTTACCCAGCTTCTGTTTGTAAATGTTCAATATTGCCTTTCAACAAGAAATCTTACTGTTACAGAAAATTCCTCATTACAATTGACAAGGCAATCTAGCACTATCTTTTAGTAGTATCTTTATTGATAGTAGAAAAGAAATACCGTTCCAAAATAAACCACGTTATTCATGCTTTAACAAAAGGTAATATTTCAAGAGGAACTACTATGTGTGTGTGTGTGTGTGTGTGTGTGTGCGCTTAAAGGGTGAGAATGTATTGGGGGAAATGACACTTAAATAATTAGTTTTGTTTTAATTTAGTTTTTTTTTTTTTGTTGAAATCAAAATTTGAAACAAAACTTGTAAACAAAAATTATTACTAGTATTGAATTAAACTTGATTAGCGTTGCTCCAAAATCAAAAAAAAATATTTATAAACCTACATATATTTAATCTATTTTTCTTCGTCTATTTCAATAGTCTTCTCCAGTTGTGAAAAACCCTGGGTTCATCGTCACTGATCACGATACTGTTGACACTGTTGCATATAGTATGGACTGTGGAGCCTACCAAGCTTATTTTACTATGAATCCAACAACTGGAAACGTAACAATGGGAGCAGGATACGACCTTGACACAGGAACGAATCCTTCCAGTGTTTCCTGTTCTGTGGTTGTAACTGATGGGGAATTTAATGATACTGCAACACTTTTGATTACAATTAATCAAGTCAATGACAATACTCCACAGTTTAGTAGTCCAACTTACACATTCTACGTCTCTTCAAACGATGGAATCGGTACGTCATTCGGAAGCATTAGCGCTAATGACGGCGACATATCAACGCACATATACGGTTAGTAATTTTTATTGTTTTGTAGATTTACATTTATTATCCTTTTTTAAAGAGATTGAATTCTGAAGTTATCCGAAACATTATAATGTTTAAGATACTGTCATAAATGAAATGTAACATGATCAACAATCTTATGTTTCCGCTATATTCGTGACCCTAAAGCTTGTTGATTTTTTTTTTTTTTTTTTTTTTTTTTTTTTTTTTTTTTTTTTTTTTTTTTACATTTTTCCATTCAGGTCAGAATCAGCAATACGACAATAAAAGTCGGTCCAATAGTAAAATACTATAAAAAAATAACTTTTGTTCATTATTTTTTCTTATTAATACATGGACCAACGATAACCATGTTAAAAATTGGACTGCAGGCGCGTAACCGACACATTTTTTTAAGTTAAAGATCAAAACAAATTTGTTTTAAATGGTGTTAAATCAAACTAACAAACATTTTATAGATGCCAGTTTGTACGGTTAATTTTCTATCACTAACAAGCTGTGTGTTTTAATATTAAAAATGGTTTTCGAAATATATGAAATATTCCTGATCAAGCAGATGACAGATTTCAGTCCATGCGCCGTGAACTACGTAAAGAAATATCTAAATTTTACACATATTGCGCAATTTAAAGGATATGTTTGATAATCCGATATAAAAATCTGTAGGTTGATGAAACCACTATAAACATGTACAAGGTATCAATAATTCTGTCAACAAAGTTTTACCGAAAAAATTTACATTTGAATGCATTCTGATTGTTGCTGAAAGCAGTGAACAAAATTAAATATTAATCTTAAAAAATAGTTAATAGCATTTTACAAGATTTGGCCAACAATATGTTTCAGTCTACGTCAAGCAACACATAGCTTTTTTATACGTTTTAAATAAGGCAAATACATGTTTTAGCAGTTTCTCAATAGAAATAAAATCTAAATATAGAGAAAATTTACTAAGTTTTATGAAGGAATTTAACTTTATAGATATATGGAGATTTTAAAATCCAGAGAAAAAAATTTACATTTTTTCAAAAAAACATGTTAAATTGTCAAGAATAGATTTTTGGTTAATCCCTTCTTTTCTAAGCCAGTTCTTTAGAGTTAGTATAAATCCTAGTATCAAATCAGATCATATTATTGTTACTCTAAACTTAAAAGGATCACAAGTTAACAAGTTCAACTCCTCCTTATTAGAAGACACTGAGTTTACTGTAAAGTTTCGTTCAAAAATATCTGATCTGAAAGAAAAATATAGAATTATCAGATAAACAATTAAAATGGGAAACCATTAAATGTGAATTGAGGGGGAAATTATAAATATTCAAAACTCAAAAGTAGGAAAACTAAATTTCAAGACAAAACACTAGTAACAGAGCTACATTTAATTAATGACTTAATCCAAATTGATCCATTAAATCAAGAAAATATTGTTATACGTGACAGAATTAAAAAACAGAGGAAATTAATGAAAAACAGACAAAAGGTATTATGATTAGATCACACGCTAGATGGTGCGAGCAAGGTGAGAAAAGCACCAAATATGTTTTATCATTAGAAAAAAGAAATTATAAAAATAAAATACTAAGCCAACTTGAAGTTGAAAATGAACTTATAACAGATTTTAATGAAATATTAATAAAACAAAAATAATTTTATGAAAAACTATACACCTCAAATAAATAAAATATAAACAATGAATACTCTCAGAAATTAAACAAATTTTTGAATCAGACATTCCTATTTTAAACATAACTGAAAAAAATTATTGTGAAGGCCAAATAACTTTAGAAGAATGTACAGAAATCTTAAAAAGCTTTGAAAAATAACAAATCTCCAGGAACAGATGGCTTCACTGTAGAATTTTACAAATATTTTTGGACAGACATTACAGATCTAGTTCTGGAAAGACTTAATGGAAGTATTACTACAGGTACTTTATCAATTAAACAGCGACGAGAAATAATTACACTGGTACCAAAAAAGATAAAAATAAAAACCTTTTAAAAAATTGGAGACCTATATCCCTTTTAAATCTACATTATAAAATCATATCCGAAGTATAAGCCAAACGACTTAAAAATATGTTACCACGAATTGTTGATCCAGACCAAACATGTACATTAAAAACCGTTATATTGGAGAAAATATTCGGACCATATCTGATATCATTCAATATACAAACATAAAAATATTCCTGGGTTGATTCTTTTAATAGACTTTGAAAAAGCCTTTGATATCCTAGAATAGTTTTTCTTGAGAAAGTTCTGATCAAGTTTGGTTTTGGCATTTCATTTAGAACATGAATTAAAACTTTATATAATATCAGCAGCTGGTATAATGGCTATACAACAGTTTTTGATGATTTCGATGTTTGTTCTGGACTAAATATTAAGCTAGACAAAACTGAAGCAATATGGATTGGTTCAAGTAAAACTTTTAGACCTGGAATACTTCCTGTAAAATGGAAAGATGGCTCCTTTTTTACATTAGGTAGGTGGTTTAGCGTACATAATGATTCGGAAACTAATCTTAAAAATCTGAACTCTAAATTAGAAGATTTTACAACTACACTCAACCTTTGGAAAATGAGAGACCTAACTTTAATTGGTAAAATTTTAATAACTAAATCACTAGCCTTGTCAAAATTAATTTATCCCTGTTCTGTATTATAAGTTCCTGAAAGATTTCTAAAGGAAGTTCTAAATGAAATTGACAATTTTATATACCAAAAGTTAAAAAAATATTGCAATATAAAATCAAATTAATGGTGGAATTAAAATTCCAAATTTTGGCAACCAAATAAAAGCATTAAAATTAAGTTGAATCTAAAGAATATTAAATTCAAAAAATGTCGGTAAGTGGACAATAATTTTTCAAACATATTTCAATGATATCTCTATTAAAGATCTTTTTAAAACTCGCTGTCATTTTCATTCATTTCCTACCAATTTGCCAAACTTTTATAAAGATATATTAAAATATTGGAAAGAGTTTAGGACTATCAAAAGTGTAAACTTAGAACAGAATGCCTCTGGTTCAACTGTGAAATTATTATTAACCAAAAATCAGTATTTTATAAAGATTGGTAGGACAAAGGAATAATGGATATAAGTGATTTATTAAATGATAATGGCGAATTCTTTGATATAAATGAACTACTCACAAAATACAACTTAACCTGTACTTTCCTAGATTATTATAGTGTAAGAAATGCAATACCTTCTTTCTGGCGTTCAAAAAATAGGAAAAAACAAAAACCACATATAGATAGACATAACATTTTATTCTGTTTTAAAGGGAGACAACTGCTACTGCCAAAAATAACAAGCAAAGACTTCTATTGGTTGTTAACTGAACAACTATAGGAAGTACCTCCATGTCTGTATAAATGGTCACAAACTTTCAAGGATGAAAATATTCTCCAATCCTTAACTTCAAATAAATATTTTCCTTACCTTACATTTGTTGCATGGAAACAAAGATACAATCCTTTCAATATAAAATTTTACGTAGATTTGTTCCACACAATAAACTATTATATAAAATGAAAATTAAATCTGATCCATTCTGTTCTTTTTGTAAAATTTTTGAAGACACTATTGAACACAGATTTTATACTTGTTAGAATATACACAGTTTTTGGTTTCAATTTAAAAACTGGTGGAACAATTTGAATATAATATACATGTACTTTGAAAATATAGCCCAAGAAAATGTTATTTTTGGTTTTTATGATATCAAATGTAAAACTTTAAATTACTGCATTTTGCTAGCAAAGTATTTTATACACTCTTCTCAAAATTTTTCTCCTCAGTTTGTAAAGTATAAATATCTGCTAAAGAAAAAGATACAATGTATTCAATGTTTTTTATGTTATAAAAACAGCTTGAATAAGTTCACCAATGAATGGTCTCCAATTCTTGATTCAGTATTGCAAAAACTTTTTATATATGAATATGTTTTATTTAGTTTTTCCTGAAAATTGAACAGCAACTGCAACATATATATAAACAGATATACATATATATATATATATATATATATATATATATAATATATATTATATATATATATTATATATATATATATATTATTGTATCACTTCACTAGATTTATGTATGTATATTCGCCATTAAAAAATGTTTCTCGGTTAGCATAATAGCAAATAGAAAGTTTTTCACAACAAGCTAGCGAAAACATTTCATATACCGGTACTGATTGTCCCGAATTATTGGGCAGTAAAACACCATTACTCCATAACAACACATGAGATGTTTTAGAAACTTTTTTGTTGACATTTACAGGTAAATTCTTTCTATTGTTAAATTTTCTACAGCAGAACCGGAAATATTTAGGTGATAACAAACTAGGAAACACGTTTAATTTTGAAATATTTGAGTCAAATTATTTTATCATCTAATCATGCGTTTCTTTCCAATAAATAAATAATATGTATGTATATGTAAAAGTAAATGTGAAAAAAATAACGTGTCGAAAGCATATTTCTTTTTTGTGGTGTTTCATCTTTTTCAAAAGATAAAAAAGTGATTTCTAAAATATGT
>CM056605.1:27578539-27785823 GCA_029721355.1 Tegillarca granosa
TTTCTGGCATATGTTTAGAGATACAAGATGTGGTTTTCACGTATGTTACATTACACTTTAAACTTTAAAATAGGAGGCAATATATAATGGTCAATATCTCAAAATCTACAAACGTTAACTTGAAATAATTTCGACACAGTGTACTATACATATTTGGCATTTGATTGACAAAATTTGGACTTAAACCTATAAATTTCATGGTTTTCCGTGGGGCCAAATGTCCCGTGTTATTGAGAATGGGCGTCATGTGATATTTTATGTTTTACAGAAAGTTGCCTTCATTCAAATTCATGTGACAGAATCTAAAACAAAAGTTCCGAAACGGTATAATGTGGGCCAAAGGTTAGAACAAACTCTTCATGTTAAACTTAGATTGGAATCTAGTTCACTTAAATTACATCTTTACAAAAATAATTTAAAATAGAAGACAACCCTTACTGCGAATGAGGGCAAATAGAGAATGCAGATCATTCCTTTTACGAAGTCATCGTTAACAAAATACACGGGGAAATCACTATAAACACTTTACCTTTTAAAATAAACACAATTGCCTTATCCTTCGAAGAAAAATTGTCAAATTGTTATTCAAGTTCAAATTTTTTTATAATGCTTTTGTTTTTCATTGAATATCACAAACAAAAATTATATATATATATAACAGATATTGTACAAAGGACAATCTACTGACAGTCTATAATGTCTTGTATATGATTGTAAATGATATCTTTACACGTTTTATATTATATATATAGTAATAATATAGCAATATAGTAAAAACAAATAAGTATCAATGATACTTAGTACAGGTTTTCATCCAATATTATGAATTTAAATTTCTAGTATGTATAACCATTTTCTACTACTTTGTCTAGAAAATTAAATAATTAGTTAAAATTTTATTACAACAAGAAAACGTTTTATCGTAAGGATAAACATAATTTCATGTGTTTCATTGTTCAGCTAATATGTAATCATACTTTATTTTACTAACATGTAATCATTTCAAATTTAATGTTTCTCATACAATTTCTGTTCTTTTTCTCCCTTCTTTGCTACAAGTTAAATGTATTCTGTTGGAATTTATATACCTAATGTGTCATTGTAATTATATTTATTGTTTGAATAGAATAAAATATTGTTTTAACTATCTCAAAATTATGTAACAAATTAATAAATAAAAAAAAAAATGAATATAGTTAAAATAATAATTATAATAATATAATAAAATATGTATAAGAACTCGCATTGAACCGACTGTTATTTTTATATTAAACTACACTAATTTTAGAATTACGTAATTTTCGGAAATTTATAGTTTCAAACTCAGATCAAAGTTGCATAAATCATATATATCGTAGACATTATGAATATACCAATCCCTGTAAAATTTGAATGGTTCTTTGATTAATTTGATAAAGAGAATAAAGCACAGCTGAGTCTTTAAAAATATTTAGCATTTAATATACCTATATACTTAATATACCTTTCCATAAATAACCGGATTTTTGTTATCACCCTTGATATGACGTCATAAAAGGGATAAGGCGTACGTGTTTGAAGCGTATATAGATAATTTAATTGTATAAGGCGAATGAAATTTCAAATAAATAATAAATCACAAATATAAATGGACAAATTTAACAAAAATTAATCACATAGATGAGTTTTATCACCCAAATGACACTTAAAATTGCCTTTTAAGGCTGTAAATTTTCTTCATAATTTAATAGAACTAGACAATTAAAATTCATAAGTAATAAAATATTTACAAAATTTAAACACGAACTTATAACTTCGACCATTTGTTGATCCAAAGAGACCCTTACAATTTATCTTTCAAACTTTTGTAAATTTTGCTGGCCGTCCTTAATCAAATTACTATAAACAAGTAACACTAATCATCATCATCATTATGTTGTTGTTGTGTTATTATATTATTATTATTATAGGTTGTAGTGGTATGATATTTTAATACTAAAAGAAGAAATAATGTTTTATTTATAAATAACGAGTGGGGTGGAGTAATGGTGTTTTACGCCCCAGTCAAGAACTTTCACTTATTTCGAGGCGATCAGTTCTAGGATGGTGGAGGAAACCGGAATGCCCGGAGAAAACCACCAAACTGTGATAACGAACTGACAAACTTTCTCACACTAGGATCTGTTCCGAGTGGGATTCGAACCCAGGCGGTGAGGGGCACTGTGATCCGTAGCGCGCGCTTTAGACCCACCGTTATAGATAACGAGACAAGGAAATAAAAACGTCTATCAAAATATCAACATGTTATCTGGTTTTTACCATATCCGTATAATTTTCGAAAGGACATCCTGTGATAAGTAACAAAATATCTATCGAAGCTTTCTGATTCGTAGAAACTTATTTTTATCAAAGTTTTTTTGATAAGTTGAGATTTATTTTTATGAAAACTTGCTAGTATGTTATTGTAAAAAAAATAAAATAATTAAAATGTGAAAGATAAAAAAACAACTCGAGTTCAGGTGCGTAAACATTTTAATTTATTTTTCACTTTTTAAATGCATTAGACAAAAGTAAATGATATTATATATTAAATATGTTATGTTTAAAAAAAAACATTATCACAAATTACCTATCCATAGTAAGTTTGAGGTGTTTTTATTACACATATCCCGATTTTGTTTTAAATTGAAAGATTACCAACACCGGACAACACTAAGGCTTTCAAGTGGTAATAGATCCTTAATTAATTTAAATTACTACCAAGAACTAACTCTCTTTGTAGGGCCTATTGAATAGTGAATCTTAAAAAAAAGTATTTTTCAAAAATTTTAAACTTAGTATAACGGCGTTTTTGCCCTTTTTAAACTTCTTGATTGCCATTTTGTAAATCGATCTTTTCTCCGTATATTTATAGCTGATAGTACACTTTTCTTTTAATTGTAAAACTTATATATAATTTTATGTTACATGTGGTGCTCTCTTACTGTCGTCATTGTTTCTCTTTATATTACATGTACATGCACTTTATTACATATTTTTGTCACAGTTATATTATGATTGTATATTTGTGGCAAAAGGAATTTATATGCAATAAAGTTTTTGAATTTAATCGATTGTACATTTCAGTATAACTAGCTAATTCATCCCAACACCACAGGATAAATGTGCATGAATAAATTCTAAATTTTTACAGTGGGTAGGGGCTTTTTTCTATTAGTTGTTGTGGTTACTGCAAGGTTTGTATTTAAATACATTTATATTCATAAACGGCAGACTAAAAATAAAAAAATGACGAAAACAGTGTTCCATTATTTTGACTTTTTCCTATCGTTATATCTTAACGATAACATTTTTCTTGCTTCTGTTGGTAACTTATTAATCCGGAAGATAAAAAGGAATTGTCCGGACTACATTTGTAATTACCGCTCCTTTCTTGTTGTCAGGTACACGATGGATGTCCTGTCATTAATCATATATACAGCACGTAATCGTTATATTGGGACTGAGGAGGCGATTGACATTAGAAGACGGTATTATGGACTATTGGAGCGAGTTAAAAACTAACATAAAACAAGGATGCGTAAGACTTTGTTTTATGAGTAACAATAATGAAATAATTAGGGGCAGTTTATACGAGAAACAGTATTGAGCTCTAGGGATGGCGTTTTTCTTTCTAGTTTGTTATTTCGTGATCAGTTCACCGCTTTTTGTAAATCGATAGATCCAAAATCCGTTGCCCTTGGACCATGTACATTAATCCAACTCGCAGGGTTCGAAATAGATGACATGGTATGTTGAAGTTGCCAACAGTGGCCCTCGTCAGCTAATGAGTGGATAAATAGAGTTCGAAAACGTAACTGGCCTTCGCGTGAGTTAGTCAATGATATTTTAAAAAACGGTTGCCTCCTTGTTCCATTAGGAAACCTTAATTCAGAGAAGAGTTTCATTGAATGGAGGCTCTTTTTTCACTAGCCGAAAAAAATTAATCCATTCCATGAACCAAGTCCAGTTTCTTTGTTACGGTTTATTGAAATAACTTCTCAAATATGTGATTAATTCAAATTCGGAAATAAAAGATTTGCTTTGTTCATATTACTTAAAAACCAGTGTTTTTTACGGTATTGAAGATGAAAATATTTTTGGAGTGCTGTAAACTTTTTGAAATGTTTTTGGGTATGTTTACGGCGTTTGATAGGATGGGTAAGAGAGGGACATTGTCCAAACTACTCTGTGAAGGAAAAAATATGTTTGAGGGACAAATAATTGGAGATGTTCAGCTAAAATTAGAACAATATCTAAATGATCTATACGATAACAGAATAAATGTTCTAAAGCAGATCCCGTGCTTATCATCTTTGAACATTTTTGCCGCTATTATACAACCCCGGACCATTCAAGAGGAAAGCATTGTCATATCAGAGGTAGAAAAAGAATGCTTACGTGATGCAGAAATGTTCAAACCTGTTGGATGTGTAAGTGAAAGTGTCGCAATTAAGGATGTTATTACAAATTTGGAATCTTGGATCAGACAAGCCACCAACACAATAGATAAAATTTTACTTCAGCAGCATCTTCTGCTTAATAATTGTACATTAACACATTTTTTATACAAAGAAACATATATCGAAAGCAAGACTTCAAATAATTTTGATCAGAGAAAAGCTCTCAGAAATCATATTGAACACAACTGTATGAGTGGGGACAAGGTAACCGGTATGCTGCAGTTGGCGACTTTGTGTTACCTGAATGGAGTTTACTAAGAGACAATACAAGTTTGTGGTGTGTTAGAAAAACTTAAATCAATGCTGAACCGGGGAAATTAAAAATGAAATGCCAAGCAACTCCTTGTAGTGATAGACAAATTACATGAAAAAATTGTGTGGTAAAGGTTTGACGATGCAACAAAAATTTGAACGTGTAATTTCAACTTATTGTCGCACCCCGTGGTTTTGTAAGTTTTATCCAACAGAAATAGAGGCTGTGTTAAAAGGACCATCATTTGCTGCAATGCTTCCTATAAGTACATAAATCCAAAATTTATTCACATGTCCTGCTCTTTCTTTCACATCGCCATATGGGTTCGAGAACGGAAATGGACAATGCACTTAAACTTAATAATTCTCTAATGGATAAAGAAAAATCTTTATTTAGTAAATGTACAGAATTGGCAAAAACTAAACATTAGGTTTCAATACCCGTTTAAACTGTGAATGGTTTAAATTTTATACCTAGTGAAGCATGGTAAAAACAATAGAAGACGGGGTTTATTTTGATGCTTAAAACATTAGAAAAAAGAGATTCCTTTCCATATGACAGATGAAATTTTCTGTCTGTGCGCGTTAAATTGTCGAGATAAAATCTGCTGAACTAATTTTTCGCAACAAAAGTAAATGTTTTTTTTTTTAAACTGAATATTCTAGTTTACAAAAAGAAAACGGTACAAATATCCGAAACTTAAGACAAGTAAAACCAGAAGTGTGGAGTAAAAGAGAGAAAAAAAATGAAAATCATCGTGCTGGATAAAACATGTAAACATATTTTCATTGCTACGCAAATAGACAAAGCTCTATTTTTTCGGATGCAAATTAAATATATCCGTCTTTTTATTGGTTCTATAAAACCGGCTTTTGCTTATTATTTATTTTTTTTATTTATTTAATTATTGTTTATTTATAATAATTTTGATCCCCCACCTAAAGGTGGGGAATTACATAAATATTGTTTTTGTTCTGTTTCTTCTTCGTCTTATTATTGTTATTATAAAAAATTTACCAGAGCACATATCAGAGACGGTATAAAAGGTTTTGATGAAATTTGGTACCAACAATCTGCTATCTTTGTAGATGCCTATAAGACGATCAAATGATCAAATTTTTTTTTCGTCGGTGGGTGGGTAAAAATTTGTTTTATTTAGCTTGAGCATGTTTCTGTCCATTACATACAAAGAGAGATAACTCTGACAGAATCTTCTTTTTTCTTCGTAGGTTTTTCAGATATAGGAGCGCCCGATAAACATGGGTAATCTAAATTAATGTATAAAGTTAAGCTTAAAACAAAAAATGATTCAGTGTTAATGAACTACAAGTAAATTAAGAGACTAACCTCGTTCTTACATTCAGAATTTGTTTTTAATAAATTCTATGTTACACTGCATCAAAATGGTTTAAAATATGTAAAAAAAATTTATCAGCACTGTCAAACAAGTTAAACGCATCATTCAAAATTTTAGGGTAGGTTCCTGTACCATTATAGTTTCCACATCCATGGGCATTCAAAGGGAGAAGGACAGGAGGGGATAGGCAGGAGGGCGGGATCTTAAAAACAAAATCACCAATGTTCCCTTAAGTACTTTGCTGTGTGCTATAAAACCATATATATTTGTAATCAGCTTCTCAAGTTTCATTAATTCCTATAAAACATTTTTCCCTTGGTTACCACTAAGCGGTGATGCTAGGTAAGGCTTTTCATAACTTTTAAACTGTCGAGATCCCCACCCCTAAACTATATATTTTCCTGGTTCCTTACGATAAAATAACAAGAATGCTACTAATGAAAGGCATCTAAGGTCCTTTTCCACTGTGGGGTAGGGCTGGGTGGTGCTAAGTAAATTTTGAACGGTTGAGATCCCCACTCCTAATTTATGTACTTTCTGGTTCCTTTTTAAAAGTTAAAAAGAGTAATAATAATAAAGGGCACCTAAGGTCATTCCCCACTGTGGATGGGGCTGGGTGGTGCTGGGTTGTGCTATGTACATGTATAGCTTTTGAATATAAAAACTCCCTTTATCTTATCTGTATATTTCTTATTTCTTATGGACATTTGGATATAGTGATAAAAAACCTCCAGGATATAATTTTCAAGTTAGGGTGGGGGTGGGAGGCCAAGATTCTTAACACCCACCCTCAGTCAAAAAACACGATCTAATGGCATACTTGATTTCGTTTCTTAAGGCAAGTTTACAGGATTAAATTCCTATTCAAAGAATTGAAAACAAATTTAATAGCAATAGCGTATTACACGTTTTTATAAGTATAATTGCTTCAATTATCCATTAATATGTAGGTTATGGCTACTTCATAGTCATGACAAACGTCAATCAAATTTGCTGGTTAAACACCTCACAGTTCGTGAAATAGATTTGCTATCAATCAAAATTGAGTACTTTTCCAATCAAAATACACCAGCTAAATTCATGGATAAGGTCTATGTAAGAAGCTAGAACACATGATTTTGATCTATTAAACTTGTAAAATTTACATACATTTACGAATTGTAAATTTATACATGCAGATTCGGACTTCCGCGATAAATTGGTTTCTTTTAACAAAACACGTTGTTGCAATGGAGGGGAATGAGGGAATTAAAGTGAATATTAAAGATGAATACGACTCAAAGTATTATTGTACAATTTGATGTAAACTTTAAAATTAACTTGTCATCCGCCCTCTCTCTTTATCAGCATTCGATTACTAGTAATGGATACTATTGATCCATCACGAGATCAGTTCATCAGCAAGTGTATATTTTAGACAATATATAAATTATGGATGGTGGGGATCATATGTTACTGGTATCCCAGTTACAATCTCTTGTTATTATTATTATTATTATTATTATTATATTATTATTATTATTATATTATTATTATTATTATTATTCAGAAAATAAATAACGATCAAGCAACACTTTTATTTCTTTAATCATATAGGCTCGACGTCGTTGAAGTATGCTGAACAAATCACCACAAAAGAAGAAATGTACATTGCTTTAATTTTGTACTTCTTAACAAAAACAAATGAAACGCAAATAAAACTACACAAGATACATGTGTTAAAAGCATAAAAAGACGGCAAGAAAAGAATTACGCAATAGTGTGCACAGCGTCCATTCAGACCAAGTTATTACCCGAATGACAATCGGATTCAATGCTTATAATAAAAAATTAAAAATAACTCAATCAATTTAGAAGGGAAAACTTATGTAATTTTTGCTTTTAATAACTTAAATAACAAGGTCAAATGGCGCGCATGTAAAGTAGTTGCTTTTTCATCTACTTCATCACGTCAGTTCGATCTTGAGAAATGACCTGAACGTAATTTTGCTCTTCAGTCAATGAAATCGTTAGAACTTTGAGAAATTTAATTATTTTAAAAAATGCAGTCAGGATAAATGGGTTAGTTGTGATGTTGTTTCACATCAACAATTTGATTTTATTTATTCACGACGAAAGCAATGTTATCAATCTCTAGCTTAATCTAAGAGCAAGTTCGGTAATGCATGAGGTGTTTGACTGTTTATTATGGTCTATCTTGTAATGTTTTGATTTTATTTATTCCATTTCAAAAAAAAAGATCAGGTTTATTTGGTATTACAACTCAACCAGGTGGAAAATCCAAACATTACTATCAAAGATAACAAATTTATATGGAAAATCATCCCTGTATGACATGTTGGCCTTTACTGGTCTGCTCAGTCCCAGTATAATAGACATTGCTGTCGAGTAAACTGCAACTGTAAAGGACTCCATAAATACACCAGGATGACTAATTCAACAGAAATTTCCGTTTTCGACGGGAATGTATCGCTTAAACGAAAAAAAAAAACGGAATTCAACGGAATTTTCCCGTTTTTTACAATAATGATTTAGCAGAAAGGAAATGCTGCTAGTTAAATTGTTCCTACAACCAAGCATGGTCTCGCGTTAAGAATGTAGCATTTTTGTTTGAGTTGCTCAGAGAGGTTCGAAATAGTTAACTCATGTTTACAAACTGTTTTTGATTGAAATTAAAAACATTTGGAGCAAATGCTAAGCAGTTTCTACTCATTTTGGTCATCAGTAGATATATGCGTGATTCACCTGGCAGGAGTCTTTCGTATTTTCAAAATACGTTTCAAAATTAAATGCACTCGTGATAGCGATATGCCAACAGCGTTGGCAACACATGAATCGTATATCTACCATCACTTACAATTATGTCCATGATTTTTGAGACATTTGACAAGCTTATTAAAGTTACAGGTCGGCCAGATTTTTCCACATTGTTTGAAAGACTCTGTACCAGTCAAAGGTTTCTTTCCCTATCTACAAACTGTCTCATAAAATACCTTATCATCCTCATAATCTTCACGAAATTCAGTAAAAATCGAATGACCAAGTTTTGTGTGAACTTTTATATATGCTCTAATTTCTTCAATATTCTCAACCTGTTTCCCGACAATTTCTATAATAGTGGTCAACGACTGGGATTGTTGTAATGGCTAAAATTTAAAACTGTGGAGCTTAAGACTTATGTTTAAACTATTGAAACGGTATCGACTAGAGCTATTACAGCATATCATCATCAACAAAATCGTGCAAAGCGTTATCGCGCCGTGGTACAATACCTATTACATACCGAACAGCCCTCGTATTGCAAATGTCAATTTTATTTTCTATAATTCTGTCAAGCTTTTGTCCGATTGACGTCACATTCTACAATCGGCAATAACAAATATACCTGTTAAAATTTGATGCGCCATATGTGCACATTTCAGAAAAATCAGCCAAACAGTTAAAAATTAATAAGTCTGAATTATATGAATTATATGAATCCTCATCCTGCAAAGAAACATATTTCAAAAATAAAGGTAGTTGAAAATTTTGTTACAATATATTTCTGTCAGCACAATTACATTACTGACTACTAAGTTAAGGATTCCATCACGGAGTTTTACTCCACAAGCAGCGGTACCCGTTTAGGAGTAGTAAATATCTAACTTAACTAAATAGGGGCCGAAAAATTTGATAGATATAAAAGCATTAGCTAAACAGTAATTACTTATTAATCCAAAGTTCCAGAAATACATGAATCGAAATCAAACTAAGAAATGCTTTGCATGAGGGAACAAACCTTAGTTTAAAAAGTGTTTCAAACATTGAGATGGATGAAAATTTTGCGCGCACACACACACACACACACGTTAAATATATAACACAAATACCACTTGAATTTTGATGTGCCACATGTGCACATTTCGGAAATTCATTCATCATCAGTGACACTAAGACCAAAAAGTTTGATAATAAAAAACATAAGCCAAACAGTTGGAAATTAATGAATCTAAAGTTCCAAAATTATATAAATCCAAATCCAGCTAAAGGATGCTTTGCATGAGGGAACAAACCTTAGTTTTAAACAAATTTTACAATTTAAGGCAGCTGAAAATTTTGCTAAATGGTACATTTTCTGACAGTACAAAGTACTGCCTACTGAGTTATGGATACCCTCGGGGAGTTTTACTCCATAAGCATTGGCACCCGCTCAGAAGTAGTAAATATAACACAAATACCAGTTGAATTTTGATGTACCAGATGTGCACATTTCGGAAATTCATTCATCATCAGTGACACTAAGACCGAAAAGTTCGATAATAAAAAACATAAGCCAAACAGTTGGAAATTAATGAATCTAAAGTTTCAAAATTATATAAATTCAAATCCAGCTAAGGAATGCTTTGCATGAGGGAACAAACCTTAGTTTTAAACAAATTTTACAATTTAATCAGCTGAAAATTTTACCTTAATGGTACATTTTCTGACAGTACAAAGTACTGCCTACTGAGTTATGGATACCCTCGGGGAGTTTTACTCCACCAGCAGCGGCACCCGCTCAGGAGTAGTAAATATGAGAAATAAGAAATACCCAAAGACATGACTAGAACACGTTGTACAATTAAGCCTTATTGCTTTAACTGCGAACTGATTGTTTAAAAAATTTAAAAACACAGTTTTGTAAAACATATTTTTGAAAAATACATTTAAGACTATACACAATAAGCATGTCCTACGCTGTAATCAAAAGAGCTATTTAATAGGACATTTCCTAATTTAATACTTAACTGTTTAATGAATTTGAAAAAAACGCACAACCCCAATATTACATTATTTATTTAAAATTATTTCCTCCGTGCCTCAAAAAAATATTTTCTTTTCTATATAAGAATATAAAGCTCACAGATATTTTAGGAAGTTGGAATATTTATGTAATAATATTAACATAATAACCAAATTACAAATTTTGTGTTATCAAAAAGACAGTATTATGCAAACCTTACATGTAGCATGGAAGTTTACTACATTTTGTCTCCGAGTGTCTAGTGGGTGGGCTACATAGCTTAGTGAATGTATTTATTTTTTTTTAATATTGGCTTTCAATTTGAATTTCAATGTCATTCAATTTTAATAAACATGTATGTGCTATAAGTTATAATAGTTTTTTGTCAAATATCTATTGAATTTTATAAAATAATACATTCAAAATTGATACATGACATTTTTCTCAAAAAAATACTTTTTTCTCGTCTTTCGTCTTTTCTTCTTCTTCTCTTCTTCTTCTTATTATTATTATTATTATTATTATTATAGGTTGTAGTAGTTTGATATTTTTAAATACTAAAAGAAGTAGTAATGTTTATTTATAACGAACGAGACAAGGAAACAAAACGACTACCGAAATGTCAACATGTTATCTGGATTTTACCATATCCGTATTATTCTCTAACGGACATCCTATGATAAGTAACAAAATAATTATCGAAGCATCTGCAGTTTTCTGATTGGTTGAGATTTATTTTTATCAAAGCTTTTTTGATAAGCTGAGATTTATTTTTACTTATTTTATCAAAATTTTTTGATAAGTTGAGATTTTTTTTACTGAAAACCACAACAGTCCTTGCTAATATATATCTGATACTGGTTGGCTCGCTACCACTATAATGACACTACAGGAGAATGTACTATTAGTTTAAAGGTCGCTATAAGCACACACTAATACAGTGCAGATCAGAAACTTACACACGACATCAACTAATCCTCGGAATTAATAAAAAATTGTCTTGTCCGCAAAAACAGGTGCAAAAACTGTTGATTTGACGTAAACACCATTCAACCAATTAACAAACCAATCTTACTAATGTACGGCACATTGAAACTTTTTTGAACTATTTCTTTCAAGTGTCAATGTGTCAACATCCAATGGGAGGTTAAGCAAACTGATCTAGACAAAACTTGATGGACAGACGGACGAATGGACTGATGGAAAACAATATAACAATTATAACAGTCATACTTTCGCTTTCGAATCCCAGTAAATGTTCTTTAATTCTCACATTGCAAATATAAGACATAGAGAACATGTACAATGTATAATTATCTGTACAAATATATGGAACGCCGATTCTGCCTTATTATGTGAATGAATAAATCGTGATGTGATAAAAACATTACGTTATGTGGTTATGTCATTACGTTATGTGAACATGTCTTTATATAATGTGGAATGTCCACATAACGTAATGAGATGTCCACATAGCGTAATGACATGTCCACTTAAGGTAATTATTTATCACATAACGTTTAATAATTCATCCTATGAGGCAGTATCGGCGTTCCATATTTACATGCTATTATACTATTAAATCTTTTTACTAATAAAACATATACTAACATGGAGGATTGGCTCTTTCATTGGGATACAGCGAATAAAAGTACACACGTTTTTAATACAGAAAATTTTTTAGTTGAAAAAAGATTATAAAATTATAAAGTGTTCGGTTTATGTCGATAATATATACAATAATCCATGGTAAAATCCAGTTAAGACCGAGACTCCAATATCAGGCTTTATCCCTACACTTAGGTCTGATATTGGTCATTGTCTAATATGACATATGACATTGAATATATTTCACTATGTTTCATTCTGTTTATCATGAACTTAAACTTTTACAATGATCAATATATATTTGTCTACAGTAAGTCAAACAAAAAAAAAAAAAAAAAAAAAAAAATATTATAAAAATCCGGGGAGTTTCGAAAGGTTAAATTTGTTCCAAGTAGCTGGTCTGATATCGATATCAAACTCATGATATGGCATTTCCGACCGGACACGTGCGGTCGAAGATATGGATAAAAGGAATTTGGCCGTATCAAGATATGTGGAAATTACGTATTTAGTACTAAATATGTGATTAAAAAAGGTATATACTTCATTCTTATGTAGGACATTACATTACATAGTACTCATCATGAACAGCGTCAATGGAAGACGATGGTTACCAGACCTAAATTTGCTTAAAAGAATTTATAATTTATTTTAGTGATTAATTAGATGTTAAGTTATAAGGAAATTAAAAATTACGGAGCACAACTAAATTGTATGATAAACCTTTAGGCGATGTTTCAGGATTTCTTATCCATTTCTGTAAGTATCGGTCTCTGAGTACATGTTTTTGTATGCCAGCGTAAAGTGGAGTGGAGTAACGGTGTTTTACGCCCCAGTCAAGAATCTTTCACTTATTTCGAGGCGGTCAGTTCTGGAATGGTGGAGGAAACCGGAGTGCCCGGAAAAAAACCACCGACCTTCGGCAAGCGAATTGACATACTCTCATACTAGGATCTGTCCCGAGTGGGATTCGAACCCAGGCGGTGAGAGGGCGTTAACCGTAAGCGCGCTTTGGACCACTCGGTCACCGAGACCCTGTTATTCAAAAGAGGTAAATCAAGCTACCTAATGTACCTTTAATCTAGGTAAACATTCTTTTTAACATAGCATCATCGTCGATCATTTTTCTTTAAAAAAGTGTCAAATGTGAAGGTTTAGCTATAAAATGCTGTGTTTTTAATTGCAGTTCAAATAACTACAGTGACTGCTCTTACATCCGGGACTTATACAATAAGTTTTTCAGCCAGTGACTTATGTTCGCAAACGGACACAGGAACACTTACAATAACCGTGACCAACATAGTAAGTATATCAATTATAACATTAGAAATTGGTAGCAACATAACTTAGAGATTGATTAATTTATTGAATGATTGATTCAATTTGGTTTTATGTACGAGTCAAGAACATTTCACTTATATCGAGAAGTTACATGCTCGGGTAAAGTGACAGAAATTTTTACCTTTGGCAGGGTGGGGGATCTTTAACGTGCCACGCCTGCCGTGACACGGGGCATCAGTTATTAAGGTCTAACCCGAAGGACCCCGTGGCTTTCATTCTAAATGTAGAGTGCTTGGCGAAAGAACAGTCACTTCCAATGTTCAAGTCTAAGGTGAAACCCTTAATCTTATAAAATTGTAAACACAATCGTACCCCATTATTAATAAATACTTGCGCCCTACGCTCACACAACCTAACCTACAATCTACGACGTAAAGATAATATAATGTCATTTCTTCTCGAACAAAGCTTTTTTATGATTCATTTTTACCAAGTTCGATAAGAGAGTCGAATTTGCTGGGATCTCGAATAAAGCAAGCTTCATCTGTTCGAGAATTCAAATTATTGCTCAAGTCTAAAGAAGGCGCAACATCAACTAAAATTATTCTTACAGATTCAGACCCGCAAAAGCAAACCACTGTCAGCTTCGACTTGGATTGATTGCACTAAACAAGCACCGTTTTGATCATAGATTGTCTTTAATAAAATGTGTGATCTCTGCCCAAATAAAACCGAAGACGTTAAACATTTTTTTCTTCGATTGTGTAAAATATGCAAATATTCGACAAAAATTTTAGAAGATGTTTTCAATTCACTATCCATTGGTGTAAGTTACACAGTTTTCGCTTCCACTTGTACAGATTATTTGTGCAACATATTTTACATGGGTCAAAATCTTTGTCTCCTTAAGTAAATAAGCAACTATTTGAAATAGGGTTTTCTCATATTAAAGCTAGCAAACGGTTCAACGGAAATGTCATTTTTTTGTATATAATCTATGCACCATAATGTATATCGTTATTTTTGTTATTTGTTATTTAATGCATTTAATATGTGTTTATGAATACGAACTATTTCTAATACATAGTTTTTACATGTCACCTTTCGTATGAACTTGTGTGAATGTGTGTATGTGTGTTGTATTTGTCTTATGAACAAAGCATTTTTTAGCCAGTATGGCTATTTGTAATCCTCGTTAATTAAAAAAGTATTATATTATAAACCCGGCCCGGTCGGGATTCGAACCCTCAACCTCCTACACACGAAGCCAGCACTCTACCAAATGTGCCATCGTAGTTGTATTAAACTTAGAGTGTTTGGGCATATAAGATGATACAAGTTTACAAAACAAATGTATGTAATCCATTTTTGGTTAGTTCGTATAACGACCTCATTTGTATAGCTGATACATTTATATGTCATTCACTAAATCAAACACAAACAAGTCTGTCTTAAGTGACACAAAAATTTAATCAAAAGTCATTTGAATGAATGTAAAAAGTTCTTTTTATTAAATGCAATCATTAAAAACATTTCTTTTATCTTTTAAGTATGCATTTTTGTTATTCAACCTTGATTTATTGCCAACCCTCTTTATCACAAAAAATTTGATTAATGATTGGATGAATCAAAGTTTGACCTACATGTAAATTAGAAATAATTTTAACTAGAACAGTTAGTGGCAAATTAGTAGTGTTTAATTGAGTATAAAAAGAATAGTTTTAAAAATAGAATATTACAGGAAAAAACACCATAAAAACAATTATTGTATAGTTGAAAAAAACGATATTTTAATTATTTATCCCATAAGGTTAAAATAATGACAAACTTGGTAAAAAAACAAAGACCCATAACTGGTAAATACGTATATTTTGGTGGTTTTTTTAATGTATGCAAATTTCGTTGCACTGGTGATACAGTTTTTATACTTTCCATTAATAAAAACCCAAATAATAATACGCATGCGCTTTACACTTCTATCTCTTCCTGTTGAAACCATCTTCATTTTTTCATAATTCCTGAAAATATTTTTTAAAAAAAATCAGCGAAACATCCCCCATCACTATACCTTTTATCAAGTTTCATGAAATTGTAAATTATAATTTTGAAGAATAAATCAGAACAAATAGAGAGAACAATGTTTACGCAATGTGAAATTAAGAACAAACTTAACCGTAAGCAAATCAAGGATTGATTATCACGCTCCCAGGAAATTTTAAATTTACGCTTGGCAAATACGAGACGGAAAGACCATATTTATTGGTAATATAACTGAAAATCTCCAATCAAACCAGGTTATTTCATATAAATTATAATCTACGATTCTAAGATACTAAACTTTTTCAAAACATTTTATTCAAATCTTATTTGAGCATGATAAATGAATAAATGCTAATTTTTGCTGGTTAAACAAAGGTAGGAAAAAGTAGGGATTCCTTCAAACAAATCTTATTTATCTTCTTTTAAAATCACAACAATTATTATAAATTTGTTAATTTCGTATTGCAGTTGTTAATTTTATGTATGTTGTTACTTAAGAAACTTTTTCAATTGCAACTATCATTAATTTTCTAGTCTCGATATTTTTGGGGATTTTGTCGATTATTCATAATTAATGTTGAATATATAATAACTATATGTTGAATATATAGTACGGTTTAGCTTGTCAGTGAACGGTTGAATTGATTTTTGTTGAAAGATTTTTTTTACAAATGTAACACAAAGTGAATTTTCATAGAACTGGTAAATGAATAAAAATGGTTAATGAACTTAACATTAACTTTTATTTCAGCCACCGACAATTCATAATCTGCCTGACGTTTACTCACTTAGTGAAGACCAAGCCACACAACTGCTCCTGATAGCAATAAATGTCACCGATCCTGGCGATGCTGTAACTTGCTCAATTTCTTCTGCAATACCGAATTCTACTCCTTTCACACTAAATTCAGGTATATTCATAGGTTCTTTTTTATGTTTTAAAGTTTATATATATATATATATATATATATATATATATATATATATATATATATATATAATATATATATATATAATGTATCTCGGTTTCTAGAAATCAGAAAAGTCGGATATATCTAAGCATTTGACTTAGTCCTAAATAAGTTACTATTAATTTCGCTTTAAAAGTTTAAGGTTAAGTCGAAATCTGATATCGAAAAGTTTTTTGTAAGTCAAATAATAAACTATCTTCTAGACGTACAAATAAGTTGCAGCAGTGGTCAGCAAACTTTGGTGAATATTGTCTCCATAACGAGACAACTTGATGCCAAACAGACACACTCACGACTCTATGTTAATTTTTCAAGCCTTTTTACCTTAAATTTGTTGTAGGTAATGAATTATACGTAAGAACAATCCAGGCCTGTCATACAGCACTGTAGCCCAATATGTGCTGACCATTACCTGTACAGATGGAAAGGACCCAGTCAGTAGTACCTTCACTGTTAACTTAATTCAAAATATGCCTCCGACAATCAACAACCTCCCGGCTACAACAGCCTTACACGAGGATCATCTTTTGGAACAGCTTTTATATACATTAAATGTCACTGATCCTGAAGGCCAAACAATTACATGTTCTGTCACAGCTCCCGCTTCGTCGCCATTTTTCGTTAAACCGATCAGTGGTACATCAGGTAAGTAGTGATGGTAGTTTAGATTCTTTTTCATGAAGATATGTCGTCTTATCAGAAAAGCGAAAGTATGTGTAGGAGGCATGCATACTGTAAAAAGCTCGTCTTTTGTTATTTATAAGTTAACAGCGCCACTGAATAGTAGATTAAGTTCTGATAGTTTAATATCTAATGTCATTTTAAACTTGCTATTCTTTTTCAATATTTTTCCCAAAAATGTTTTCATCATGAAGTTAAGTGTGCACTTGCAAAGTTGCTAAGGTTGTTACAAACTACTGGAAATTCGTTTCAGTTTTACATCACAGTGAAATTCTACTGACTTCAAATCACATTAAACATCTAAACAAAACACACGTACGTAACCAAGGCTCTCTCTCTTTCTCTCCCTCCAAAATTCTTTATAATTTTAACCGTTTCATTCTGTGGCAACACATATTTTTGTCCTATAAGACATATATACAGAATTTTCAAACAACGATTATTTTCTTCACAATCAATGCGATTGTTAATATATGATATGTGTTATTTCATTTGCCTTTTAAAAAGTGCTGTAGTTTATACAGGCATGATGACCACATCTTACTGATAATAAAACAAACATACCTGTCCAGTCCTTGTTCATAGCACAATCCCAAAAATTTAGTTTTACACGTAAACGGCCATATTATTAATTGTGTCTTTAAATTTATTTTAACTCTGATGAGAAATTTAATCCACATATTTACAGTAATCAGTAATATGTTACATAAAAAGGTTAAAGAAAATACTATATGAAGTGTCAAATGGATGAACAACGTGATTAATTCTAAATACAGTATAACTGAAAGTGCAATTTAACACACCCCTTCCGAGAAAAAAGATAAAAAAAAAAGTTTTTTGCATTCTTTTGCTATTTTTAGAAATAATTTTAACTGAATAAATACTATGTTTATGTATTTTTTGTATAAGTAACTTAAAGTTTTATTATTATTATTTATTTATTTATTTTTTAATTTTAATTTTTTTTGTCACTGATTAATTATAAAATACCCATCATATTTCGAAACTTGACTACATCTTAGGATGCTGGTTATAAACGGACAAATGAATTATCAACAATTGAACGATATCGGAAATCATTTTTTAATTGAATTACTGAAGCAGATATAATTATGTAATCAGAAAAGTATTCATTAAGCAGTTCTAAGTTAGTTATCAGATGGTATCGTTGAAGAAGAATGAATAAGCAATGTGAACGTATTGTTTTTAACATGTATGGTACCTTGATATAGTTTGTTTGTTTTTTTTTTTTTGTATTATGTTTATAGATTTAGGTATATTTGTTCAGTACGGACCCGGTTTTGTATATAGCACAACGTCACAATATGATCTAACTATTTCATGTCAGGATATCAGAACTACTGTAACCGGTTCTTTTACGGTGACAATAACACCAAACCAGCCTCCTGCATTTACCAATCTTGACGGTAAGTTATATAGGATAGAATATAGACATAGCGAAATCAATTTTGGTGAGGTCTCGAATTCGGATGGTAACAATCTCGTACCGGTTTAACATGGCTTATGTTATTGGTTTTTTTACTTCGAGATAATGACTAGTTATTCAATGGTAATCCTTTGTCATGTTGTTGCGTTTTATAATATAAACAACAAGCATGATCAATGTAGCGAAATTACTGCTTTAGTCATAAACGCATACGGTCAAAATACAAATCTTTATTTACATGATTTGGTTATTGAAATATAATATATCATCAACAGATATTTGTGTTTAGGTTCTTATGCGTAAACAAGAATTTATAACATATTATTATCTTTTACAGTTTATGATTTCGCTATTTTAAATCTTGCATAAAGAAAATTCAGAAAATACGTTGAAAAGTTTAGAGAAATTTTTAAGGTAAAATTTCATTTTGATTTTCAGCTACAGTAAGTATATCAAGGTTAACCACTGGTATTGGAGATCAAGTTTTCAGGGTAACAGCATTCGATAATGAAACGGACCAGTTATACTTCAATATGACTAATAACCCAGTCAGCTGCCCTTTTACCATATTTTCGTGTAAGTTGTTTCAAAATTAGATTAAGATCGCAATCTAATAAACTTTAAGCTATTAAGCCAATAAGTCTAAACCAGATCATTTTACTGTGGTAATGAAAGCACATCCTTTTGGTCTTTTAGCATCAAATGAAATTGCATGTGGTTTTAAAAAACAAACAAACAAATGCAACTGGTGTCAAGATTATGATTTTTTTTAAGTTGCAAATTTTCTTTTCTATTTTTTTTTACATTTCTACCATACCCCTGATGAAAAAACTTAAAACTCAAAGTAACTTTGATAACGCTTCCGCGCAATCACTTATAGGTTAATCAATCACTCATTGACTTTTGTAAACATGTACTATTATATCTAACCCTTTGTTGATGGGGAATTTACTAAAGATAAAAATGATTGAAATATTCAGCAAAAATCCAGTTTGTAAACCACACAATCACGGATTTGTAGTTTTGAAATTTTATAAAATATTTGTATTTTAACGTTCCTTTCAACTTTAGATAAACTGTAATGCATTCAACACCAAGCTACTAGCCTTTTAAATACAGTAGTTGTGAAAGAGAAAAGATAATACACGGTTAAGGAAGTCTAACAGCATTTATTCACTTCTCCGACTTACAAACTGCACAACAATAGTGTAGCGAATGGGAAAGATAATATTCTACGCCAATTTAAAATTTTTTACTGCTCTTTTTCTCTCATGCTAAAAGTTACACTAACCTTTTGCCAGCGTTAACTCACAAATCTGCTCACACTATCATCTGCTTTAAGAAGAATATAATTCTGAGAAGTGCGACCATTGGAGTCAGTTTGCTCGCGCCTTGGAGGACACGATCGCCAACACATTTTAACAATTGACGTATATGATAGAAAAAGTTAACAAATGTGGTGTCATTTTCAGAAATAAAAAATAATGTTTGAAAAATTTAATCCTAGCTAAAATGAAAATAAATACTTTACCTATCAAAATGAGTTTCTTCAGAACATATTGTTGAAAACCCCTATTAGATATTATGTATTCTATTTTATAATATTTAGGATTCAAATCTTTAGTACAGCAAATGAATTAAAAAGTAACCGCATTGACACAATTTAAAAGTCTGTTGATTGTATTTAAACACTTAAACGTTAGTATTAAAAATTCGAAGTATGGATAAAACCCTTCTTTAAGCTTTCAAATCAAGAGACGTGTATTTGTTTGCTAAGAGCTACTCTTAGAGCAATAAATTACATCTGTGGTTTCCATTTTCATCACTGGACCTGATCGATTAAATGTTGATTTCAAGAATGATAATACATTATTAATTATGTGTTTAAGCTTTCGAAATATTTCAAAATTCTAACAGTAGAACAGAGGAAAAATTTAAACAAAATCAATTCTTCTCGACTAGTAGCTTTTGTTTCATTTGATAATGTTTGGATCCGCTAATTTCAATGCTCTTACAAAAAAAAAATAATAATAAAATGATTGCAATGAAGTATTTTCTCTTGCAAATAAAACAGCAAATTGTTTAATCAGAGTATGTAACATTATTTAACATTATTTTTTTCTGATTTGGCAATTGATAAAACAACAACTAAAAACAAAATTTTTAACCCACAAAAAATACAAATAATGGGCTATTTACAGATAATTTTTCATAATGTTAAAGTATTTTCTTGTATTAAAACAGAATTGTATTTTAACATTTTTTATTTAGCTGGAGACATTGTGACTACAAGTTCTATTTATGCGACTTCGTTAACGACATGTGCTTTGTCTATATGGGTGTATGATGGTAAAACATTAGTTGGACCAAAAACTCTTACCATCTCCATAACGGGTATGTTTAATGCACATAGTATATTTAATATCTGATATTTTTCTAAAAGTTAAAGTACATAAAATTAAATTTACAGATTAACGATATGTATATATTGATCGGTGACATGTAAGAATTGTTGGCTTATTATTTGAAAAAAGTAAGACTGATTTATAATTTCAAAAATGCGTATTTAGTAACCTTTAGTTTTAATATAATTTGGAATCGTTCTTGTAATAATATAACAACACCTAAAAATATTTTTGTAAGTATTCAATTCATAATCATTATTATCCAATTTGAGTCTTTTCTTGTCTTGTTTAGCCGATTTTGCGTTGTTCTTGGTTTCGTTGTTGTAATTACGTTCACGTTTTTCAGTTACAATTCTTTTTTATATATAGTTGTGTGTGATGGTTAGTGGTCTTTAAGAGTACTTTATCGGCATCATTGTATAACAAATTTGTCATTAAGCACTATGACTGTTCACTAAATTTTTCATCAGTAGTTTGATACGTAATTTATCTTGTTTTACGTAAGCAATACATTTTTCTTAAATCATAAAATAAGCTGTAAATCTTTTAAAGTTCTACTTTTCCTTCTTGATCATATTTTCGAACATTATGTTTGTTCAAGACTTTAGTTTATAAAAGACGGCATGTTAAAAAAGAGAATGGTGTATCTAACAACAACGTAAGCATTTTATTTGTAACGAACTTGTGTATTAAAAAAGGATAATGTTTTGAACACCCACACACATTTCAAAGTATAATGATTTTTCAGGTCTCAACAATGCTCCTGCATTTGCGAATTTGCCATTAGCTACAGCCAAAGTCATACCAGAAAACTCTGCTAAAGGCTTATCCATTTACCAAATAAACGTCACAGATTTAGATGCAGCTGATACTCACACGTTTACATCATCGTTTAGTCCTATTGAAGGGGCAAAATATTTTGTAGTTGATACAACAAGTATGTACGTTATATAACAATATTCAAGTTGTATTCTGAACGTTCTACTCTAGGATTTTCTAGTAGGCACAGTCAAATACAATGATTCATAGACTATTACATAAACAAACAAACAAACAAACATTCTAAATCAAAAGCAAAAAGGAGCCACGAAACCATACTAAGTTCGGGTCTTTAAAGAGGAAAAATGGTTTTGAAAATCAGCTATGAATTAAGTGCTATAAACATACTGACTAGACCTGTTTTCATCTGTGATTTGATTTTTATGTTTATCTAGTCAGACATGATAGAACCTTGGATATGACTCAAAGCTTTCACAACATATTATTAAATGCATTTAGAGATGTAATATAAACCAGAAGAATATTCAAAAGTTTTAGTATTTAACAAAAATACCTGTTGAAATATTCAAAGTTTAAATATTTCTATAACCTATTGGAACTTTTGGTAAGACAAAGAACTTTAGGCAGAATCCATACACAATAATATACGTTTATTCACAACATCATTAACTTTTGGCAAGACGGACACCATCTAAGTAGAATCGCAATGTTATGTAAAAGTATTTTATGAGTCTCAAAATACGCAACAAAATGTTGCAACTGCTGGCTTAAACATTTAACTGCATAACACGCAAGCCCTTAAAATTAAAGTAGTCTATATATTATAAGTTGAAAAGTTTTACCTTCTCTAGTTCTTTATTTATCGGTTGAGTAAAAAGTGTTCTTAAAAATAAGCGGTAGGAAACGCGGCACAAAAATATTGCCTTTAACCTGTCATGACAGGTTAGATGTGTTCAACAGGTCAGTCATAATTTTAAATTTAACACATAGTGAAATTCACGCGATATAAAGGCAAAAACTTTGTAAAGCAAACCAATCATGACGCGCGTAATTCAGTTTGCTTGCAAAGTTAATTCATTCATGATGACAATGAGCAATATTTTATAACAATTCAATAGTAAATAAAAGATCAAAAGCACAACAGTTTAAGGGGCATAACAAATTATGTAATGTTAAAAATATCTTTAAAAGATTTTTTACTCCATTACAATGCTTTTTAACCAGGAAATATTTACAAAGATCAAAGATTCCTTTTAGCTTTCCTAATCTTTAGATGTTGATAATAAATGTGGAATTTATATATTTAATTAATATCAAAATAGCAAACATCAGGTCAAATTTTAATACAGGTAAATTTAAAAAACCCTTTATATTTCAGCTGGACTTGTTTCCACGTCATCGCAGAATAACATAAATTACGAAAGTTTGACTGCAACATACTTCCAGATTACAATATATGTATCGGATAGTTTCGAGTTTAAATCAGAATCTTTAAATATCACTATAAATAATGTGAACGAAGCTCCTTATTTCGACAAAAGCTACTATGGTATATCAGGAGATGAGGATCTGGTAATATATTTTGTATTTTTCTTTATTCAATACTGATCAATTAGAAGAATATCTTGATCTATTTAAACTGGAAACGGCACCCTGTTTTGTGAAAGGTTCTGGCTAAAAAATCCTTATCTTGTTCTTCATATACAAATATATTTAAATATAATCCGTCGAAAATATTCCAATGGTTACAAAGCTCAGATTTTAGTTTTAAGACACTGACACTTTTTTGTTAACACCAAATACTTTATCGAAGAACCTTTTGCCTTAATATTTTGCGTATACTTAGATACATGCATGTAATGTTTCAGAAATTTTAAAGTCGGTACAGAGTTCCTAGTGAATTTCAAAATACATGGTGATAACTATGCCAGTCATATCACTATTTAAAATAATATACGTTCTTCTTTTTTAAAAATCACTAGATAATGTTTCAAACGAATGGAATGGGTTTATCATGGTCCTACGTAATTCATTTTATATAGTATTTAATATAACTGATATTATCGAGCAAAGTCTGTAAAAGAAGGGAATATATAATATCCTGGTAAAGTTTTAAAACGAATAATAAGCAACCGATACCTTTATGCCACTTAATGACGCAGAATTTGTTCTCTCCTAAAGAAAAACAATATAGATAGATAAAAAAATCATTATTTATCACAATACAAAAGAAGAAAAAAAGACTATGAAAAGTAAATAAGAAGAACATGTTATAACAAAATCGACCAAAACCTTACCCAGCTTCTGTTTGTAAATGTTCAATATTGCCTTTCAACAAGAAATCTTACTGTTACAGAAAATTCCTCATTACAATTGACAAGGCAATCTAGCACTATCTTTTAGTAGTATCTTTATTGATAGTAGAAAAGAAATACCGTTCCAAAATAAACCACGTTATTCATGCTTTAACAAAAGGTAATATTTCAAGAGGAACTACTATGTGTGTGTGTGTGTGTGTGTGTGTGTGTGTGTGTGCGCTTAAAGGGTGAGAATGTATTGGGGGAAATGACACTTAAATAATTAGTTTTGTTTTAATTTAGTTTTTTTTTTTGTTTGAAATCAAAATTTGAAACAAAACTTGTAAACAAAAATTATTACTAGTATTGAATTAAACTTGATTAGCGTTGCTCCAAAATCAAAAAAAAAATATTTATAAAACCTACATATATTATAATCTATTTTTCTTCGTCTATTTCAATAGTCTTCTCCAGTTGTGAAAAACCCTGGGTTCATCGTCACTGATCACGATACTGTTGACACTGTTGCATATAGTATGGACTGTGGAGCCTACCAAGCTTATTTTACTATGAATCCAACAACTGGAAACGTAACAATGGGAGCAGGATACGACCTTGACACAGGAACGAATCCTTCCAGTGTTTCCTGTTCTGTGGTTGTAACTGATGGGGAATTTAATGATACTGCAACACTTTTGATTACAATTAATCAAGTCAATGACAATACTCCACAGTTTAGTAGTCCAACTTACACATTCTACGTCTCTTCAAACGATGGAATCGGTACGTCATTCGGAAGCATTAGCGCTAATGACGGCGACATATCAACGCACATATACGGTTAGTAATTTTTATTGTTTTGTAGATTTACATTTATTATCCTTTTTTAAAGAGATTGAATTCTGAAGTTATCCGAAACATTATAATGTTTAAGATACTGTCATAAATGAAATGTAACATGATCAACAATCTTATGTTTCCGCTATATTCGTGACCCTAAAGCTTGTTGATTTTTTTTTTTTTTTTTTTTTTTTTTTTTTTTTTTTTTTTTTTTTTTTTTACATTTTTCCATTCAGGTCAGAATCAGCAATACGACAATAAAAGTCGGTCCAATAGTAAAATACTATAAAAAAATAACTTTTGTTCATTATTTTTTCTTATTAATACATGGACCAACGATAACCATGTTAAAAATTGGACTGCAGGCGCGTAACCGACACATTTTTTTAAGTTAAAGATCAATAAACAAATTTGTTTTAAATGGTGTTAAATCAAACTAACAAACATTTTATAGATGCCAGTTTGTACGGTTAATTTTCTATCACTAACAAGCTGTGTGTTTTAATATTAAAAATGGTTTTCGAAATATATGAAATATTCCTGATCAAGCAGATGACAGATTTCAGTCCATGCGCCGTGAACTACGTAAAGAAATATCTAAATTTTACACATATTGCGCAATTTAAAGGATATGTTTGATAATCCGATATAAAAATCTGTAGGTTGATGAAACCACTATAAACATGTACAAGGTATCAATAATTCTGTCAACAAAGTTTTACCGAAAAAATTTACATTTGAATGCATTCTGATTGTTGCTGAAAGCAGTGAACAAAATTAAATATTAATCTTAAAAAATAGTTAATAGCATTTTACAAGATTTGGCCAACAATATGTTTCAGTCTACGTCAAGCAACACATAGCTTTTTTATACGTTTTAAATAAGGCAAATACATGTTTTAGCAGTTTCTCAATAGAAATAAAATCTAAATATAGAGAAAATTTACTAAGTTTTATGAAGGAATTTAACTTTATAGATATATGGAGATTTTAAAATCCAGAGAAAAAAATTTACATTTTTTCAAAAAAACATGTTAAATTGTCAAGAATAGATTTTTGGTTAATCCCTTCTTTTCTAAGCCAGTTCTTTAGAGTTAGTATAAATCCTAGTATCAAATCAGATCATATTATTGTTACTCTAAACTTAAAAGGATCACAAGTTAACAAGTTCAACTCCTCCTTATTAGAAGACACTGAGTTTACTGTAAAGTTTCGTTCAAAAATATCTGATCTGAAAGAAAAATATATAGAATTATCAGATAAACAATTAAAATGGGAAACCATTAAATGTGAATTGAGGGGGGAAATTATAAAATATTCAAAACTCAAAAGTAGGAAAACTAAATTTCAAGACAAAACACTAGTAACAGAGCTACATTTAATTAATGACTTAATCCAAATTGATCCATTAAATCAAGAAAATATTGTTATACGTGACAGAATTAAAAAACAGAGGAAATTAATGAAAAACAGACAAAAGGTATTATGATTAGATCACACGCTAGATGGTGCGAGCAAGGTGAGAAAAGCACCAAATATGTTTTATCATTAGAAAAAAGAAATTATAAAAATAAAATACTAAGCCAACTTGAAGTTGAAAATGAACTTATAACAGATTTTAATGAAATATTAATAAAACAAAAATAATTTTATGAAAAACTATACACCTCAAATAAATAAAATATAAACAATGAATACTCTCAGAAATTAAACAAATTTTTGAATCAGACATTCCTATTTTAAACATAACTGAAAAAAATTATTGTGAAGGCCAAATAACTTTAGAAGAATGTACAGAAATCTTAAAAAGCTTTGAAAATAACAAATCTCCAGGAACAGATGGCTTCACTGTAGAATTTTACAAATATTTTTGGACAGACATTACAGATCTAGTTCTGGAAAGACTTAATGGAAGTATTACTACAGGTACTTTATCAATTAAACAGCGACGAGAAATAATTACACTGGTACCAAAAAAGATAAAAATAAAAACCTTTTAAAAAATTGGAGACCTATATCCCTTTTAAATCTACATTATAAAATCATATCCGAAGTATAAGCCAAACGACTTAAAAATATGTTACCACGAATTGTTGATCCAGACCAAACATGTTACATTAAAAACCGTTATATTGGAGAAAATATTCGGACCATATCTGATATCATTCAATATACAAACATAAAAAATATTCCTGGGTTGATTCTTTTAATAGACTTTGAAAAAGCCTTTGATATCCTAGAATAGTTTTATCTTGAGAAAGTTCTGATCAAGTTTGGTTTTGGCATTTCATTTAGAACATGAATTAAAACTTTATATAATAATATCAGCAGCTGGTATAATGGCTATACAACAGTTTTTGATGATTTCGATGTTTGTTCTGGACTAAATATTAAGCTAGACAAAACTGAAGCAATATGGATTGGTTCAAGTAAAACTTTTAGACCTGGAATACTTCCTGTAAAATGGAAAGATGGCTCCTTTTTTACATTAGGTAGGTGGTTTAGCGTACATAATGATTCGGAAACTAATCTTAAAAATCTGAACTCTAAATTAGAAGATTTTACAACTACACTCAACCTTTGGAAAATGAGAGACCTAACTTTAATTGGTAAAATTTTAATAACTAAATCACTAGCCTTGTCAAAATTAATTTATCCCTGTTCTGTATTATAAGTTCCTGAAAGATTTCTAAAGGAAGTTCTAAATGAAATTGACAATTTTATATACCAAAAGTTAAAAAGAATATTGCAATATAAAATCAAATTAATGGTGGAATTAAAATTCCAAATTTTGGCAACCAAATAAAAGCATTAAAATTAAGTTGAATCTAAAGAATATTAAATTCAAAAAATGTCGGTAAGTGGACAATAATTTTTCAAACATATTTCAATGATATCTCTATTAAAGATCTTTTTAAAACTCGCTGTCATTTTCATTCATTTCCTACCAATTTGCCAAACTTTTATAAAGATATATTAAAATATTGGAAAGAGTTTAGGACTATCAAAAGTGTAAACTTAGAACAGAATGCCTCTGGTTCAACTGTGAAATTATTATTAACCAAAAATCAGTATTTTATAAAGATTGGTAGGACAAAGGAATAATGGATATAAGTGATTTATTAAATGATAATGGCGAATTCTTTGATATAAATGAACTACTCACAAAATACAACTTAACCTGTACTTTCCTAGATTATTATAGTGTAAGAAATGCAATACCTTCTTTCTGGCGTTCAAAAAATAGGAAAAAACAAAAACCACATATAGATAGACATAACATTTTATTCTGTTTTAAAGGGAGACAACTGCTACTGCCAAAAATAACAAGCAAAGACTTCTATTGGTTGTTAACTGAACAACTATAGGAAGTACCTCCATGTCTGTATAAATGGTCACAAACTTTCAAGGATGAAAATATTCTCCAATCCTTAACTTCAAATAAAATATTTTCCTTACCTTACATTTGTTGCATGGAAACAAAGATACAATCCTTTCAATATAAAATTTTACGTAGATTTGTTCCACACAATAAACTATTATATAAAATGAAAATTAAATCTGATCCATTCTGTTCTTTTTGTAAAATTTTTGAAGACACTATTGAACACAGATTTTATACTTGTTAGAATATACACAGTTTTTGGTTTCAATTTAAAAACTGGTGGAACAATTTGAATATAATATACATGTACTTTGAAAATATAGCCCAAGAAAATGTTATTTTTGGTTTTTATGATATCAAATGTAAAACTTTAAATTACTGCATTTTGCTAGCAAAGTATTTTATACACTCTTCTCAAAATTTTTCTCCTCAGTTTGTAAAGTATAAATATCTGCTAAAGAAAAAGATACAATGTATTCAATGTTTTTTATGTTATAAAAACAGCTTGAATAAGTTCACCAATGAATGGTCTCCAATTCTTGATTCAGTATTGCAAAAACTTTTTATATATGAATATGTTTTATTTAGTTTTTCCTGAAAATTGAACAGCAACTGCAACATATATATAAACAGATATACATATATATATATATATATATATATATATATATATATATATATATATATATATATATATATATATATATATATATATATATATTGTATCACTTCACTAGATTTATGTATGTATATTCGCCATTAAAAAATGTTTCTCGGTTAGCATAATAGCAAATAGAAAGTTTTTCACAACAAGCTAGCGAAAACATTTCATATACCGGTACTGATTGTCCCGAATTATTGGGCAGTAAAACACCATTACTCCATAACAACACATGAGATGTTTTAGAAACTTTTTTGTTGACATTTACAGGTAAATTCTTTCTATTGTTAAATTTTCTACAGCAGAACCGGAACATATTTAGGTGATAACAAACTAGGAAACACGTTTAATTTTGAAATATTTGAGTCAAATTATTTTATCATCTAATCATGCGTTTCTTTCCAATAAATAAATATATATGTATGTATATGTAAAAGTAAATGTGAAAAAAATAACGTGTCGAAAGCATATTTCTTTTTTGTGGTGTTTCATCTTTTTCAAAAGATAAAAAAGTGATTTCTAAAATATGTTGGATGACACTATTATATTACACGCATGGTTTTTAAGTTCCTTGTTTGATGACATGAAAAAAACTGTCTTTCATTGTATTATTACTTTTTATTTTTAGGAAATGTAACGTACAGTATTGACTTATCATTATTATCTTGTGATTGTTTCGCTGTCAGTGATAGTGGCGGTTTGTACTGTAACACAAAGTCTACAGAGTTACTCAAATGGCACCACATTCACTTTTACTGCCACAGCTACAGATGGTGGCAACCTTCAAGATACAGCTACAATAACTGTAGTTATCCCTGAAACTACTACAACAACAACTACAACCACAACAGACAGATATATTACTTTTCTGGAAGATCCACGTAATTCTGTTTGGCTTGTATTAATCGGATGTGCTTTACTTGCATTTGTGTTACTGTTGGCGTATTTTACCTATAAATTAGGATGGCTCGATAATATTTGCAGAGAATGCACTAACAGGCTGTAAGTATTTTTTAAAATTTTTGATTAATTATCAGTCAAATGATAAATAAACCGTTGATTTTGTGCAGACAAAAAATTAATTCTTATGTTATGAAATAACGGATTGATACTTTCCTATGTGTTGTTATAAAACATAAACATGTCAGTCCTTGTCCAAATCACAATCCAAAAAACAGTAAAAAGTTTTAAAGCTGGCAAATTTAGTATTACACGCTACCTTCCATCAAGTGAGGCCAGGTGCTCCGGAAGGGTAAGCACCTCCTGTCTAGCTAGCTACACTCGCCACGCGCAAGGCAGCATTGAGAATGAAATGAACAAGGAACTATGGTAAGTCAAATATATCCAGTATAAGTTTGGATACAGTGACTACGTACTTATCAACAATATTGTGATGAATGCCATAAAACTTTTTAAGGGCCTTGATTAGCCTAGGCTTGCAATATTCTTCCGTCAACAATTAAATTGTAAGCAGTTTGCTCCGTTGTTGAAAGTCCCCATAGTGGGAACAAGCTGTACCATAACGTATTAACTGTGAAACATATACACCACACGCAGGAGAAGCAGGGATATTACTGCTAATCACGCTTGTCGTTTAGCTTCAGATGTAACCTTTCGTGGGTTTCATAATTGAGATATAAGTCCAAATATGAAGCAGAACAAGGAGAATCCGTCGTGTCTTTTATTTCAAGCTCACTTGGATAGATGACATTCACATATTCCTGTTGAGCACTAGATATTTATATCTTGGTTTACCGTGTTTGTAAAAGAATGACAAGTGAGCGATTTGTTTTAGACGTTCTTTCAATTTAGTTGAGGGATAGTGGTGCAAAGGGTAGAAAAATCAAAAGTTTTTATCCCCTTCACCGAAGATAGAGTATTAGAAACAAGATGGTCGAGTACTTCTTAAGAATTTTTGAGAATCCACTTTTGGTTGATGCCAGCCGTAGTATAGACTTTTTCTGAATATGCCTGAAGGCCATCTTATGACGACTGTCAAAATTTGTATTAGAATTTTCTGATAATAATTTAGTAGTACATTTAGAGGAACATGCTTATTATATCAATCACCTGGATTTTTAAAAATGCATCCCTGATGCATGATTTCTTAAAACAATTATATTCTATATGTCGAAGAAACAGATATTCGCCATATTCTTCGCAGATTAGGGAACTTGATGCTCACGGATCACATAAATCTCTCTCCCTCACTCGTACAATGGAATCCCTTTAAGGAAAATTTACATGTAAATTCGAAAGATATAAAATGACTTATATAAAGTCCTCGGAAATAATTTTAGATGAGTTTCTTAAAAGCCAGGAAATGTGATTGAGATCGAACAAATCAATATTATGTGAGAATTTACTAGTGTTTTTTATTTATTTATGTTTTCATGATTTAGTTATTTCATTATTATTATTATTATTATTATTATTATTATTATTATTATTATCATCATTATTGAAGTTGAAATTGCATAATCTTAAATAAATAAATATTTATTACACCTGAGCGGGTACCGCTGCTGGTGGAGTTAAACTCCCCGAGGGTATCATAACATAGTAGGCAGTACTTTGTGCTGTCAGAAAATGTACCATTTAGCAAAATCAGCCGTCTAAAATTTGAAATTTATTT
This sequence comes from Tegillarca granosa, assembly GCA_029721355.1. Lineage (NCBI taxonomy): Eukaryota > Metazoa > Mollusca > Bivalvia > Arcoida > Arcidae > Tegillarca > Tegillarca granosa. The sequence goes on from CM056605.1 coordinate 27,610,424, forward strand.
AAAACTAAGGTTTGTTCCCTCATGCAAAACATTCCTTAGCTGGATTTGGATTTATATAATTTTGGAACTTTAGATTCATTATTTTCAACTGTTTGGCTTATGTTTTTTTATTTGTCAAACTTTTCGGTCTTAGTGTCACTGATGAGGAATGAATTTCCGAAATGTGCACATCAGGCACATCAAAACTGGTATTTGTGTTATATATTGTAAATCGATTTTTGTTGCGATGGGAAACAAAGACATTTGATAATACTAAATCTGTAATGGTCCTTTCCCTTGGGAACTGTTCTAGATCTCCAATAGTGTTGTCTGTATAGGTATAGTGAGTGAACCAAAATGTAAAACACTTTATAAGTGTCGGAACAGTTTTGTAAATCTGGTTGACTGATCGATATTGTTACGTAATGTCAAATTGAATCGAAAAGAGAAAGAGCTAGAAGTTTAAAACTTTATCTTTTACATCTGATAATAAAACCAATCAAATATTACGAAGCTGAATGACTTTAAATCCTTAATATTTCATTTTTTGGTAAAAAAAAAGCTTTACACAATATCAGTAAAAAAACATCTTCTTGAAGCAGAATCGGTTTAATTTTCATTTAAATTTAAACGAGGTAGTAAAACAGGGTTTTATTTACTAAGCTTTAATCTTCATTGATAGCTACAATGTAAGCTTTACAAAGTTCTGAAGCGTATTACAATTTACTTAAGGATCGTTTGACTGTTTTAAATGTGAAAGATCCCTTAGGTTAAAAGTTTATACAAAGCACGAGTAAATAAAACGCGGCGTTACAATACAAAAGTCACAATTTAGATTTATATTTGTAATTTTAGGAGAGATTTGTGTAAACCCAGACCACGAAAACCAGCTAAACGGCCGCCTCAACGCTATCGAACACCGGAACCAGAACGTTATCCAACACCAACACCAGGTAAAAATTGAAATACATCATGTGAATAAAATGTGGGCTTTTTTTGTTGCAACGGTTTGCAATATCAAATTTATTTAATACCACATGTTATGAAAGTTTATAGATAAAATCCAGTCTTCTGAAAAATGGCATATAAGAACTGCTGCTTAAAATTCCTGAATAAATCAGTTTATTTATTTTGTTTTGACAGCATCATTTTAGATGGTTATGCCATAAGTTTGTGTCAGAGTCTATTGTTCTTTGTTATAAATCTTCTCTAGCCCCAGTTTCACAATCATTGCTTAAATAGGATTTTCCTTAACCTAAATTTAGGCAAATCTCTTTTTAATAAAGAAAAAATATTTGTAATATAACTACATCTAGATGTTACAAGCCTAAAGAAATCTTAAGATTGACACCTGAAATTTCTGAATTTCTAAGGAATTGAAGAAATTATTAAGATTTTAAATTTGACAGGTTTAAGTTAAGGAAAATCTTAGTTAAGAATTATAAAAAGAGGCCTTATTCACAAAGAGCTCATCTTAAAACTATCTTAGTACGTTTTGCTTAACATGCTACTTAACTCGCAAAGTACGCGAACTATTCGCTTGTAATGGGATGCATAATAAGATATTTCATGTTTCTTATCACTAAAATCTCTTTTCACACCAAACACGAAAACTATAGCGGCTGAAATATGCTAATAATGATTGCAATCCAATTAATATTTAAAAAATTTAAAAATATCCCTTATTTGAATTATTCTTGAAAAATTTTTGTAATGATGTCCAGAGTCTGTTTTTCAATCCAATCCTTGTGTTATTAAGAATATTCGTTTTTATCTTCTGTCTTTTTAAAATCTATTGATGTATTTTTTTTTATTATTTCAATTTTGTAGAACCTATTCCATATGATGGAAAACAATGGGAAGCTTGGAGAACTCAAGATTTCATGGCCAAGTAAGTAAATGATAATTATTGAACCGAATTGATTGAACTCATTTGTGGTCAAACATTTGATAGGAAAACTTAGCATTTCAATTCTAAACAGTGTTGTAGTTTGAAACATAAGGTTTCATTGAAATAGGCCTGTCAGAGGTTGGTGGCACTTTGATTTCTACACTTTCATAGAACTAACCTTTCAGTATGTGATTTAAAAAGCTTGACTAACGCATCGAAAACCATTTGGTAACTTATTTTCGTTTTTTCGGTACTCTTAACAAACAAATTTTAAATAAGCATCAAAACTTTACCTGCACTTTACATATTTTACAATGTTTTACATCTAAAGTATCAGATATGATTTACTCTCCACTTCGTTCATTTTAGTAAGCAATTAGAGAAAGAGTTGTTTCTCCGTATATAAAAGTCTTTTGGTTTCAATAAATAATTTTAATTCTTTTAAACCAAACCCTTTTTCTTAAACTCTCTTAGTCTTATTTGAAATTGAATAAACCCTGATTATCTTTGTATCATTGGACAAAGATATTACTTAACAATCGTATTCGCAATAATCACTTATTTTGATATAATTTTAATTTTCAGTGACTACAGCTAAACATTTGATGATAAAACAGAAACAGAAGATAAGAAAAGTCTTACATTGATTTCCCTAGAAACCTATAATTGAATCGCAATGTTACTAATTTATTGTTAAAGTTTTTGTTAGTTGATATTAGTTCTTAACGGATTGTGATAAGCGTCAACACTGTATAGTTATACTCTGATAAGGATTATAAATGTACAATAATACCAAATGATTTTTTTTATTAGTGTTTATACTTTACGTGTGGATTATAATATTTTGAATATTTCCTTTTTTTAATTTTTTTTATAATAGTGCGTCACGGGTTTCGATCAATGTTATCAACGTACATATATTTATTTTGTTCTTTAAATTATTTTCAATTCTATTAAATTGATACAATATGGATTTTAAATAGATTTACAATAATGGTTCAATATTTGTAGACTTTATTTATGTTCCTTATTTTTTTTAAATTTAATTTCGAAAAAATATACTTTGTTGTGAGTTTTGATTGAGATTTAAACTTTATTTGCTGTGTATTCTTATTTATACTGTCATCATTTAGTAACATATTCCTGATTCCAATTGATGACATATTAATTTTTTTTAAAATACATTTATCATTTTCTTTAGTTTTAATATGCACTTTTTCTCATTTAAAATTGTTGACCTCTGTTCCGATATTCGACCATCGAAGTACGTTATAAAATTTTGCCAAGTCAAGTCCTAAGATTTGTAACCGAGGTCTTATACTTGTGTTGCAGCCATAATAATATTTGCAGCTCCAGAAAAAAGTGCCAAATGACCTGTAAATTTTTTCTAATGAGCAAAGTGTTAAAACATACCTGATTTAGGCTTGTGGCATCGCTATACAATAGTCTTTGAATATGCAGTTGATTTTATTTATGCATTAAACATACCTGATTTCTCTTTGTAGCATCGCTATACAAAAGTCTTCGATTTTGTTATAATAATTATTTTTTATTTAAACATTAAACATACCTGTTTTCGGTTTACGGTATTGCTATACAATAGTCTTCGATAACAGAATTGATTATATATATATTAAACATACCTGATTTCTCTTTGTGGCCTCGCTACACAATAGTCTTTCAATTTGTGATTATTATTTTTATTTATTTATAAATTCAACATACCTGATTTCTCTTTGTGGCCTCGCTATACAATAGTCTTTGAATTTGTGATTATTTCTTATTTAGTTATATATTAAACATACCTGATTTTTCTTTTAGGCCTCGCTATTCAATAGTCTTTGAATTTGTGAATATTTTTTATGTATTTATATGTTAAACATACCTGATTTTTCTTTGTGGCCTCGCTATTCAATAGTCTTTGATAATGCAATTAATTGTTTTTACTTTTACATTAAAATACCTGATTTCGGTATACAATAGTCTTTGATTTTGTGTTTTCAGAGTAAAATTATTTGCTGTAAGTTTCTATAATTCTTTAAAGGTTTCCTTCTTCTTTTTTAATGTTATTTATCATCAATAAAGGATTCGAGTTCGATTCTGTAATTGTATTGAAAACAAAACTTTAAGTGTTATGTTTCTAATATCTTATTTATTTATAGTACTTTCAATGTAATATATAGTTGATTTTTTTATTTTATTATGTTTTATAGAAAAACTTTGTTGTTAAGAAAACAACACTATTAAAACATTTCAATATGATTATCTACTAATGTTGTTTTCCAAAAGCTCTTTTCAACAGTTATGACACAAAGTAATAACAGTGTTTTGTATTTTTGTATTTGTTTGATTTCACACACCAATATATCAATATTAACCACATCTTAACATGAACGAAATTAATAACAGGGAAATGCATTTTTAACTGTTTATGTAAACCGAGGTTTACACTAATTTGAAAATTAATTAAATTTTAAATGTTTAACGAAACCATACTTTGGTCGATTTTGTCATTGTATCCTAAATCTTTTCAGTATAAGAAATTATTATCTATCAGGTTGTCATGACAACCGAATTTCATTTAAAGGCACGAATCGCAACCTCTTGAGACATCGAGTAAATAACAAATAGAAAATGTCCAAAAAAATACTTTTCTCGTTAAAAAATAGAATGTTTGTTTATAATCTATTTATTTAGTATGTTCCTTAGACAAATCAATCAAGCATGTTGCTTTTTAGTACAATAAAGGTAATCTCAAAGTATTGTAGGAACAATCAAGTGTGGATACAAAAATTATTTTGAAAAAGTTTCCTCAACATTTGTCGTCTTAGTATGTCAATATTTCAATATTAAAACATTATTAAAACTGGTTTAAACTTTATCATAGTTCATTTTATAAAATTCAATTTTTTAACAGTAAACACATTGTGGCTTACAAATCATTGAAGGATTCCGTCATTTCTTACTGAAAATGTTTTAAAATATTCAAAAAAGTTTCTTTTATTCCTAACTTATGTTTAGGACTTATTTTGACAATCTACTTTGTTAAAAGGATAAAGACACTGTAGATGCATACACTTTAAAACTTAAAGATTTATTTTCAAAATTCTGAAACGGTAATAAAAAAATTGTAATATCATTGGCAACAACTAGCTGCATTTAGATTTAACTTATTCAACCTGAAATGGTGAATAAAAGGGAGCAATGTGGACGTAAGCTAGTTGATCAGAGAGAAATATGGGTATTTTTGTTCAATTTCAGTATTAGGAAAGCGTGTTCTGATTTTATGTTCAACCAATTTCACCCGCTTAAGGTACATAACAAGGTTATAGTAACAGGTCTTGCAATGAATTGGAATACGCATTTGGTTTTTTTCAAGGTTATTGTAACTGGTCCGACAATATTTTTGCAACACAATTTTCGGGGTTTTTTTCAAGGTTATTGTAACAGTTCCGACAATATTTTTGGAACACTCTTTTCGGGTTTTTTCAAGGTTATTGTAACAGTTCCGACAATATTTTTGAAACACTCTTTTCGGGTTTTTTCAAGGTTATTGTAACAGGTCCGACAATATTTTTGGAACTCAATTTTCGGTCTTTAAAAGTTATTGTAACAGGTCCGACAATATTTTTGGAACTCAGTTTTCGGTCTTTTTGAGGTTATTGTACCAGGTCCGACAATATTTTTGGAACTCATTTTTCGGTCTTTTTTGAGGTATTTGTAACCGGCCCGACAATATTTTTGAAACACAATTTCTTTAAACATTGTGTTTCTTCCTTGCACCAAAAGAACTTCTCAATTTGAAATGGGTCTCATAAATATATTTACATCTACGCCACGCTGTATTTAAAGTAGGTTATGTAATTCAATGTTAAGAAATCTATGTACTTTCAGCGAAGGTTGGAACCTTGGTGTTTAATAATGATTTATTGATATCCAGTGCTCTATGCTAGTCGTAAAAAGCAGTGATCATAATGCCTTATTGATGCCCAGTACTCTTCGCTGGTTGTAAAAAGAAATGGGCATAATGATTAATTGATATCCAGTACTCTACGCTGGTCGTAAAAAGAGGTGGGCAAAATGATTAATTGATATCCAGTACTCTACGCTGGTTGTAAAAAGGGGTGAGCATAATGATGAATTGATATCCAGTACTTTACGCTGTAAAAAGCATCGAGCAAGATGGTTAATTGTTGTCCAGTACTCTTAATAAGTTTAATTTATAATATATAAATATAAATTATCTTTAATAATTTTACGTATGTTTATGTCTTTAACATTGACCACGGTTGTCTTTCATTGTTCCAAATCAGTTGTAATTCTTCATTTAATTGATTTTGCAATTGTTTAAATCTATTATTATTATTATTTATGCATAGAGTTTATTAGTTTTGCGATATCATTAATTCCAATTAAACAAAAATTAGTATCGTATATTTTTTATTTATTATTATTTTATAAACAGTGAACAGGATTTTAAAACTACTATTAAAATTATAGGTATTAAAAATTAGTATGACAGCAACAATAAACTTATTTGATTATAAAGCATAGTAGAAAGTTGAAACAGATAAATTACACTGTGTGTGTGTGTGTGTGTGTGTGTGTGTGTGTGTGTGTGTGATTCAGGCAAAACGTCGGCTGCTGTTTAAATCGATCGGTTGGTTAAATGTTGTTTCACGTCCGATCAGCAGTGTTAGTTTTCTATTAATCTTGCAATTGGAAATCAATTGTAACACATGTGGTGTGTGAGTGTGCATGTGTTTTTGAGTTACATTGTACTAGTACGCACACAAAGCAAGATGGGAACCATTTAATCTATAACACTTGTACTGAATCAACGAGTAAATGCCTACGACAAGGTAAACTTTTCTCAATTGCGGTTGACCGGGGTCGCAACCACAACGGTAAGATGCTTTGAATTTGATGGCTAACGCAAATTAGAAAATTTGTGCAGTATACCACATGCTGTTTCTGCCAAAATTAAGTACCTTGGTTTTAATTCAAGTTTCTTCGGAAGAAAGGGTTTATTTTTAGTAAAGTGCGTTCAACCTACATAATATTTTAATAAACGTTTTAACAAAAGAACATGCAACAATGTATTTTATATAAAAGAAGTTTTATTTCACAAGATTTTGCAAAAAGGGGTAATTATTTTGGTTGACCGTTTTTCACAAAAATTTAAAATCCATAAAATCTGGGACATTGGTCGTTTTTAAAAAAACAACGAATAAGAAATTTAATTGAGATATAACATTAAATTTAAAAAAAAGTGTTTTTGGTTTTTAGATATTGAAAGAATTATATCCCCTATCCTTTACTTTTAAAGATGTTTTACAAAAGAAAGGCCCGTAAAAATATCTTCCGAGTGCCAACTTTTTAAAAAATTACGCATGTTATTGTTTGTTAATTTTAAACACTAAGGGTAAAATGATTAAAAAACATATATGCTGTATTTGTTACCCTTTTCGTTGTTTCGAAACAAAAGACTTGCTTTAATATTTTAGGTGCATATTTACGGTTTAGTTAGGATCTTAGCCTAAAATAGTTCATTGTCAAACATCCGGGTGGTTACCTTTACTTGACTGAAATACGTGGTATCTGTCACAAAGGTATTTTTTCTCCATGCTGACGATACAAACAATTTTGTCAAAAAAAAAAATCAGTTAGGTCTGTGTTCATTTTAAGAACAATTTTATTGAAATACAATTTACATTATTTGAGATTGATTGATTGATTGATTGATTGATTGATTGATTGAATGAATGAATGAATGATTTATTTATTGATTTATTGATTGATTGATTGATTGATTAATGAATGAATGAATGAATGAATGAATGAATGATGGATTGATTGATTGATTGATTGAATGATTGCAGTTTTACGTCCCGGTCAAGATCGTTTTACTTATATCGAGAAGTCACCAGCTGTCTGCAATATTGACCTTTGCATTGCGCTCAGGGCAATGTGCAGGGGGGGGGGTTCTTTAGCGTGTGTACGCCTGTCGTGACAAGAAACATTTGTTCAAAGGTTTTTCATATCTAAATGCACTGAGTGCTTTGCAAAAGAACAGTCACTACTATTTTCTTATTCAGACCCGACCGGGTTTCGAACCCCAATCTGCCAATTTGACAGAGAAGTTAATAGTTTGAATATAAAGAAATGTGGTGACTTATGTCAGTGTTAATAGGAGCGACTTAATACATGTAGTATGTGAACAAAATCTTAAAAGATATGTTCTGTTCAATTTTTAATAAGTGAAAGAATCTTGACAAGGCGTAAAACACCATTACTACTCTAAACTCTTAAGAAGACATAGTGCTTCCTTATAACATACATGGGGCCTCGGTGGCCGAGTGGTCTAAAGCGCGCGCTTACGGATCACATTGCCTCTCACCGCCTGGGTTCGAGTCCCACTGGGGACAGATCCTGGTGTGGGAAAGTTTTTCAGTTCGCTCGCCGAAGGTCGGTGGTTTTCTTTGGGCACTCCGGTTTCCTCCACCATCCCAGAACTGACCGCCTCGAAATAAGTGAAAGATTCTTGACTGGGGCTTAAAACACCATTACTCCACTCCACTCCTTATAACATACATATCTACATTTTAAAATGTCGCTCAACGAACACATCTTATTTTCTGTCGAATTTTGTGTGAGAATATCTTCCGTTTTTTTTTAAGGTTAAAACAAAATTGTGCCAAGTTAAGGAAGCCGACACGTGCAACATAAAAAATAAATTAAGTCGTAATTACGATATAACTATGTCGTAATTACGAGATACTAAGTCGTAATTACGACTTAATTTCTTTTTTGTAGGTGGCACCTGTCGGCTTCCGTACCTAGTCAACCTTTCTACGTAGCTATATCCTCTAGTCTAGAATTTTTTAGACGTTACAGAAAAAAGAAACCTGCAAGTGACAAACGCTTAATCTGCACCAACCACGGCAACTAAAAACTCAACATCTTATAAGTATGTAAACAGTAATAAAAATAAAAGACAAACAACATCTTTTTTTATTACAAAATATATATTAACGTGGCGGTAGCACGTTATTAATTAATTAATTTTATTAACTGAAGTGATACAAGAGAGGAATTATTTGTTGACAAAATATGAAAGTTCTCATATTGTCAGATCTTGGGGAAAGAAAACAGCGTATTATATATATATATATATATATATATATATATATATATATATATATATATATATATATATATATTAAACCTTGCTACCTTTGAAATTTCCCGCAGTTCGAGATCAACGGCGTTGTTTTATATTAAATCGTTATCAGTTTACATTTATTTATTTATTTATTTATTTATTTATTTATTTATTTATTTATTTATTTATTTATTTATTTGTTGTTTATTTATTTATTTATTTACTTTTCACTGGATGATGAAGGAATGGAATAATTTGGGATTCTAAAATAGTGCTAAAGGCATTTAAGCCATCAGCTTTCGTGCCTGTTAAAATTTGGAAGTTTGTTCGACCATTTGTCTTATTATTTTTGTCCTTTCAAAAAATTTTATATGTACAGTTGTTTTTATTGTATATATAGAATCAACTAATTTATTTTTATCAATAAATATCTGTTTAAACATATCTAATCATCAGCAGCTTACTTTTATTTATTTATTTATTTTATCTTTTAAGATTACCAATTCATTATTTAAATTTTGTATTTATTTGTAACTGTTGTGACTTCATATTGATTTATTTATACGAGTATATCATTCGCTTTATTCAGGGAGACTAGTTTATATAAGAGTCTTACTCTTGTTCTGGAATTTATTATTTGTGTAATGTAAATTTTGTTTGTAGGCTTGTTTAATTAATGAAATAAATACTGTTTAGACGGTGTTGTGAAGTTACGTATGCAATAAAAATAGGTAAGGGTACATGACGGTACATATTGCCGCACCTGTTCATATTGTCGTCCGTCGGTACATATTGACGCCGGCGACAATATGTTCCGTGATGAGACTTTAATTTTTCTGCAAAATGGGCGACATTATGTACAGTCAGTGAGGGTACATGTACATACTGTCGTCGGGCGACAATATGTAAAGTGGCGACAATATGTACCGCCACGGGGCATTTTCCGGTATCTACCAGTATTTACTTAATTTGCAGTGTAAAACTTGTTTACATGTTTACATGTATGGTGGCTTATTTCTGACATCGACATAATTTTAGTCGACATAAAATTATCTCAACATGTCGACTTAATATCTTGGCAAGTCGAGATAATATCTTGAAAAGTTGTAATACCAAAATAAAAAGTTAAGATAAGTTACACGAAATGCCGCGATACTTATGTTGACCAGTCGTGATAATTATCTCGATATCTCGACTTATTATTATCGCGGCAAGTCGTGTTACTTACCTCAACTTTTTATTTTGGTATCGTATCTATGGTAGCTTATATCTGACATCGACATAATTTTAGTCGACATAAAATTATCTCAACATGTCGACTTTATATCTTGACAAGTTGAGATAATATTATGAAAGTATGGTGGCTTATTACTGACATCGACATACTTTTAGTCGACATAGAATTATCTCGACATGTCGACTTAATATCTTGACAAGTCAAGATATTATCATGGAAATGTGATACCAAAATGAAAAGTTAAGATAAGTAACACGACTTGCCGCGATAAAAATAAGTCGAGATATCGAGATAATTATCACGACATGTCGTGTTACTTATCTCAACTTTTCATTTTGGTATCACTATGGTGGCTTATTTCTGACATCGACATAATTTTAGTCGACATAAAATTATCTCAACATGTCGACTTAATATCTTGGCAAGTCCTAGATAATATCATGGAAAGTTGTGATAATATCATGAAAAGTTGTGATACCAAAATAAAAAGTTGAGATAATTAACGCGACTTGCCGCGGTAAAAATAGGTCGAGATATCAAGATAATTATCACGACTGGTCAACATGAGTATCGCGGCAAGTCGTGTTACATATCTTAACTTTTATTTTGGTATCACAATTTTTCATGATATTATCTCGACATGTCACGATATTTAGTCGACATGTTGAGATAATTTTATGTCGACTAAAATTATGTCGATGTCAGAAATAAGCCACCATAGTTAACAGATATGAAAATTAAAAAATCAGGAATTAATTGCCATGCGCTACATTTGAATTGTATGGTGGCATAGAGCTGCCATCGACATGTTGAGATAATAATGTACTTTATATTGACTTAACAGCATGATTTATAGCAATATGTCGACATATCGTAGTAAATATATTAACATGTTGACATAATTATATCGACATAACTTCTTATTTATATCAACATGTCATCATGTTGTGATAATTCAATTCCCATTTTGTCGATAGAAAGTGCGCTTTTATGCCACTGATTATGTGTAATAAGAATTATTACATTATGTTGACAAGAAAATATGAATTTTCACAATATATCGACAAGATGATATAAAATATTCCATAATGTTGACATGACGCCATAGAATATTACATTTTGTCGGCATAACGTTATAAAATATTACAATATGTCGATATGATGTTATAAAATACTACATTATGTCGATATGGTGTTATAAAATATTACATTATGTCGATATGATGTTATAAAATATTACATGATCTCGGTATGATGATATAGAATATTACATTTTGTCGTGTAACGGTACATATTATCGTCCCTGTATATATTGTCGCCGACGACAATATGTACCGACAATAACTATATATATACCGTCTCCGATCGGTACATATTGACGCCGGCGACAATAAGTACCGAGATGAGGCTTTTATTTTCCTGCAAAATGGGCGACAATATGCACATCACATGTCGGCACATATTGGAGCCGGCAAAGATATTGATACTATCACGACAAATGATGTTTCGAAAAAATGTTTTTTTGAAATTGATGTCATGGAAATGTGAATGTTTCAGTTAGTTTTATACGTTGTCTATGAGTCAAACTAGCAGCATTTTATTTCTCTCTCTTCTCTCTCTCTCTCTCTCTCTCTCTCTCTCTCTCGTTGAAACTTAAGCGAGAGAGAGAGAGAGAGAGAGAGAGAGAGAGAGAGAGAGAGAGAGAGAGAACATTTTCATCATTTTATTATTATTATTTTATTTGTTTTTTAAAAAATATTAATAAATAATATTATTATTAAAATACAATTTGACAAATCATTCTACTAAAAATAAATGTCATATAAATATTCTTATAAATATTCTATAATGTTCTTCAATCGTCTACAGATCCTCTCTCGAATCTCACTTGGACATATGTTTGTTGGCTCGCTTGCCCGAGGGTAGTTGGTTTTTTTCCGGACACTCTGATTTCTTCCACCATCCTAGAACTGACCTCTATATAATTGACTGGGGTGTACGACATTATTACTCAACACAATTATTGCCCTGTGGAATTGGGACATCAGTTCTAGAGCGATGATAGTAAGTTATGTAATAGGCAAATATGTATTAATCATTGTCAGTCACCTTCCATTCGAGGTCATCATTGTTGTACTGACCCTCCTGCTTTGTACTGCGGGTAAATATATGAACATAATGATATGGAGACATAATAGTAGCTTTTTGATGTGCAATAAAAACAACCAAATATTTTAATAAATAAAATCTTAATATACAACGCATTTTTATTTGAGTTTTCAAGAAGAATTTACCTTAAAAATGTTAACTTCATAGGGACCCACTGATAATCTGCCTGTTTAGAGTTCCACGTGGTATATTTAATGATCCGAGCATTTGTACCTTTTCAGCATGAATTCTATACTCGCAAATGGTTTATTCTCACAGTTTTAACAAGATGTTAATCATTCATACATAAAAAAGACAAGTCGCATTTAAGAATTGTTTAGTAATTGCTGTTTACTGGAAGTATAGTGATGCTTTTGTGAACAATAAGTCTTTATATGTCTCTGATTATACATGCAATCATCATAATAACCATCATTATAAACTCCAGCATTGTAAACAATATTATATGGGTCAACAATGACAATATGTACTGTCTATGACGGCATATATTGTCGCTCCTGTACATATTGTCGCCGACGACAATATGTACCTACAATAACTGTACATATTGCGCCCATTGGTACATATTGTTGCCGGTAACAAGATAAATCGAGATGAGCCCTTTCTTTTTCCTGCAGATTGGACGACAAAATTTACATCACATATTGGCACATTTTGTACGCCGTTGACAATATGTGTCATAAACATTTGTACCTTTTTCACCATAAATAATGTTTCGATTGATATTTAACTGACCTAGGAGCAATGAAACGGAACAAACATATAAAAGAGATAAACTACATATCTATTAATTTGAACGTTTAAATGTTAAAGGGATGGGGTAATGTCCATATCTTAGCAAGATCACTGTCGAAAATTTTGGAAATATGAAAGCTTCTCTACGCCCGAATCCTCTGCTTTCCACCTCAATAAAATACATAATGTTATTATATATGCTTAGTTTATGCTGTTGGGTCATGCGTTTAAAAATGAAATTACATACGTTGCTAGAAAATATATCGATACAAACAATCAATAGTATGTTTATCAAATGATTGTGATTATCATTTTCTTGGATTTGTTTTTAGATAAAACAAAAAAATTGGATGTTGAATAATTAACAAACACGTATTATATTACTTGTGGAACGAAAGCTATAAGCAAAGTTATTTAGGTAAAGGTACAGTTGTACCTGTTTCCTCCTTATTAATATTTGGATTTATAGATAGAATGGAAGTTTTTGCGAAAGATCTCTCTCACAGCCTAGTTTCGCAAATCACTATAGCAGAGACTGTCGGGAGAAAATTTGCCAGCTCGCTTGTCGGAGGTCGGTGATTTTCTCCTGATACTTAGTTTTTTTTAAACTAGAGAGTGAAATAATCTCTACTTGGGCGTAAACACAAATCCCACAAATGATAGAAAAGGTACTGTAGTAATAAGAGGCAGATACAAAAGCGGATATTTTAACATTTAATATTTGTCATGAGCATGTAACCTTGACTTAAATCCATGAAACTATAAAAAGGCTAATGTTTTTTAGAAAAAAATTGCCTGTTTCAGTAAAGGCTAATGACATGTAATATGTGTCCCAATTATATTGAATATTTGCGCAAAATATAAATAGTATATTGGTAATAAATTAGCTTAACGCAGTCACTTTTTCTCGTTGAAGTTAGTTGACTCTCCTCCTATTAAATACTGAAGAGTGGTAGCAAGGTAGTGTAAAAATATTTTATATCAAAGGCCATAACTCTGACATAAGGCAACGGAACATGTTGAACTTATTCACGATTTAATATAAACCTAAAGAGTAAATTTCGATATGTAGACTTTGGAGTAGTGTAAACGTGTAGTTTACATGCAATTTAAATTAAAATTATAAAATAAGAATTTAAACTTGAATTTACTATCTTAACACTTTATTTCATAGTTGGGCGTGCGACCTGGTCAGTTCAAAGGCCACATCCAAACTGAAGATTAAAAAAAACTATCACATTAAAAGCACTATGGCAACAGAATGTAAATAAAGCGTAATTAATCAAAAGTAGCTTAATTGCAGTTAATGTCCGTTGGCTAATCATTGTCAACACTTTTGAGTCTGTGACACATCTGACTTATTTACATATTTCCTGGGATAATCCATGGATAAAGATTAAGGTGTAATTAGTCCATTTACGTCTTGTTTAATTAGTGACTTTATTAAGGCTGAATGAAATAATTCCGAAAGAAAGAAAAGATAGAAAGATAAATTAGAAGTACTGAACATAAAAAATTACATAATTGATATTATTGTAGAGGAAAGTTTGACTTGCATTGTTCTCCGTTTACCAAAATTAAAATCTAAAATTAATAAATATAATATGTTATAAAATTTGTTCTAAAAATGGTACCTTGTTATCACTTTAAAAAAATAGTAATTTTTGCGCTGTTACAGTAGTAGGAAAGGCTAATTAATATTTCATAGTCATAATTCTGTCAAAAGCCAGCAGAAATATGTTAATAACCAAACCCATTCAAGACAACATCAATAGATACCTATACAGTGAATTTGGTTTAAATTGGTCAAGAAATGGTTGCTGAATAGCGGTGACTTAACTGATAAAACGAGTTCTTTTGTCAAAGGGCAACGCAATCTGTTGCTTTATGAATAGATGTTCGCACTTGTTCATAAATCCTGTCATCTTTTGGGATGAAGTGAAAGTTTAACTATTAACACCTTTTTTATACAATAAAAGTGGTTTTGAAAGTGTTTGTATGACAAAAAAAGTATTTAAAATCGAACAAATACTGTTTTAGTTAAATTAGCCGTTTTTGTAATGCCAAAAAATCGTAAACTGATGCTGCTCTCTAAACAGGTATTATAAACTAGCATCATTCTTCGTGTGAAATTTCTTAAAAATATTTTTAAAAAATCAGAAATTTCGGACAATGTAATTTTTATAAATGAATATATAAGAAAAAACTTTTACACCTTACAGTTTCTAAATTTGATGATCACGATCAAAATACTTTATGCCCAACCCTTTATATGAAACAAATACATGTTTTTTTTTTATATGTATATAATAGTGTAAATTAAGCATTATCGTACGCGTGTGGATAAGGGGCTGCATGTCTTAGCATAAAAAATAGATCAAAATCATAAGTCAGATTGATTTTTTTCTGTAATGCATCCTATCGGCGTTTTGACCATGTTCACTCTATGTTTTGCAGGATAATATATTGAATAAAGTCATTTTGACATTACAAAGGGCAATAGCTATTCCGTAAAAGACCTAAATATTTGCAGGGATTTAAGCATTTGAAGAGAGAGAGAGAGAGAGAGAGAGAGAGAGAGAGAGAGAGAGAGAGAGAGAGAGAGAGGTACATATTATATAACCAGTACATAAGTTGAGTTACAGTGTCTTAAAGTATGTACTAAGGTTAGGGAAAGTGAAAGTAAAAGCATTTTGTATTCTATTTGCCTTTTTGTGAATATTCAAATACAATCACCATTATCATCTCTAACAATATAATGGTAGAGTGCTCGCTCCGTAAGTGGAAGGTCGTGGGTTCGAACCCCGGCCGGGTCTGACCCAATACTTGAAATTGGGTAGTGACTGTTCTTTCGCCAAGCTCTCGGTATTACGAAATGAAAGTCACGTTTCTTTCGGATAGGAACTTAAAAAAACGAGGTCCCGTGTCATTGCAAGCGTGGAAGAGAAAGAACCATGCTGTAAAATGCCATCAGCGCAACGCACAGGCAAAATTTTGTTAAAGTTTCGCCTATAGCTTGCGACGTCTCGATATAAGTGAAATATTCTTTACTGGGACGTTAAACACCATTACTCAGCTCTTCTCTAACAATATAAATCATATTAGGTAGGCGACAATGTGTACAGTCAGTAGAGGTACATATTGTCGTCTTGGCGACAAGATGTACCGCATATTGTCGTCTTGGCGACAATATGTACCGTCACAAGGTTTTAGTGACAATTTGAAGGGCGTGACAAGATGTAAAGCAATACTGGAATGTCTTCACCTTGATACTATTCTTGACAATTTCGTCTAAATTAGACATACCTTCTGTGTTTTCTCAATTTCACATACTTGAGTTTTTTATAAATCCGAGAAAGTTTACTTTATAAGTAACAAAATAGTTGTCATTGCAATGACTCCAAATAAAGTTCGACGCTTACTGAAGTGCTAATGAAGTCCATACATTGAGGCTCCATCGAGGAGTCTTTTTGATAATTATAAGACGAAAATTTTTGCTTTCAAATTTTACGACTTTGGTTTAATTCAATTAGGAATTACGCAACGTCCTTTCAGCCACATATACATGTAGCATGTATTTTGTCCCTACGTACAAACTGGCTATCAAACAACACCGCAAACGAAGCTTAGAGGTTATATCCATGCATATGAATCACCCTGTCTATCTCTCAGTCACAATGCTGTGTCAGCTTCATATCTTCTATGTTTATAGATGGACTTTGATCAAATTTGGCACCAAATATATTGTCCATTCGTCTGGAAGTTGGGGTAGGGTGGTATTTGTCTCTCAAGAAATTGCTCTGGTTTGAACCCTTTTTGTGGGAGGTACTGATCGAGCAGTATCTTTTAAATGATGGTAATCTAAGAATTTAACGGATGTAAATTGATTGATTGATTGATTAATTGGAGTTTTAAGTTTCAGTCAAGAATATTTCACTTATATCGAGACGTCACCAGCTACAGGTGAAGTGACAGAAGTTTTTACCTTTGCAGTGCTCTCAGGGCAATGTATAAGGAGGGTCTTTAACGCTTGCCGTGACATGTCGCATCGGTTTATAAGGTTTCTTCTGAAGGTCCCCGTGGCTTTCATTTTTAAATGCCGAGTTACATGACAAAACCCAGCTATTGTATTGCATTTTACTATTGTATGTCCGTGTGAATGTTAAGGTGTCCTTACAAATTATTATTATTGTTCTTTTTCTTCTTATTTCGATAAATTGCTCTTCCAGATACCTTAAATATAATCATAAATGTGAACTTTAATGCTCTTTTTGTCTTGTGGTGGATTTCATTAAATTTCAAGGTATCAAAACGGAAAACGCGGTCCCTTACTATTTCATCTTATTAGAAAAAGTCTCTGGTTTGAATTCATGAACAAATTACAATGGACTTTATGAAAAAAGATTTTACTAACTTTAAAAGTAGAGAATCATTGGTATAGACATTTCAATTTTTCATCAGTTTTGAGTTTACAAATGAGTTGTCTTAGTGTCTCGTAAGCCAAAGTGGTTGGGCATTTAGCTTTAATAATTTCAATAGAAGTAGTATATCTTACTACAAATTGGATTTCATTTGCCGTCGAGGTAATTTAACGCCTAATAAAGTCCCTTGCTATGAGTAATATCACTACCTTGATTGAGATAGCTTGGCGCTTAAAACACATTTTAAGTGATTCAAATTTCTCAAGTTCTGTTATGATTTAAATTGAAGTAAACTTTTTTATGTTGAAATATTGAAGTACATCAGGGGCTTACATTTTTAACTTAAACCATACACTTTGTTAAATTACCATTTTAAGAGTATGTATTTATGACTAATGTACCAAAATTCATCATTTTAATAACACCTGCGCGGTTACTCCATTGACTTTCACCGTAGCTCTGACTCAAGAGCGTAAAGCCTCGAGAGTTCTAACCCCTATTGGGTCATACAAATAAGACTGAATCTTTGAGATATGGCTTCCTCGCTCAGCGTTAAGGTATTTATAGAAGAGACAATCGACTATGAGTTCACTCGGTTTAATGAGAATGGGCAGTGATATGCTTGTCTGCGACATAATGACTCGGTGAGATAGTATTTTAAAGTTGTACAAGACATTCCTCAAAACCCATTCGCACATCTTCGCTATCCTCAAAACCATTCGCACATCTTCGCTAAAATTATCTAGTTATATCGACATAACGTAATACCTGAAAAGTCTTTATATCGTTATGTCGACATACCGCAAAACTACATTACATTAAGTCAATATATCGGAATATTTTATAACGTTATGTCGACATGACGTACAGCAATTATCTCGTTATGTCGACACGACACAATAAATTATCTCGTTATGTCGACATGACACAATCAATTAAAGCACTTTGTCGACATAACGCTAAATTTTATATTATTATGTCAACATATAGGAATATTTTATTGCATTATGTCGACATAACACAATATTTTTAAAGTTAAGACGACGAAATGTGGCATAAAATTGCACTTTTTGTCAACATATCATAATAATATTAAATGAAGATAAATTATCTCAACATGTCGATGGCAGCTCTATGCCACCATATATGGTGGCTTATTTCTGACATCGACATAATTTTAGTCGACATAAAATTATGTCGACATGTCGACTTATTATCTTGGCAAGTCGAGATACTATCATTGAAAGTTGCGATACCAAAATGAAAAGTTGAGATAAGTAACACGACATGCCACGATACTTATGTTGACCAGTCGTGATAATTATCTCGATATCTCGACTTTTTTTTTATCGCGGCAAGTCGTGTTACTTATCTCAACTTTGTATTTTGGTATCACAACTTTCCATGATAATATCTTGACTTTTCAAGATATTAAGTCGACATGTCGAGATATTAAGTCGACATGTTGAGATAATTTCATGTCTACTAAAATTATGTCGATGTCAGAAATAAGCCACCATAATGTCGATATAACTAGATAATTTTAGCGTCATATCGACATAACGCTATAAAAACACGGTTTATTGTCATAATGTAATTTTTTATAAAGTTATGTCAACATAATTATATAAAGTAATGTATTATTTTGACATAACGCTATAAAATATTCCTATATGTTGACTTAATAATATAAAATTTAGCGTCATGTCGACTAAATGCTTTAATTGATTGTGTCGTGTCGACATAACGAGATAATTTATAACGTCATATCGACATAACGCTATAAAAACACTGGTTATTGTCATAATGTATTTTGTTTATATACGGGGGTTGTTGTCTTTAAATTGCGTCGCATCAGACATCTTGTAGCTCAAGAGATCAAGCTTAATCATCTCGAAGTATAAATCGAAGAACAAGTTGGTATATGCTTGAGATGTGCGAGTGTGTTTTGACGCATGTCTTGTACAACTTTAACAATACTTCCCACTCTCATAATACCGAGTGAACTCATAGTCGATTGTCCCTTCTATCAATACCTAGCGCTGGGCGAGTAAGTCGTATCTCAAAGATTCAGTCTTATTGATATGACCCGAAAGTGGTTAGAACTCCCAAGGCTTGACGCTCTCGATTCAGACGCTACACCACAGACCTAAGGAGGAAGTCAATGGAGTAACCGCGCAGGTGTTATTAAAATTATGAATTTTGGTACATTAGTAATAAGTACATACTCTAAAAAATCGTAATTTAACAAAATGTATAATTTAAGGTAAAATGTTACCCCCCGATAAAATGTACTTCACTTTTTCAACATTAAAAAGTGTACTTCAATTTAAATCATAACAGAGCTTGAGAAATTTGAATCACTTGAAATTTGTTTTAAGCGCCAAGCTATTTCAATCAAGATAGTGATATTACTCATAGCAAGGGACTTCATTAGGCGTTAAATTACCTCGACGCCAAATCAAGTACATCGTGTAATAAGATATGGCAAGGGACTTCATTAGGTGTTTAGTTACCCCGACGACTAATGAAATCCAATTTGTAGTAAGATATACTACTTCTACTGCAATTGCTAAATGCTAAACACTATGACTTACGAGACACTAAGACGACTTATTTGTAAACTCAAAACTAATAAAACTTTGAAATGTCTATATCAATGATTCTCAATTTTTAAAATTAGTAAAATCATTTTACATAAAGTCCACTGTAATTTTTTCATGAATTCAAACCGGGTTTTTCTAATAAGATGAAATAGTAAAGGGACCGGGCTAGCCGTTTTGTTACCTTGAAGCTTAATGAAATCCACACATGACAAAAGGAGCATAGAAAATCGCATTTAAGTTCATATTTATAATTATTTTTAAGAAATCTGGTTTAGCAATTTATCGAAATAAGAAGAAAAAGAACAATTATAATAATCTGTTAGGACACCATAACACTCGCAAGGACATACAATAGTCAAATGCAAAACATTAGCTGGGTTTTGTCATGTAACTTGGCATTTAGAAATGAAAGCCACGGGGACCTTCGGAAGAAGCCTTATTAACCGATGCGACAAGTCACGGCAAGCGTTAAAGACCCTCCTTATGACTTGCCCTGAAATGCAAAGGTAAAAACCTCTCACACTTCACCTGTAGCTGGTGACTTCTCGATATAAGTGAAATATTCTTCACTGAAACTTAAAACTCCAATTAATCAATCAATAAATAAATCAATTTACATCCGAAAAATTCTTAGATTACCATCATTCAAAAGATAGTGCTCGATCAGTATCTCCCACAAAAAGAGTAAAAACTACAGAAATTTCTTGAGAGACAACAGCTCCCTTCCACAACTTCAAGACGGATGAACAATATATTTGGTGCCAAATTCGATCAAAGTCCATCTAAAGGCATAGAAGCTATGAAGATATGAAGCTGACAGGACATTGTGACGGACAGATGGACGGAGTAATTCATATACATGAATATAACCTCTAAACTTCGTTTGAGGGGTGGTTTAGTAACCAGTTTGTACGTAGAGACAAAATACATGCTACATGTATTTGTGGCTGAAAGGACGCTGCGTAATTGCTGATTGAATTAAACAAAAGTCATAAAATTTTGAAAGTAAAAATTTTCACTTTATAACTATCAAAAAGACTCCTCGATGGAGCCTCAATGTTTGGACTTCAGTAGCACTTCAGTAGGAGTCGAGCTTTATTTAGAGTAATTGCAATGACATCTATTTTGTTACTTATAAAGTAAACATTCTCATAATTTAATATATAACTCTAATATGTGAAATTGAGAAAACACAGAAGGTATGTCTAATTTAGACGAAATTGTAAAGAGAAGTATAAAGGTAAAGACGTTCCAATATTGGACGTTCAACGCCCTTCAAAAAGGTCACTAAACCCTGTGACAGTACATATTGTCGCCAATACGACAATATGTACCTTCACTGACTGTACATATTGTCGCCTACCTAATATGGTTTATATTGTTAGGGTTGAGTTGAGTAATGGTGCTTAACGGCCCAGTAAAGAATATTTCACTTATATCGAGACGTCGCAAGCTTAAGGCGAAAGTGCAGAAATTTTGCCTGTGCGTTGCGCTGATGACATTATACAGCGAGGTTCTTTATCGTGCCACGCCTGTCGTGACACGGGACCTCGTTTATTTTAGTTACCATCCGAAAGAACCGTGACTTTCATTTCGTACTGCCGAGTGCTTGGCGAAAGAACAGTCACTACCCACTTTCAAGTCTTGGGTCAGACCCGGCCGGGGTTCGAACCCACGATCTTCCACTTACGGAGCGAGCACTCTACCATTATATTGTTAGAGATGATAATTATGATTGTATTTGAATATTCACAAAAAGGCAAATAGAATACAAAATGCTTTTTTTCACTAACCCTAACCTTAGTACATACTGTAAGACACTGTAACTCAACTTATGTACTGGTTATATAATATGTACCCTCTCTCTCTCTCTCTCTCTCTCTCTCTCTCTCTCTCTCTCTCTCTCTCTCTTTTCAAATGCTTAAATTCCTGCAAATATTTAGGTCTTTTACGTAATAGCTATTGCCCTTTGTCAAAATGGCTATATTTAATATATTACCATGCAAAACATAGAGAGGACCTGGTCGAAACGCCGATAGGATGTATTCCAGAAAAAAAAACATCAGTCCGATTCATGATTTTGATCTATTTTTTATACTTAGACATGCAGCCCCTAATCCACACGATAATGCTAAATCTACGCTATAATATACATATAGAAAACCACTTATTTGTTTAATACAAAGGGTTGGGCATTAAGTATTTTTATCGGGATCATCAAATTTAGAAACTGTATCCTCTTGATCATTTTATAGAGGCATATGAAGACCTTCATTCTTAAAACAATTACAGTCTCGGTACATAAGTGTAAGACCTAAAAAGATTTTTCAAATATATTCATTATAAAAATTACGTTGTTCGAAATTCTTGATTTTTAAATATTTTTAGGAAATTTCACATGAAAAGTGATGCTAGTTATAATATCTGTTTAGATCACAGCAACAGTTTATGATTTTTTTTTTTTTTGGGGGGGGGGGGGGCATTACAATAAAGGGCTAATTTAACTAAAACAATATTTGTTCGATTTTTAAATCCTTTTTTTTTTTTTTTTTTTTTTTTTTTTTTTTTTTTTTTTGTCATACAAACACTTTTATAAACATTTTTATTGTATAAAAAGATACATTTTTATTGTATAAAAAGATACATTTTTATTGTATAAAAAGATACATTTTTATTGTATAAAAAGATGTGTTCATAGTTAAACTTTCACTTCGTCCCAAAAGATGACAGGATCTATGAACAAGGACAAACATCTACTCGTAAAGCAACAGATTGCGTTGTCTTTTGACAAAAGAACTCGTATTTGTCAGTCAAGTCACCGCTATTCAGCAAGCATTTCTTGACCGATTTAAACCACATTTACTGTATAGTTATCTATTGATGTTTTCTTGAACAACTGTACCTTTGCCTAAAGAACTTTGCTTATTTATCATAGCTTTCGTTCCACAAGTAAAATAATAAGTGTTTGTTAATTATTCAACATCCTCTTTTTTTTTTTTTTTTTTTTTTTTTTTTTTTTTATCTTAATAAAATCCAACAAAATTATAAATAACAATCATTTATTCAACATACTAGTGATTGTTTGTATCGATATCTTTTCTGGCAACGTATGTTTAATTTCATTTTTAAACGCACGACCCAACAGCATAAACTCAGCATATATAATAACATTATGTATTTCATTTACGTGGATAGCAGATGATTCGGGCTAGAGAAGCTTTCATTATTCCAAAATTTTCGACAATGATCTTGATAAGAAATGGTCATTACCTCACCCCTTTAACATTTAAACGTTCAAATTAATAGATATGTAGGGTTATCTCTTTTATATGTTTGTTCGGTTTCCTTGCTCCTAGGTCAATTTAGCTCCTAAATCGAAACATCATTTATTGTGAAAAAGGTACAAATGTTCACGACACATTTTGTAAACGGCGTCAAAATGTGCCAATATGTGATGTAAATTTTGTCGCCCATTCTGTAGGAAAAATAAAGGACTCAACTCGATTCATCTTGTAACCGGTAACAATATGTACTAATGGGCGACAATATGTACAGTCGGCGACAATATGTACAGGGGCGACAATATGATTGCATGTATAATCAGAGACATATCAAGACTTATTGTACACAAAATTATCACTATAGTTCCAACAAACAGCAATTACTAAACAATACTTAAATGTGACTTAGCTTTTTTTTTACCAAGATATCCTTTAATGTTATATGAATGATTAACAGCTGGTAAAAGCTGAGAAAAAGCATTTGCGAGTATAGAATTCATGCTGAAAAGGTACAACTGTTCGGATAGTTAAATATACCGTGTGGAACTCTAGACAGGCATATTATCAGTGGGTCCCTTTGAAGTTAACATTTTAGGGAAATTTTTTCTTGAAAACTCAAATAAATATGCGTTGTATATTAAGATTTTATTTATTTAAATATTTGGTTGTTTTATTGCACATCAAAAAGCTACTATTGTGTCTCCATATCATTATGTTCAATATATTTACCCGCAGTACAAAGCAGGAGGGTCAGTGCAACAATGATGAACTCGAATGGAAGGTGACTGACAATAATTAGTACATATTTGACTATTACATAACTCACTATCATCCCTCCAGAACTGATGCCCCAATTCCACACCGCAATAATTGACTTGAGTAATAATGTTGTATACCCCAGTCAAGAGTGTTTCACTTTCATCTAGAGGTCAGTTCTTGAATGGTGGTGGAAACCAGAGTGTCCGGAGAAAACCACCTGCCCTCGGGCAAGCGAACTGGCAAACATCGGTCCAAGTGAGATTCGAGAGAGGCACTGTAATCTGTAGATTTAAAAACATATAAAAAAGAATATTTATATGACATTTATTTTAGTAGAATGATTAGTCAAATTGTATTTTAATAATTTCATTATTTATTGATAAAATTTTAAAAACAAAAATAAAATAAAATAATGCAAATGTTTTCTCTCTCTTGCTTAAGTTTCAACGAGAGAGAGAGAGAGAGAGAGAGAGAGAGAGAGAGAGAGAAAATGCTGCTAGTTTGACTCAAGCACAACGTATTAAACTAACTGAAACATTCACATTTTCATGAAATCAATTTCAAAAATCATTTTTTCGAAACATCATTTGTTGTGATAGTATCGATGTATTTGCCGGTGTAATGAAGTATTTTGACCCGGGTTAAAAAGTGACCCGGGGGGGGGGGGGGGGGGGCTCATTTTTCAACGTTGAAAATTGAGACCAGCTGTGTTGAATTACGACCCTTCACTGTTGAAAACTGAACCGGATCGTGGAATTTTGATCAGTAGACCGGGTCTAAATTAACAGGTTAAAACAGATAATAATAATGAATTGATGTTTGTTTTTTTTTTCTGGTTGTTGGGTTTTTTGTGGTTTGTATTTGGGGTGGGGTGGATTCATGATATAGGTTTCAGTCAATCTGTTTGTCTACCTGTCCGAACTTAGAGTACCTGCTTTATGCACTACTTACTGGTTTAAACCAAGAAGTATGAAACCTTAAATATATTTTACATATTCAATAATATTTTGGGCTGCATTGTATGATTGTTCTAGACTTCATGGCTATTTGAACTTGTCTATCATTCAAAATTGGCCCTATGAAGTGTACTTTCTTGTCTTGTCGGGTATATTTTCATTGTATGATGTATTACACCGTGTTCCTGTTGCAAGTACATGTTTTAGCTGCAAATCTCATTTTTCTATTAAGTCAGTCTACAATCGTCTACGAATTTTCTGTATTAGTAATCATATCCTCTACGACTTTTGACCAAGAATTCTGAATTCTTAAGTATGTTATGGGGGGGGGGGGATATTCAATTTTTTTTTATTTTGTTTAGTTTTTTTTTTACTCTCGTAAACCCGTGGATTCATTTCTTAGTGGATATGGAACCCGGAGAATCTTCTCCCCCCCCAACCTCTCTGGGAACTAAACGACCGGTTCCTTTCAAGAGGAAAACGCTTTGCTTTTCAACTGCCAACATTAAAAGTAGTAGCATCATGAGTCGCACGTACTGCGGTTTTCAGTTTTAGTTCTGAATTCAGATCAGAGAAATATTGTTCTTGACTGAGCAACCCGTCTTTCTAGTTCAAGGTATAATTTAAAAAATATTAAAAATCACTGCAATAAATCTTTTTTGTTTTAATTAATTCAACAATTTGTCATTTTACATATCGACTTGTTGTATTTTATCTCTCATTATCTCAACGGCAAACCGTGTGATATATAGGGGAACTCGGTGGCCAAGTATAAGAAATGCACTGACTCACCGACAAGGTCAGAATACCAATCGGGACAGATTTTAGTGTGAGAAAGTTTGCAGAAGGTCGGTGGTTATTCTGATGGCACTCCGGTTTTCTCCACCATCCCTGAACTGACCGCCTCGATATTAATGAAAGAATCTTGACTGGGGCGTAAAACTCTAATATATAGTAATCCTAGAAATTATTGAGGAATCCTGATGAAAACCTAATTTCTAAAACTATTCATTAATCAAAATGAATACACTAAAAAAGTAATATTTTGTTAGTCCACTATTTCCAGAAATAGTTATACCAATGTGTTTGAAATATTATCATAAAATATTCTCAATAATTTCTGGGAATACTTTGATTTGTTTTCTCAAAAGTGAAATAACTGAAAAAGTAACAAATAGCTTTCTCTCCTCATTTTTTTAATTGGTGATCTATCGACAGTGATTTGCATAATAAAAGGTATCTAACGCGCATTCTAAAGATGATTAAGGTAAATTTCAAACTAACGACGGAGAAATGACGACTAAAAGTGGTGGAGTTAAATACAACCAGCAGAAGTAATAATTCAAATACAAGACAACACTTGAGTACCCGAGACCAATACATAAACGACACGATATAGGCTGCGCGTGCATGCTACAGAATTAATGAATGGTGTGATTAAACATTTTTATTTTACTGTACAGGAAGATATCCCGGGATATGAATATTTAAAAATTGTCCTTCTTGTATTAAACAATATCCCTTTGCATCGAGTGTTCATAAAAATTAAAATGAAATATTTTATGAAATGGATCAACACCCACTTTGAGATAGTGAGGTTCAATTGCTATTGATTTTTCATCCACTAACCAAACAACAACTTTAACATACTCATAATTTTGAAATATACAACTTTCAGTAAATAGGTGTGAAAATAGCATAGATATTCAGAGAAAATAGGACCATTGTAAAATACTTTGATATACCCGAACAAATATTGACAAACGAGAGTCAATTGTACATGTATTTTGCAATCGGATAATTGTATAATTACCAAATACATACAGTTGCACGAAAGCCTAATGAACTCGGTTTGAAAACAAATCGCGTAATAAGGCGTAACTTCTCGTGTAATAACGCGTAACATCTCACGTAATAACAGGTGACTTTCCTGAATTAACGCGTAACTTTCGCGAAATAACGCACAACTTTCGAGTAATAAGGCATAACGTTTTATAAAGGTAACTTGTTTTTTTATCAGTTCTTTGTGTTGTCCTTTATTGACTGACATATGTTAAATTAACTAGATATGTTTCTTTGAAACAGATGTGTCGCCTGACACTGCATAGTACAGTCGGGTCCCGATTTCGAGGGATTCAGTTTTGAGAGGTACTCAATTTTGAGAGGTATTTTTCAGGTCCCAACAATATTTGTTCTTAACTCTATATTAAAAAGGTCTCAATTTTTGGAGGTCCTATTTTGAGAAGTATTCGATTTTGCAAACAAATTTGTCCGAAAAGCCAATAATCAACTGATTTGGGACTTGGTGGTGAGAGGTATTGTCTCACCTATTGTTGTAAGCAGCCATTGTATCAAACCACACCTTACATTTACTCAGGCATCCAAGTGTGTTAAGGTGTTTTTAATATAGAAGTAATTAATAAATGTCTTGTAAAAATCAATCAAAGGGAAATGATTCAAAAACGGAACAAGATAGAGTTGTGGTTATTGTGCACTGCACTTTGAGTCATTGCCAGAAACATGTACACCAAGTTTGGAGTCATTTGAACATACTACACAAAAGTAATGCTCCGGACAAGAAATGCTCTATAAAAATCAATCAAAGGGAAATAATTCAAAAACGGAAAAAGATAGAGTTGTGGTTCTTGTGCACTGCACTTTGAGTCATTTCAAGAAACATGCACACCAAGTTTGGAGTCATTTGAACGTACAACACCAATGTTATGCTCCGGACAAGGAAATCCGGACGCCGCCGCCGACGAAAGTAATCCCTATATGTCGCCTAGTCAGGCGACACAAAAATGAGATCGTGTGTTTGTGCTATCAAGTTGACAATATATTTGCTTTGCAAGTCTACATCTGAAAAAGTGCTCTCTAACAGTCGACATAAATCTAACAAGTGATAGCAGAAATATACTGTCATACTGTATTTAAAAAAAACAAACTCAACCCATGCCGATCGCCAAGTAACATAAAAGCCGTTGCTGTCGGATATACAGTGTACTATGTTATGAATTAATTATTTCTGTCTAGTTTTATTCTGGATTAGAAACTTATAAGCATATATATATATATATATATATATATATATATATATATATATATATATATATATATATATATATATATATATATATATATATATATCTATATATATATATATATCATGTTGAACAATGTCAAGGTCACAGACAGATCAAAACTCTGTAGTTTGTGGGGAGGATCAATATTCAACAGGGTCAATTTTCAACGAAATGAGGTCATAATTTGTCGAAAAAAAAAATCAACCTGTTGAAAAATGACCCCGGGTATAAATTTCACGAATTTTGGTATCTATTTTCAACGTTTAAAAACGCACACTCGGTTTAATATTCAACGTTGAAAAATGAACCCCGGGTCAATTTTCAACCCGGGTCAAAATACTTCATTCCACCGGCGACAATATGTGCCGATATGTGCATGATGTGCTTATTGTCGCCCATTTTAATATGTCGGCACATAATGTCGCCCATTTTGCAAGGAAAAAAGCCTTCTCGGTACATATTGTCGCCAACGTCAGTATATATCGATCGGCGACAGCATGTACATTCATTGTCGGTACATATTGTCGCCGGCGACAATATATACAGGGACGATAATATGTACCGTCACACGACATAATGTAATAGTTTATAACATCATACCGACATAATGTAATAGTTTATAACATCATATCGACATAATGTAATATTTTGTAACGTCAAGTCGACAAAATGTAATATTCTATGATGTCATGCCGACAAAATGTAATATTCTATGGCGTCATGCCAACATTATGAAATATTTTATATCATCTTGTCGATATATTGTGAAAATTCATATTTTCTTGTCAACATAATGTAATATTTCTTATTACACATAATCAGTGGCATAAAAGCGCACTTTTATCGACAAAATGGGAATTGAATTATCACAACATGATGACATGTTGATAAAAATAAGAAGTTATGTCGATATAATTATGTCAACATGTTAATATATTTACTACGATATGTCGACATATTGCCATAAATCACGTTGTTTAGTCAATATAAAGTACAATATTATTTCAACATGTCGATGGCAGCTCTATGCCACCATAGCTGTGATACCAAAATAAAAAGTTGAGATAATTAACACGACTTGCCGCGATAAAAATAAGTCGAGATATCGAGATATTTATCACAACTGGTCAACACAAGTATCGCGGCATGTCGTGTTACTTATATCAACTTTTTATTTTGGTATCACAACTTTTCATGATATTATCTCGACTTGTCACGATATTAAGTCGACATGTTGAGATAATTTTATATCGACTAAAATTATGTCGATGTCAGAAATAAGCCACCATAGATATTTTCTTGACTTGTCAAGATATTAAGTCGACATGTTGAGATTTTTTTATGTAGACTAAAATTATGTCGATGTCAGAAATAAGCCACCATACGATGTCAGAAATAAACCACCATACAATTCAAAAGTAACGCATGGCAATTAATTCCTCATTTTTATAATTTTCATATCTGTTAGTTGAATATCTAACATTTTTAGGAGAATGTAACATTGGGGAAACCATACAGGTAAATCATTTCAACGTGTATCACACAATAAAACCATTTCTGTATTAGGAAGGATTTTAACTTTTCCAAAAAAAAAATTATAACAGTTAAAATGTACTAGAATATTATTCACATGATATTTTAAGTTTATTTTGAATAAATAGAAAATAATTACTTTCAGCCTTGGTCCATTTTTCTTTTATAATTACAAAACCATGTAATAACCTCAACCAGAACGCAAAGATTTATATAATTATGCGATAATCGTCCTCAAAAGTTTTTTTTTCCGTTTCAGTTCACCTGGTTAAAACAAGAACTAAATAGATTCAACTGAGTGATATATATGCGCGTTTAAAAATTTCTTTTATTAGAGGTAAAAAATTAAATGAAAACTGAAAATCACGTTATTGTAATTTAATAACAAGAAACTAATTACAAACAAAGAAACTTAAAATAAGTGTAATTATATATTATTACGAGGTGTATAGTCTTTATGTGTGAAAATTTTTTTTAAATGTTTAAAATTCGGCTTTAAAGTTTAATATACACAACAGTTGTATGTTTTATTATACATGTTGCATTTTAACTCAAGTTTCACATATTTTCATGGATTTGGAAACATTTCTTAAACTGTTCGTTGTCATAGTATTGTTCGTCGACTATGGATATTCGGGTGGTAAGTTCAAATTTTAATTTTGAACAAAACAAAAATATTTTAAAAGCAAGCATAAAAACTCAAGTTTCTTGAAAATGTGTTTTGGATTTTTGTATATACTAAAACATTGATAATTGATTAAAAATCCGCCAATTTCAGGTCTTTCTCTAATGTAATGAATGCCGAAGGTCGGTGGTTTTCATCGGGCACTTCAGTTTTCTTCACCAAAGAACTGAAGTGAAAGAATCTTGACTGGGGCGTAAAACACAATTTCTCTTTCTCTCCTCCTCTCTATAATGAAAAATATTATTGGGGATTTTCATTAATGTATTGTGTACACTGGTTGCCAAGTGACGTATCCGGAAGATTACTATGTTAGTGGCTCTACTTATCCCTCCTTAGTGATAATTCTTAAACATCGACGATTTTAATTGTCGTTGGTCTGGCTTCGGTGTCACAATGATTACCTTAATTGAGTGTACATTCAACTCAAACATTCCCATTTTTTCTCTCATCAACATTTTAATAAATTTCAGTTTTATGAGACAATGTTTTGTTTTGTACACTAAACAAAATGTAACTTTGGATTTTCAACTATATCTGTGTAGTGTCTCGAAAATTGACATTTTTTAATTTCACTAATACTTTATTTCATACTGAATATATAATAATGAGAAATATTTTAGGTGTAAACCATGTACAAGTATATATAAACTTGTACAGTTGCTTAGCGTACAGGGCGTCAATCAGTCACAAGAATTAGTAGTAAAATAGTTTATTAATGTGTTACATATCATTATTCAATAATATTTAACACTATTTATAAATAAATACATTACAATAAGTATGATTCCCTGTCTGAAAGACATACAAGACACATTTAAAGAAAATTATTATTATTATTATTATTATTATTGTTGTTGTCATATACCATTTTTTGAATTTAATCATAAAATACATTCAAAAAATAGTATATGACATTATTATTAACACTAACTTAAAGCTGCATTAAGTTTTTCAATTTTCTGATTTTTTTTAATGTTTTAAAAAATATATATATATTTTTAAAAATAGATTACTTCTAATCACGATCCGTGAGATTCATTTTCTAAAATTTCATACCTTTAAGCTGTAGATAAGCACAATCCTCTAACCGGTTGGTCAACGGAAATTCCAAAGAATCGAAGGTGAAACCTGACAAATTGTATTAATTGTCAGTCATTAATATCCAAATGTATTCACAATGATGTTATTTATTCCTTACTAAGTCACAAAAGACAAATTCAATGAAGTTTTGTGTTTAATTTATCATATTTCACCGTTTTGTAAGTTGTGTTTAAATGACCCGGTTTTTTATGACGTAACTATGTTCTAAAATTACATCCCACATCTCGCTGTTATTTCTGTATTTATTGGAGCTTTTATCGTTGAACCAAATGTAACATTGTTCATTAGGAACATCATTAATTAGATTAGCACCGTTTTAATTTTGTTCCTTGGAAAAGTTAATCATTGCGGCAGCTTTAAATACAACCTGTTAAATAGAGAAAACTACGAATTTTACGCCTTTTAAGTAGAAAAAATGGTGTTTTAGCTAAAAGAATTAATGAATCTTCATCTGACAAAGCTTTTAAAAACTTCTCATTGCTATAATATTCGTGTTTGTTTTGCATATGATTTTTTAACGTGAACAACGTATAAGCTTTATGCTGCTTTTCGTAATAAAGAACGTCTCGATTATGAATAAAATATTCTTAACGTTAAACGTCATTACTCAATCACTCGTAATAAAGAATTCGAAATTGAATTAGCTTAAAGGTAAACTCTGAAGATGAGTTTCATTTTATTTCACGTCACGTTTACCAGAGGCTGTTGAGGCACCTATAATTTACTTGCATACAATGCCACCAATATAAATTGATGTGTGTAATACTAGTCTAATTCAATAACATCATCACTGCGGTAGCTCAGTTGGTAGAGTGTTCGCTCTGTAACTGGGAGGTCGTTGGTTCGAATCTTGGAAGTCGTTGGTTGGAACCCCAACCGGGTCTAACCCAAGAATTGACAGTGGTTGGTAGTGGCTGTTCCTTCGCCAAGCACTCGCCATTACGTAATGAATGACACGGTTCGGATTGAAACTTATATTATGCTGTGTATTCCACTGTCGATGGTACCTGCTGGTGTTTTACTTAATATCGGGGACGTTAAACACCATTACTGCACTGAACTCTAATTCAATAACCACTAACGTATGTGTCAGTTTTGATCTCTTTGTCCTGATGGATTCTTGGTTTCCATGGTTATCCATAGCGACGCCTCGATATAAGTGAAATATTCTTGACTGACACGTTAATCACCATTACTGCACTGAACTCTAATTCAATAACCGCTTATGTGTCAGTTTTGATCTCTTTGTCCTGATGGATTCTTGGTTTCAATGGTTATCGTAAAGAATAATATGTTATTCTACTTTTAAACTGAAACAGGATCGATGACTTTGTCATATACCACTTTTTGAATTTAATCATAAAAATACATTCCAAAGTGGTATATTCCACTTTTTGAATATATTTCTTTGATTAAATTCAAAAAGTGGTATATGACAACTTAGTTGGATGATGTTTAACCCCCCCCCCCCCAATAAAGTCACTACCTGATATAATAGAGGGGTAGTGTTGAAATTTAACCATAACACTTACTAACTTTAACAAGCCAAAAGCAAAACTTTTGCACATACAGATTTGTTTTAGTACATATGCATGCAATTCAATGTACATATGCATGCAATTCAATGAAAGACTTTTTATTATCAATAAGCTATTAAAATGCCTACTACTATTACAGAAATTTTATAATGATTTAAAGCAACAAATCTAAAAATAAAACATAATGAAATATAATTATATAATTATGTCAATTTATCTGTCATCTGTAATTTAAAAGTTTTATATCGACATAATGTTGTATTATGCTTCTATTTCCAATAAGTTTTAATTTTTAAAAATGTAATAACAAAAAATAATGTCTCTTTCTCGATTTATTTTTATATAATTTTTCATTTATTATTTATTTATTTATTTATTTGATTGTTTATCTATCTATCTATTTATCTATCTATCTATTTATCTATCTACTATTTATTTATTTATTTATTTATTTATTTATTTATTCATTTGATTATCTATCTATCTATCTATCTATCTATTATTTATTTAATTATTTATTTATTTATTTATTTGATTATTTATTTATTTATTTGATTGTTTATTTATTGATTTATTTATTTATTTATTTATTTATTTATTTATTTATTTATTTATTTATTTATTTATTTATTTATAGTTTGCACAAATGGACATACAGTCGGTGCCGATATATCAATAAAATCAAGTAATCTGGATAGTGGAACGGGTTTGTATTTTGTATATTATTAAACAATAATCATCCCTATGGTAAATTAGTCTTATTTCGACCACGTGGTCAATTTCGACCGAATGATAAAATCATATAGCAATTCTGATTTGGTGTCATTTCAATACTGCGTCAATCCGAATTACAATTTTCTTACAATAAACTTTGTGTACCCATGTCCGGTTTGTATTTTATAAACGTTTCCCTATACTTGATATTTGAAATGGATTCTCAATATGATATTTAAAAAATCGGTTGTTTTGAGAGATAAAAAAAGATTCCACTGCAGCTGAATACTCAGTCTGTATTTATTCGCTGTGCGGTGTGGTCCTTTTTCTTATCCCTAAAACATAAACCAGCAACTTATTTTCTGACATTTAAAAAAATTTGTTTTCTAATTTGCGTATCTTTACCCTTAATTCTTAAAATTCAA
Organism: Tegillarca granosa; assembly: GCA_029721355.1. Lineage (NCBI taxonomy): Eukaryota > Metazoa > Mollusca > Bivalvia > Arcoida > Arcidae > Tegillarca > Tegillarca granosa. The sequence continues at coordinate 27,644,702 of CM056605.1, forward strand.
GGAATAGAAAATTAGAAAACATTCAAATAAAAAAGAAAAACAAGATGCCAATGGGCCTTAACGCTCACCTGAGTATATATCTAGAATTGTTTGCAGAATACAAATGACAATTACTGAAATTACAGAACTTTTCCAAGTTTTTGCCAGTTTGAAACTGCTACAATACTCAATCAGAAAGATTTAGTTACAGTTCATTTATAAAAAGCTACAAGCATGTAGTCACTAAAGTGCAGTCGTTAATTTCCAGATAATTAACTAATTCAGACAGTTATGCAGCTATGACCTTGACCTTTGAACATATGGCCTTGAACCATATATCAAAATGATTATCATGTCAATACCTACAATATTCTAAAATATATGCCTATATAAAAAGTTAATGGTCTTCAAGATAATTAATAATTCTAATCTAATTAACTATTTCAGTATAGTTATGCATGCAGCTTTTATCTTCACACACACACACACACACACACACACACACACACACACACACACACACACACACATATATATATATATATATATATATATATATATATATATATATATATATATATGCCTATACAACAAGTTAATAATTTTAAAGTTACATGCAATTAAAAATTTTATTCTACTAGCTTGACCTTTGAACATATCATATGACCTTGAAATATATTAAATTGATTGCCATATCACAACACTCTAATATAAATGCCTATACAAAAAGTTAAAAGTGCTCAGGATAATTAACAATTTTAGTCTTTATATGCAAACCTTGACCTATGACCATGAACCATATATCAAAATGATCAACATGTAAATATCTACAATATTTTGAAATACATGTCTATACAAAAAGTAAATAGTTTTTAAGATAATTAACGATTTTATTCTTTCTAATTATCTATAACCTTGACCTTTGAACCTATAACCTTGAACCATATATTAAAATAATCGTCACATCATTACTACAGTACCCTCATTTCATACCTATACAAAATGTTCATAGTTTTCAAGATAATTAGCAATTTAAGACTTTTTTACCTATGACCTTGAATAATATATCAAAATGATCGCCATATCAATACTTACAATATTCCAATATGCATGCCAATACAAAAAGTTGATAGTTTTCAATCTAATGTACAATTAAGGTATTTATAAGGAAAAAATAACATTTCAGGGGCAACAACTCCTAGATGGATTGCCATTTAGTTAAGAAATTTGGTAGCTTGTTAAATGTTGTCATACAGAACATCTTTAAAATAGTTCGATTTCATATATCTCTTAATATTTGCAAGAAAATAGCCTAAAACTGCATAAATCACAAACTAGATCATGACTTTGATTTGTGACTTTGACCAATTTCAAACGTCATTTCACGGAAAAGTCAAAACTGAAATCCTCATGCCATTATCTGTTCAAATAGTCTAGTTATAACAATTTGAAGCCATTTAACGATTTTTTTTAAATTAAACGCAAAAAAGCGTTACCCATTTTTCAACCTAATTTCACGAAATGAACAAACTATAGGCTTAAGACCCTAGAGAAGCAAAATATTACATCAGATTTTTCCCCATCGTCGGTTTAAGATGTTTACACCTCTAAGTCACCTTGACCTAGTTTTGATGGCCATGGCAACGCCATTAACAAATCTGAATTTCACTTGCTCATTTATGCTTCTGACCAAGTATCATTGAAATCCGTCCAGCAGTTTCGGAGGGAAAATCGAAAATAGGTGTTAACGACGCAAGTACGCATGCACATACACGCGCTGCGATATGCCATAAGCTCACATGACCTATGGTCAGTTAAGCTAAAAAATAAGTTTGGGTAGTATATAATTATGTGTATATGTAATTTGCATGTCATTTGTCAATTCTAGGCAATACAATGCTACTGGAAGATAATAAAGATGATTATAGGTTTGATTGTTGTGGATTTGTTACTACTTGGGAGTACTATGCCACTACGAATACAGGGGATGTTTATTTTCAAGTATGGAGAGATGTCGCATCATCTCCAGCTTCCCTCGCCGGAGAAAATATGCACACCCACTCATGTAAGATTTCAAAGAGATATGCCAATCTTTCCCATGTAAATGAGAATTTTGATATGTTGACTTTGAAAACCTGTGCAATAGCTACATGTGTGATAATACACTATAGCATACCATCTAAAGACGTTTCCTTGGTAACAAGTATGAGATATTGTCTGTAAAACAAACTTTAAATGATATAAATTTTACACAAAATTATAATAATTTGGTTTGCTCATTTGTGACAGATTTCAACAACTGAGGTGAAGAACAATACCACACCTTATTGATTTTTAAATTTTCTACAAATATATGCGCGCGCTTTGTAGTCAGTAAGACGGATCTTAACCCGTATATTGATATTTCAGACAACAATGGTAGTTGATTTGAATGATTTTGATCTGTTTATTAATATTAAAGATTACAATTTTAGTCGGTGAAAACTATTTTGTTGATCTGTGTATTAATATTCCATACAACGATTGATGTCGGTTAGAACGATCTTGATCTGTTATTGATATTTCAGACAACGATTGATGTCGGTTAGAACGTTCTTAATCTGTTAATTAATATTTCAGACAAGGATTTATGTCGGTTACAACGTTCTTAATCGGTTTATTAATATTTCAGACAACGATTGATGCCGGTTAGAACGATCTTGATCTGTTTATTAATATTTTGAGAAAACGATTGATGTCGGTTAGAACGATCTTGATCTGTTTATTGATATTTCAGACAACGAATGATGTCGGTTAGAACGATCTTGATCTGTTTATTAATATTTCAGACAACGAATGATGTCGGTTAGAACGATCTTGATCTGTTTATTGATATTTCAGACAACGATTGATGTCGGTTAGAACGATCTTGATCTGTTTATTGATATTTCAGACAACGATTGATGTCGGTAAGAACGATCTTGATCTGTTTATTAATATTTCAGACAACGATTGATGTCGGTTAGAACGATCTTGATCTGTAATTGATATTTCTGACAACGATTGATGTCGGTTAGAACGATCTTGACCTGTTTATTAATAAATGAGACAACGAATGATGTCGGTTAGAATGATCTTGATCTGTTTATTGATATTTCAGACAACGATTGATGTCGGTAAGAACGATCTTGATCTGTTTATTGATATTTTAGACAACGATTGATGTCGGTTAGAACGATCTTGGTCTGTTTATTGATATTTCAGACAACGATTGATCTCCGTTAGAACGATCTTGATCTGTTTATTAATATTTCAGACAACGATTGATGTCGGTTAGAACGATCTTGATCTGTTTATTGATATTTCAGATTTATTTTATTTAATAATAAATGACTTCATTGTCTATTGTTGGTATTTCAGCTCCAGATGGTATTTACAACGTCACTGTCAGTACTGGAAACAAAATTAAAGTTATCACTGGTGACTACATAGGGTTGTGAGTACTCTAACTATCCCATATCCTTATTAACATATTGTTTTGGCTGTTACATTGCGCTCACAGTTTAACCATGTTTAGTATTATTACTATTTATGTACATTTTTCAATAATAATTGCATCCATACTATTTTGGCATATTTTTATGTTGAAATCAATGCATATAACATGGCATATTACAAGGAACATTTGTAACTGTCACGTGATAAAATATGAATGGAGTCACAACTATATATGGGACACAAAATTCACAATTGTTGTTGCGTTTGAATTGTAAGTAATTTCGAGCATTCAAAAAATGCATGAAAATAACACAGATGGTAACTATATATATAAGAAAATGTTCTGTAATTTAATGCAAAAATAACTTTGTGTTTGTTTAACAAATTCAATTTAAGCAAAGACGTCAATAATAATTATAATAATAATAATAATAATAATATTATTATTATTATTTCTTCCATGTTATATGCCAAAATACTTAGTATTTCCCAAGGTAAGATGGCATAATGCACGACCCGGCGCTATTCAAATCATTGGACCATTTTAACATTTTAAAAATAAAGTTTTGTATGGAACATAGATATTGCAATGTTTTATAAAAATGTGCACACCAAGGACACTTACTATCTTTTATTTCACTTTCTTTTGATTTAACAAAGTACACTTTCTTTCGATTTAACAAATATATATTTGTTTTAATGTTTTTCACGAAACAACCATTATTCTTAACTGGAAGCAAAATATGTTTTTTTTATATAATAACACTGTTTCTTCAAACCATCTAACCTTGGGAAATATTTTGGCATATAACATGGAAGAAACAATGTTATTATTATTATTACTATGAATGTCTTTGTTTAAACTGCAATTTTGCAAACAAATTACAAACTACTTTCATTCGTTTAAAATATCAGAAATACGTCAATGCTTAAGAAAGTTTGTTTACAATCTATGTTATTAACAGGCATTCCTTGAACGCTCGATTATACTTATAATTTAAACGTAGTAACGATTGTGAATTATGTATCCATATATGGTTGTGACTCCACCCATATTTCATCACGTGACAATAGGAAGCTCCGCATCCATACTTACGTGCGTGTAATATGCCATGTTATATGCGATGGCATAATACACCATTGATTTCAACATAAAAAATATGCCAAAATAGTATTGATGCAATTATTATTAAAGAAATTTACATGAATCATCATGAGTAATGATGAGCAATATTTAGCCAGGTAAGCCTGTGGCACTCAGAACTTTGCATACGTACGCCTGTGTATGAGTGCGGTTTGACTGCAAGTGAGCCATATATCAGGGGCAGATTTAAATACATATAAATTAACAATAAAACCTTGTGATAAAGACATTGATCTGTTCTATTGCTTAGTTTCCATGTTATTATAAATTATTAAATGTACATCATATAATTCAGTTACGGCATTTGTTTTTTTAAAAATCCCATTTTAATCAAATAGTAAATTAACAAACCTACATTCTATTATTATTTATATATCTAATATCTTTACCATATATATATATATATATATATATATATATATATATATATATATATATATATATAATAACTATTTTTCTTTTTCAGACATTTTCCTAGTAATACGTTTATTGTTTATTATATTGGACATAAGTTCAAGATTACAAACGGCGGCTACACCACCTCAAGTCCAACGTTCGACTGGAGAGCCATTAAAGTCTCCAGTAACAGAGATTATGCTGTTAAGGCTTACCTTGAACCATGTATGGGCAATAAAATTTATAATTTTGTAACTAAAGACACCGTTCACATTGCGAGAGTTACTTCCGGTGTTAACTTGTACTCCTATATTCATCATGTTGTTATAACTTCCGGGGTAAATTTTAGCTTGTAAACGGCGTTATTGAATCTATTGTTGAATGGAAACCACTATGGTTGCTCATTCAACAGAGTCTTCTGATATTTCAAATATATGAGCATTAAAAATTTACAAGCGTTGCGACAGCATTGAGTTACTTGTGCATCTTGACTGGCTATAGCCAACTGAATTGATGACACAGAGAAGCATTAATACGCGAAAGTGCTTGTCTGATCATTTGTGCATTAACTTTTATAAGTGAACTTGGAAATATATGCTTAATAATAATAATAATAATAATAATAATAATAATAATAATAATAATAATGATATCAACAAGAATAAGATGAACAAAAGGAAGAATTTACTATGTCTTCCAAAACTCAGTCCCAGGTGAGGAAGTAATATCTCAAATTTTAAAGTTTTACGTATGACCAGGTTGGGGTTTAAACAAACGACCTTTCGTCTAGTTTTACGTTCAGTGGCTTTACTTGATAATTACGCATTAAACAAATTCGGGAAATGATTACGTAATTACAGAGTATGCTATGTATTTTACGCTCTGTGCCACAGTTTCTATTATGAATCATCTGTTTTTGCATTCAGAGACTATAGATGTTTAACCGAAACACTGAATGTCAACGAAAAACAATTTCTTCAAATTTCAACTTCAGAACGAATCTTAAAGGTGGTTTAACATTTGCCTTTACTAAAACTACTTTACAATTCAAAAGCATTAAATGTGTTATTTTTTGGTATAATGTTTAGCCTCAGTGCCCCCAACAATGAACCTGAATGCAAGTGTGACGTTTTCACCCGATACAGCTATTGGTACACTAATATATACACTGGTAGTGACGGACCTTGATGTAGGTGATGTTGTTACAACAACAGAAACATCAAATAGTGCACCTTCTATATTTGTCTTTAACTCGACTAGCAGTAAGTACTTAAATCTGAGTTCATAAACAAATAACAAGGTAAAAACACAGTACCTTGATTAATAAACGTTTATTCGTTTTTTTAAAGTTGTTTAACGTCGTTTCAGCAATTTTTTTTATCTTTTCACTACAAATGCAAGGTTAATATTCTAAAAATAATTTTGTTTAGCCAGCTGAATTTCACAAAGTGGTTTATACATAACATTGCATATAATCATCTTATCTTTTGCGATTTCGTTTTAAATGTAGTTCTAGGGTGTAAATGTCAATTATTTTATAGTGAAGAGCAATTTATGCCATATTAAATACAATACAAATTGGATATATTATGAATTTTACTGCATGTTCTTCTAAGCTTATCTTCTTTTTTTCAAGATAAATAATTATATGACTTTAATAGTGATAACAAAATAATAAATAAACCTCTTTAATTGTTTTACATTACTTGCAAACTAAAAACTTGATCAAGAAGACTAATGTATGTATGAATCTTACCTCTTATTTTTATTTATTTATTTATTTATTTATTTATTTATTTATTTATTTATTTGTTTATTCATTATTTTTTTCATTTTCTAATTAGTGGAAATAAGAACACAGGCCGCTGTTACATCTGGCACTCATACAATTGAATTCTCAGCATCTGATTCAACCGATTTATGCGCACAAATAACAAATGGAACACTTACGGTTTTTATCACGAATGTAGTAAGTATTCTAACTTAGATATACAAAAATAAGTACTATAAGTACTGTCATTTGATCTTTTTTCATAAAGAATCATTTTAAAAATTGCAAATGCAATTTGCAAAAAATGTTATCTTTTCTATTGCAAATTGTCGAACAAACAAACATATACATGTTATAGTAATAAAAAAAATAACAATAATATTATTATTATTATTATTATTATTATTATTATTATTATTATTATTATTATTATTATCTTTCACTGTTAATGTAAAAAAAATGTGTAAAATTGAAAATGTGAACCATTTTGGAAATTTATTAATTTCCAATAGTAATCTTCAAAGAGGTTTGACTCAGTCAAAAATAAATCAAGAATGAAAAATTGCAAAGCCACTCAAGTATCTATGTCGGTGTTTTTCCACACAGTTTTGAAAAATTATTCGGGACAAGAAGGTGACAAAAGAAGGAAGAAAAAAGCTTTAGTTGTTGTCTTGAATATACATGTTGTCAGTACATATTCTTTTTTTAAATTGTTCTAATTTCTATTTTTTTTCTATATCAATCAATAACGAGTAACAATTATATCTTTCATTATTGTTTAATCATCATCATCATCATCATCCGTAGGCATTATTTGGTATAACAGATTTTTTTCTAAAACCGTTTAGAAACAGGGGGTCTCGCTAATATTACAACACGTGTTCTATCAGCTTAAAAAAGGCAATTGTGTTTTATTTATTTTTATCATCTTTTATTTTAGCCACCAACAATACATAACCTGCCTGCAACATATTCAATAAGTGAAGACCAAGCCACACTCTTATTACTATTTACAGTAAACGTCACAGATCCAAGCGATGTTGTCACTTGTACCATTAGTTCCGCAGTGCCGGATTCAACTCCTTTTACCCTCAATGCAGGTCTGTTAAATATGTTTCAAAAACTATGTCTAGTTTTTTAAGCTTAATGTCAAGATGTGTTCGAGTGCAGAGAAAGTTAATTGAATTTTTTTTTTTTTTGTCTTTTTGTCTATTGAAGTATAAGGCCCATTCAATTAAGTTGAGATAAAATACATATATCAATCCATGTTGATTGCGATTAGGGACCTTTGTTGAACCCGATAATGTAATAAATTCCCGATAATGTTACATCAACCGATATTGTCATAAAAATTCACCGATATAGTAATAACAACCGAAAATGTAACAAAATTTAACCGATAATGTAAAAATTTTTCCAACCGATAATGTAATAATTTTTCTAACCGATAATGTAATTGCAGTTAACCGATAATGTTAAAAAAAATTTCTAACCGATAATGTAACACGCACTTCTCGATAATTAATTACTTTTTTTCAACCGATAATGTAATAAAATTTAACCGATAGTGTTATATACAACACAAGAAAGAATCTCTTACAGGTTTTGAGTCATAAGGTACAGCATATATTTATTTTTTCGTCTCTCTCTCTCTCTCTCTCTCTCTCTCTCTCTCTCTCTCTCTCTCTCTCTCTAGGGAACTATTTTGGCAGTGTCCTCGAAGAACAACATTGTTATACAAATATTAATAACTCATTTTGGCACAGTGTCCCTGTAGACTGAACACTATTGTTTTGACGTCATGAATTTTCGGACTGTGACGTCATAAACAATCGGAACAATATAATAATAATAATGTTGTTTCACTCGGACACTATGCCACAATAGTACCCCTGTTTTTATGCACTCATTTTGGCACAGTGTCCCTGCAGACTGAACACTCTTGTTTTGACGTCATGAATTTTCGGACTGTGACGTCATAAACAATCGGAACAATATAATAATAATAATGTTGTTTCACTCGGACACTATGCCACAATAGTACCCCTGTTTGTATGACATAGTGCCCTCCCCTTCCGCTCGGGCACTATGTCACCCAACCCGGGTACTATTTTGGCATAGTGTCCTTGAAGAACAACATTATATAATTAATATTGATAATTCGTCACTATTTACTAAATATACTTAAAAGAACCGTAAAATTGAAGTGGAAAAATTGCAATATTTACGGTTTATAAACTTTTCGTCCACTCGTGACTGACGAGGAAGATATTTACGTAATGTGTAAATGTTGCGCATCAAAGTTAAAGCAGTTACTTAATTTTCATTACTTTTTATTATTTTTGTGCTACTTTAACTTTAAATTTATATCCCACGTAGTTGTAACTCTTTTCTGCCACAAGGCAAATTGCTACAAATAAGGTGTATTGTCCAGAGCCTCATCACGACTGCAAAACCCTCTATATAGAGGGGGTGAGTATTGTTTTTCCTCCGTATGTTTCAATAGTTTCATGCATTAAAACAACTCCCCTGTTTCAAAATGTGTACTGGTTAAATTGGGAAGACATATTGGGGTAGAGCAATATTTACAAAACGTATTGTGAATCTGTGAAGCGAGAATGTGGTGGCGGCCATATTGCAGGTCAGTTTTTAGCTCACCTGGCGTGCGTTCGTCCGTGCGTGCATGCGATATTCACGTAATATGCAAATTAGGTGTTTTTTTAACCCGATTCATTGAAAATCTTCTCCTCTGAAAGTACTGGACCAATTTGAACCAAATTTAAGTGGAAGGGTTCCTAGGTGGGGCACACTAAAGATTTTATCTGGTGACAAGATAGCTGCCATTTGGACCATGGTCCATGTATACAATGTATCTGTTAGCCGAAAATTTATTGAATTTGCACACCATAGGCAATATTTGGTATAATCAAGCGTGAACTCCCAGACTTCTGGAAGCGAGATCAGGTGCTCCGGAAAGGTGAGCAGCTCCTGCTCCGCATGCGGCACGCGAAATAATTCCCAGTCATGTGGTATTTATTATCCAATGGAAATCGAGCAAATTTATTAGTGGTATAATAACATACAATCATATTTACTTTTAATAAGGTTGATAACAGTGTTTATCAACATGAAAAATGAGATATTCACCGAAGGAAGATGTGAATGAGTGTTACTTTCAAGTTGATATACCAACATCGAACGAAACAAAAGTTTTTATCATAGTATACTGTTTGTTGTCACATTCGGATCAGATTTGCGACATTTGTTTAACCAATTCATAATGATGATACCACCAATTTAAAGGTACTAATAAATGTAAAGTAAGGTAAATGACTGAAAAATGAACTTAGCAGAATAAACATTTCGTGTATTCCAAACCTAACCACCTCTGGTAATATTGGAGATGTTCATCTAGTCATCGTGGCAAGGTCTTCAATGATGCATTTGCGTGCCACTTATCACAAGTTACTAGACGCCCTCTAACGTTGCAAGTTGAGCAGTACTTTACAAATTGGCAAATTGGTGTGGCCACTATTTCGATTTGAATATATCAATATATCTAATTGATGATATCGACATTTCTTTATTGTGATATCATCAAATCGTTAAGTTGATATCACAAAATTTTATTAAATAGCAAAATGATGCATCGTACTATCCAACGAATCATCGTTTCATCCCCCAGTTCACTGACATGGGTTAGCCAAACTATCTATCCCCTCAATTCCGAAAGGCAGGTGGGGGTGCATCATAAGCTTTTGGAGTTTTTCGGATGGCCAGACCAGGCCAGGGATCGAATTTTATAATTCACTTGGGCAATGAATCTCATAAAAAAAAAACAAGATAAAATAACATTTTTTATAAAGCCTGATTTGGTTTTATCTAAACCATACACAAAATAAATCAAAATCAGTATTGCAATATTAAAATAACAAGAAACAATTATATACGCGCTTGCGCGTTACACAAGTTTAGAAACTGAATGAAAATCTTCAGACCTTATTTCTACAAAAAATGTAGAATTCTGAATATTCCTTGCCTTGAAACTATTGGCACCAAAACCAACCACGCATGCCACCACTGTCAACCACACTCTTGATGCAATATATCTTTTAAACGCTTGGCTAAACCCGAACTCTTCCCAGCTAATTTCCATATCTGCCTCACGGACACGGTTGTTTGTGCGCCCTCTGAAAGTCTTAAGCCTAAATCCAAAGCAATGCTAGGGCGAACATGAATGTTTCTTCTATTCAAGAACTGAGCTTTCAATTCTGGATTGTCATGGTAAAACCGAGCTACCCTAGCCCTAAAATGCTGACTTACTAGTGAAAGTGGCAACGCCATCCGGCAGTCGTTATGCAAAACCATTTCAATTATAAGGTTTAAAATTTCAGGTGGCAAATATTTATGATTCCAACTTATATCGCCTTCTTTCTCACATCTTCCATCAGCATCTCTTTCTTTGTCATCTGTTGCACCGCCCTCTGCCTCGAATCTCTCATCCATATCAATTTCACCGTCATCTCTTCCACTCACTTCGCCTTTTTCTACATCTATCTCACCCACTTCAATTCCTTCCCCATTTCTTCCGCTTTGATTACCACCATTTCTATCACCTACATCGCCTCCACCATTATCGCTCCAACTCTTACTACATCTATTCTGATCTCTACTACTCACAGAACCTCATCCCGTATCTTTACCATCAATCTCATTTGGATACTCTCCAGCAGACAATTCGCCTACTGATTTATCTATACCGTTCTTCTTACCACTTTTTTGATCTGTATCATCGATGTCGCTTTCTCCCTGATCTATACCATCTTTCTCACCCCCATCTTGATCTGTACCATGAGCCTCGCCTCCTTCCTGATTTGCACTAATGACATTATCTTCACTCTCATCCCCTCTATCTTTCTCACCTATACCAACAACTTGCGACAACCCACGTCATCTACCCTCTCCTTTCTCCTACCATCACTTCCTGAGTAATCCCATCCAGGTCACCTTCATTCTGACAACTCCCTTCGTTACTTCTCTTAGAATTTCTCCTACCAACACCCTGCTGCAGTGTTATTCGGTTTGAAGTATCAAAAACTGACATAGCGGTGGCTCGACTAGTAGCATCTCCTTGGATGCAATAGTAGTGTTCACCTTCATCCTCAGAATCGTGAGCTAAAAAAAGAGTTGGAATATCATCATCATATACGCCGGATGGAGAAATAATCCTTGTACCATGTGGACCAATTGACGAGAATATAATGAATTGAACATTAAAGATCTCTGCAACTCTTGCTACAGTGATATGATTCCCGTGTGTTCCTCTTCTGGACATGGACTGTAGATACGCTTCCAGATTGTTTTGTCCAAGGAAATTTTCAAGAGATGTACCATCGACAAGATATGGCCTCGTTCTTAAGTCATTTACCACTTCTTGGCGTAGAGAGGCTGGAGATCGATGTAAACCAATATGTTTCAATTGGTCGGCTATAGCAGAAAATTGACAGTCTCCATTTGGGAGAGGGTCAAATATCACCGTAAATCCGTACCTATATACCCATTCTCCCCTACTGAGAGGAATATTGTATTTCGACTTATTTGCCTGTTTATTTATAAGATTGGGATCCATTTTACGGCGTTTGATTTCCTCTGGTCTGGTCAAACTTGTGATATCTTTAACCGAAAACCAAGCATTTTTTAGTCCGTCATTATCTTCGAAAGCAATATAATATTTGCCTAGTTTAAGCCGACGTTTTAGTATTACACCTTTTTTTAAATAGTTCATTCTTGGTTTTTTCTTCGGGTGACGAACTCGTACTAAAACTGTATCGTGAATGTCATAAACTGAGGGTGGATGTCTCTTTAAACCATTACGTTTCATATACTCATTGTAGTTTCTGCTTACTTGAAATACCTTTGAAAGCATACTTTTACGTCTTACTTCGTTTCTTTTCAGATCAGTATCTCTCGGAACCCCTCGACCACTAACATATTGTTCTTTTCTTATACTGCTTTGCTTTTTTCGCACCAAGTTTATACTTCATGCGATTATTTTGCCGTCCATAATACACAAAAAACGATGTCCTATAACCTAAAGCTTTTCGTGCTGCATTGTCAGTACATCTGCGTATTCTTGAAGTTGGTTTACCCAATTTGTTCCTCCCATTTGAAGTAAATCATACAAAATTTTCTTTCGTATAGTTCTGTGGCTTCGTTCACATTTCCCCTGACTTTGTGGATGGTAGGGTGCACTTCGAATGATTTTTACGCCAAGTTCTTTCATTAATTCCAACACAGATCCTTTGAATTCCTTCCCGTTATCACTCTGTAAAACTCTAGGCGGACCATGCTCTCTATAAATGGATTCAAGGTGATTGGAAATTTCAAGACTCTTTTTCGAAGCTAAAGGTCGCAACCATTTATAACGACTAAACACGTCCATCAATGACAGTATGTACCTGTACCGATTTGTCCCAACCCAAACTTCATTCGGGCGCATGTCAATCAAATCAATCTGATGTCGTACTTGTAGTCCTCGGGATGTTTAAAGACAGGATTATTTGTGAATCGTGCTTGCATGCGTGCATGAGTTTTCGACTTGTCCAGTATACACTGTATTCTGTCTTCACTAACACCACTGTAGATCTGCCGAATATGGTATTTTATCCTCCTACTACCCCCTCCTTTTGTTTCACGGAAGGCGTCTTTTACACACGACTTTACAGAATTCTCTCTAATTACGCGCTTGTTTCCGTAGTATGGTTCTCCATCTCGTACACGGTATTTATTGCGACCTGAAAGTAAATGAAATAGATGAGAGAAAGAGTTGAACTGTTATAATTCTTTAATAAGCTGTATCGTAAAATTTTCAGATCATTACTGGTGGTAGTTGTTGTTGTTGTTTTGTGCTTTACGTCGCATCAGCAATCTTTCAGCTAATCGCGACAATCAACTTTTTTAAAAAAAATCCCGAAGGATTAATCTATACTCATTCCGTGGGGTGCGTGAGTGTGTAGCGAGTGTTCGTGATCTGCTTGTATCAGTGCGCACTGATGGCGACTTTTATAGTGCTGGTACACTGACACACAATGTCACAGATTAACACTGCATGCCACTCTATTATACTGGCACCGAGCAAACCAGTAAGGGCCAACGGCAAGGGAAAACTCTTTCCCACATGTGGTCCAGGCGGGGCTCGAACCCCCATCGGTGAGAGACCTTGGGTTTGTAGGCGAACGCCTTAACCACTAGGCCACCTGCGACCCTAATATTACTAGTGGTATGTTGACCATCCAACATCGTGAAGTAACTGGAGCTCAATTCTCAGATATCTGAAGTGTCATTTTAAGACTGAAACAGAACAGTTAAAAATGACAATGAAATGGCTGAAACATGTGCAATGTACACGATTTTTACAAACGCGCGCAAGTTTGGCCATGCCCTCGACATATGATATTTCGTTTGCGTGACTTGTTAGGATATTGTTTAATTGCATTGGAAAGGTTTGGCAACAACAAAAAATAAAACTGGTTTGGCAACAACAAAAAATAAAACTGGTTTAACCACAACAATGAACATGCTATGCTCAGTGCAAGTCCTCAGCCATGACTTGCAGCTGTTAATGGTCTTGGTACTTTTTGTGTTGTTAAATATGTTTTGCTTCGGATTTTCTCTGGTGTACTGGCTCATATTCAAGCATACATGTTTCAGATATTTCACACACATATTAATCTGTGGGACCGCTTTATAAGCAGGTCTGGGAAAACGGCCGAACGAGCTACTATAGCTCGACAGAGCTATAATATACCGATCAAGCTACAATTATGCGATTTTCTGTAAGGGTTTCTTCTCCTTGACTGTGCATTTTAATGCATTAACTTTCTGCGGGTTTCAAACTAAAATTCAATTCTATTTTAATCACTTTTCAAACCAAAAAAATTCATCTTGAGGAAACTTGCGCAAATTGAAAAAATTGCATGAGCTACAAATAATACCTCGAACGAGCTGTAATAGCTCGATCGGTCTATATCATTTACGTATTTACGTTCTGCCGTTTTCCCGGACCTGATAAGTGCGCATAACTTTTAAACCTTTATGACTTTGTAACTTTTTCAAACTTGAATGCACTTTAAAAACTGGTATAAGTATACATTCAAGCGGTTTTAAAACTAACTTAATTAAGACTAACAAAACTTCTTAAAACTTGCGTTTCGTGCAAACGAGACGTTAACTTGGGTGCAGGCCTTACAGCTCGTATACGACATACTGTCATATGTAAATGCTGACTGATTTTAAGAATTCAAAAATTCTAAATTTACAAATGCAAATAAACCGTGCATTAATCCTTTGGGATTAAATGAAATAGTTGATCCTCGCAAATAGTTGAACGATTGCTCATGCTGTGATGTAAACGGCAAGGAAAACCCCTTTTCCCAAAGTGGTCCGACCCGGAATCGAACCCCAAGTGGTGAGAGACCTATAATTTGAAGGCGAACGTCTTAACCACTCTGTCACAGCGGCCTCAGATAGAGAAGAGGATCGTTGAAAAATAACTATATTCACAAATCGAATATTAGGGTCTATATGGGCCTATTTAAACTAATAAACTTAAAACTTTTCATTCAACCCTCGTCACTTTTACCTCTATAAAATTTCATTAAAGCCGCTTTTTGGATATGGTTTCTTTTCGCGACTGGCACAGAAAAGGTGCCCTCAGCGAGGGCTTTCAAAGTTTTATACGCTTCTTCTGAAACGGAACGTTTCCCGTAAGCATATATTACGTCCGTGTTCAAGCACAAAAAAAAGAATAGAAATCATCAGATAGCACATCCCCATACTTAAATGTGTGAATAATAGCACCATGTGGAAGTGGGTAATTGCATATAATAACGAGAATTGACAACGGTTTCGCATGGGACAATAATTCCGGGAACTATTCTAGGCAATGAAACGGTTTGGGAACTTGTAGCGGATTTTCGCAATAGTGTTCCTTAAAAACATTGATATATGATTTTTTTTGATTAAGAAAAAGTCAATGGTGTTCATTCATACCCCGATATACATGACATAGGTTTGTGCAGAACTGATTTTTCCATGGTTTTCGAATCAAAATGTATTGTGCTTGGAAAAACACAAAATTATCTTTAATGTAGTCTTTAAGGCAGATTCAATAATGGTAAATAGCAAGTGTTAAATAAGATAACTTACCGAGATAGTATGCTGCACACATGTCCACCACCTTCCAGGTTGTGCACTCAGGGCAACTTTAAGGTGCTAGTTTCACCAGAACAGTAGTTGCAGACACATACCATTCCACCCGGTCCATTATACTGACAACGGGTAAGCCAGTCGTTTTCTCTATCCCCTTAATGCCGAGCGCCAGGCGAGGAAGCAGAAAACTGCGAATTTTAATGTCCTTTCGTTTGGCGCGGCCGGGGTTTGAACCCGCGACCTCCCGCTCCCGAGGCGGACGTTTTACCACTAGACCACCGGGGCGGTCGCATGACGACAAAGTTAACCAACAAATGACATACCATCTATATGTTTTTCAAAGTTTCATGTCTGTATACAAAACAATGCAGGAGAAATGGCCCACAGAAAAGTAATTTTATATATTTGTTAATTTCAACCAATCGAAATGCAGCGATTAAGCCACATGACAATATATCACGTAACATATATAATGTTCCCGGGAAAAAAGTATCTACAAGTAAAGTGTCAAGACTCTAGCTGTATAGCTGATCTTTAAAAAAATTATTTTGACCAATGACATCTCGTTATTTAGTCAAATGACGTTTGACCGCCAATAAAACGATCAAAATACACAACTACATGTAGTACAGAATAAGTGTATGAGGTTCGAACTTAATCAGACCACCCGCACTGCTTAAATTTACAAGAAACTTGGCAGAAGAAGAAGAAGAAGAGGAAAAGAAGACAAAGAAGAAGAATGACAATCTCAATAAGTTTACCCGGCGGCTGGGGTTACTTTTTAACCAATAAAAACGGTTCGATTTCTTGAAAATTTAATTACCTATTATAATTGTTATTGTTATTATCATTATTATTATTATTATTATTATTGTGTTTATTTGGTTAGAATAAACCGTAATAAGACCTAAAATTAGAATAGGAGTTCTATACCTAGACAATTTGTTTTCAGCCATATGCTCTCACTCATAAAAATAAAGTCAGTAATTGGCTAAGAAACAGCAAAATTTGTAATTTCAGTTGAGCTTAAATTCGTCCATGACGGGGTTGCTTTTGTCCGGGCCTGAGGCGTAGCAAGGTCTTTGATTGTATATATATATATATATATATATATATATATATATATATATATATATATATATATATATATATATATATATATGTGTGTGTGTGTGTGTGTGTGTCTATATGCCGTACTTGCCTTAAAGGCCGCCTCTGCATAAGGGCCAACTGGCTGTACAGACCGCTTATGTCTGGCCATAATTACTACATAACATTGTTATCCGAACTTCTGTATAAAGGTCATCTGCTTATAAAGGCCACTTTTTCTGGTTCTCTTGGGTGGGATAGATAGATAGATAGATAGATAGATAGATAGATAGATAGATAGATAGATAGATAGATAGATAGATAGATAGATAGATAGATAGATAGATAGATAGATAGATAGATAGATTAGATAGATAGATAGATAGATAGATAGATAGATAGATAGATAGATAGATAGATAGATAGATAGATAGATAGATAGATAGATAGATACTAACTCTTCCGGAGCACCCGATCTCACTTCCAGCATTCGTGCTGTTAGTTCGAGTGTCTCAGACAAATTTCTCTGTTTCTTTGGACATTCGTTTAGCCCAACGCATTGGTACTTTTGTTGAATAGAGAGAGAGAGAGAGAGAGAGAGAGAGAGAGAGAGAGAGAGAGAGAGAGAGAGAGGAAAAAATAAATATATGCTGTACCTTATGACTCAAAACCTGTAAGAAATTCTTTCTTGTGTTGTATATAACACTATCGGTTAAATTTTATTACATTATCGGTTGAAAAAAAGTAATTACATTATCGGGAAGTGCTTGTTACATTATCGGTTAGAAATTTTTTTAACATTATCGGTTAACTGCAATTACATTATCGGTTAGAAAAATTATTACATTATCGTTTAAATTTTGTTACATTATCGGTTGTTATTACTATATCGGTGAATTTTTATGACAATATCGGTTGATGTAACATTATCGGGAATTTATTACATTATCGGGTTCAACAACCTTTTTCACATCTCGATATTTGTTTTATTATTCATTCACAGAAAACGCCGATTTTTGACAAATGATATATAATGTTTTTCTTTTCTTTTGCCATTCGGTAGGGCGGTTGACTTTATCCGTATATTCTTAATTCAGACTGCCGATTCGCTAGCAATTTTTAGGAACCCTTACTGTTAGCTATGATCTTTTTCTTATTACCATGCCATAAATAATACAAAACTAACGCTAAGTACTGACTGATTCACGTCTGTTGTAGCACCAGTTTTTCAAGTTTTTAGAAGAGAAATTAAAACAAAAATTCGTATCGTGTCACATACCGTTTTGACAAATGCATTTTGTCGTAATTAACTGACACCAAAATAAATGCCATCTCCGCTAAAGTATTAAAGCAGAGCGTTTTAATTTTCTAACGGGGGATTTAATATGGTAAAAACTAATGCTACAGCAGACGTGACTCGGACAGTAGATGGTAAGACGTTGTACTTAAAAAAAAACAGAATTATTACGCCGCATAAACGCTCCCGAAACGTTTTCGAATTTCAACGCATTAAGAGGTCGGCCACGTTTATGCGGCGGCACTCAACGCATAAAGATTGTGTTGCTTATTTGCGGTGCAAGGGTGCCCTTTTGACGCCTAAAGAGGTTTTCTTTTAACGACTTTGTGTGAATCTTAAAAAGAGATTGTATCTCGACAAAAACGGTGGTGGTAACATTTATGATGACGACGACGGTGACATTTGACAATTTCTGTTGTTTGTTGTTGTTGTTGTTTTTGTTGTTGTTGATAATGATAATAGTAATTGTAAGGAGGAGGTGGAGGACGATAATAATAATAATAATAATAATAATAATAATAATAATAATAATAATAATAATAATAATAATAATAATAAAAGATGATAAAGAGAACGAAGATGAAGGTGGTTATTGATGTTGTTGTAGATGATGATGATGATGATGATGATACAAATAGTATTTCTGTCGTATATCTACGCCCGGCTAGTTATAGATAGAGGAAGACCAATTGATCAATGATCTTCGTCGTTGTCGACATCATGATGATAGTGATTGGTGGTGGTGTTTTTAGTGATGCTGGTAATGATAATGGCGGTGTAGGTGATGATAGTGAAGGATATTATTGCGTCTTCTTTATGTGTTAAATGCCCTGCATAGACGTGTTATAACACGTTTATGTGGCGTTACACAGAATACATAGTACGTGTTTTTAGTTGTTCAGCTTTTAGAAAACTTTATATATATATTTTAGATTTTGGTATCTACGTAAAAAACAATCCAGGATTTGATTATGACGCTGCGCCTGAATACGTGTTGACCATTAATTGCTCGGATACCTATGACTCAGTTTTTAGTTATTTTAATATTACCATAATCCCCAATCTGCCACCGACAATTAACAACCTTCCGGCTTCAACAATTTTACGAGAGGATCATATTTTAGAAGAGCTGTTATATACACTAAATGTCACAGAACCGGAGAATGAAACAGTCACATGTTCTGTCACAGATCCGGTTTCTTCGCCGTTCTTTATTAAACCAATCAGTGGTACTTCTGGTAAGTCAAAAAGCTATTTACATTGGTACCTGTTTGGTTCCCTTACTGTCTCGTTTCACAATTGTTTACACAATGCAAGCTTTAAATGAGCACCTCAGTATATTTGATTTTATTTCTGATAATATTTTTGTCATATTTAAAAAAAATTAACAAAAACTTAAAATCAATATACAACTTATTTTTCATTGGGAAAAAACAAAAGAAAAGGTAGGTGATTTTTCGTGTTCTGAAGCGCGCGCTTACTGATCACAACGCCTTTCATCGCCTGGGTTCGAATCTTACTCGGGACAGATCCTAGTGTGAGAAAAATTGTCAGTTCGCTTGCCGAAGGTCGGTAGTTTTCTCCGGGCACTCAGGTTTCCTCCACCATCCCAGAACTGACCGCCTCGAAATAAGTGAAAGAATCTTGACTGGGTTGGTAAAACTCCATCACTCCATTCCATTCCACTCCTCATCTTTCAAGACTTTTTAATGTACAGTTGTTTTATTGTATACATTTGAGTATATTTACAATCGTACTGAATTCTCTTCATTAAACCCTTTGAGAGCAACTGAAGATATTTCCTAATAACTTTGGTTGGACACGTGCGACCTTTAACCCATGACGTCATAAATGCAAAGGATCAATCTGTGTTTGTGTTTTTTTTTCGCCATTCATTCAATTTGCGCGTGACCAACTGAAGTTATCACCCAATAAATTCAGTACAATCAAAGTTCAATCCTTAAAATAAATTCATTTTTATCAAGTTTATCAAGTTGCGATTTGTTACATTTTTTCTCTCGCATGTTTGATAGATTTATCTCACTGAATTGGTAGTACGATATTTTTCCATGTCGCACCCAGCGTGCGCACGTGTAGCCTGTAGCACATGTATCTCAATTAAACAGGGACTACTTTATTTATTTAGCAAGGGTCATAATTTAGTGTAAAAAATTATATGAAAACGACAAAAAAAGATTTTTTTATGATGAGTAATATCATTTTTACTTAAAGATAAAAAATATAAAGGGAAAGATCGTTGTTTTGTTATGTCGCGAGTCTTACATGAGTGAGTGAACGTAATTTGTTATCGTTGAATGTCTTGTATTCATCTGCTAGCGAAATATTGCATCGTAATAAGTAGGAATTCTATGTATTTTTCGTAAATTATATGCGAGAAAAATAATCAATTACTCGACTGAGGTCAAGATGGAAAAATTCCCAACGAGTGGATATATATATATATATATATATATATATATATATATATATATATATATATATATATATATATATATATATATATATAGTCCATGTAACAAATGAATATAGGAGTACATAATTTAACAAAATCGTGAAATATAAATAACATTATAATTTGTTTAATGTAGATTTGGGTATTTTTGTGCAGTATGGGCCTGGTTTTGTTTACAGTGAAACGTCACAATATAATTTGACTATCTCATGCCAGGATAGCAAGAATACAGTCAACGGTTCTTTTACGGTAACCATAACAGCAAACCAGCCTCCGGTATTTACCAACTTAGACGGTATGTATTATATTGCTAGCCTAGGCTTATCAAGGGCGTCATCACTATATTGTAAACAAGTACTGAGTCAGCGTATCTAAACTTATACTGGATATATTTGACTTACCATAGTTCCTTGTTCCTTTCATTCTCAAATTTGACTTTGCACGTCATGGGTGGAGCTAGCTAGACAGGAGGTGTTTACCCTTCCGGAGCACCCGGCCTCACTTCCTTGATTAAAGTTCACATGTATAATTAAATTTGCCTTTTTTCCAAGTATTTACTTTATTTTTTGGGGATTGTGATTTGGACATGGACTGGTGTGTTTGTGTTTAATAATTAATATAAAAAGAATTATAAAGCCTTATCATTGTTGTATAAATATGATTGAAGTTCATCATGCTTGGATAGCAAGGTTATTGCTAACATTAATTATAAAATATTAATTACGTTTATGAACTGTGTTCTGGATTCGTATAATTTTGGAACTTTGGGTTCCTTAAGTTTCAAATGTTAAGATTATATATAGCGAGGGGACTCGATATATATATATATATATATATATATATATATATATATATATATATATATATATATATATATATATATATATATATATATATATATAAAATAGTGAAAGAATCTAGACTTGGGCGTAAAACACCGTTAGTCCAATTCGGCTTATTATATGTCAATTTTTAAATGGTGTTCAATAAATAGACGGATATTGTCTTAAAGATAAACTACTATTTTGAGGCAATGCAATACAAGGATTAAAAGCACATAATACGATAATAGGGGTTTTGATACGTTTACTTTATTTCAGCTACTACAAATATATCGAAGTTAGGCACCGGTATTGGAGTTCAGGTTTTCAGAGTGATGGCAACCGATAATGAAACGGACCAATTATTTTATAATATGACAAGTAACGAAACCGGCTGCCCGTTTGCAATTTATTCGTGTAAGTTTTGTTTTATCCAAGCACCTTTTTTTTAAAAACACAATTGCAAGTTCTTACAGTATATCTATGTAAATTACAAAATAAGTAAAATCTGTTTGAAATGATAAATGCAAATCTATTTAAAAGAGGGACTAACAGTTCGTAATAAAACTCTTAGTGAAATGCATAAACCAAAAAGGGAAAAATGTGAATGTAATAAAACGTATTTGATAAAATTGATATTACTTCACATGCTTAATTGTCAGTGAATCTTTATCTCATTGAACTTTGGATTCATCAATTTCCAACTGTTTGTTTTATATTTTTTTATGTATCAAACTTTTCGGTCTTAGTGTCACTGATAAGGAATGAATTTCCGAAATGTGCACATCTTGCACATCAAAATTTAACAGGTATTTGTGTTATATATATATAAACACTATTTTTGAATTTTATAAATACGCATCAGTCGTAAACTTTGATTTTCACGTGTTCTTACTGGTTCTTCCCAAGCCACACTATCGTCTTATTCAACATTAATGTAAAAGAAATAAAGTAAAAAAAAATATTCTGTCATGTTACTCTTTTATTTTTAGCTGGCGACATTGTGACCACAAGTTCGTTATATTCAACATCAGTAACAACCTGTAGCTTATCTATATGGGTGTATGATGGTATATCGTTAGTAGGACCACAAACTCTTATTGTCACCGTTACAGGTAGATAAATTATTAACGAATATCAAAAAGACCCTTCTGACCATGCTAAAAAGTATTGACCATTAGACAAATATTTTGATTATTTCCATTGACTGTTCATAGTCTTGATTTTATAACAAGAGTTAAAATTGTAATTATCTCTTTAGCTTCGTTATTCAATTTATCTCCTCTATTATGCCCTTATGCCCTTTGTTATTATTATTTTTTATTATTTTTTTTTTTTTGCTTTTGTCCAGTACAAGAAGCTATAGATATCAATGTTAGATTGTTAGTTGTTCATTATTATTATTATTATTATTATTATTATTATTATTATTATATAAGACTAATACTTGTAACGCATAAACATGTATACTTGAAATGTGAATGTGTAAGTTCATATTACAAAATTTTTTTTCAAAATCAAACATAAAACAGAGAGAGAGAGAGAGAGAGAGAGAGAGAGAGAGAGAGAGAGAGAGAGAGAGAGATTATTGCACATGAGTGGAAGGTTTAAACATGTTTTGCAAAATTTATTAACATAATGTCTTGTTATATATCTTTTATTTCTTTTGTATTTTTAGAAGTCAACAATGCTCCTTCATTCTTGGTCTTACCTTCATCAACAGTTATATCAGAAAATTCTGCTAAAGGTTTATCAATTCACCAAGTTAACATCACAGATATGGATACTGCAGATACACATACGTTTACCTCTTCCTACAGTCCAATCGAAGGAGCGAAGTATTTTGATGTTGACACCATAAGTAAGTCAGCTACATAAAAATGTACGATTACACACAAAATCGCATCCTATAAATAACGTAAATTATTCGGTCTATATTATAAGTATATAACACAAATACCTGTCAAATTTTGATGTGCTATATGTGCTCATTTCGGAATATCATTCCTCATCAGTGACACTAGGGGCCGAACAGTTTGATAGATTAAAAACATAAGCCAAAAAGTTGAAAATTACTGAATCTAAAGTTCCAAATTTATATGAATAAGATATGATTTTGTTCATAAACTCTTTTTTAAAAGAAAAATTTTCAGCCCTCTTAATTATTGAAACTTACATTTTCTGCCTCTAGTGTCATTGACGAGAAATGAATTTCCGAAATGTGCACATACGGCACAGCAAATTCAAACAGGTATTTCCGTAAAATCTGTATTAAAATCGACTTAACTTTCTTATTAATAACTAATATCATACACATAAGTTGAAACGGGCAATTAATCACTTTGTTTTCTTGCATGCAATGTTACTTTGTCAGACGATTTTTTTAGCATGTTGCCTTTCACAAAGGCAAAACTAGAATGCCTCTGTTTTAAAAATAATTGGGTTAAAGTTCATTATCTAAAGTTTGTTAATTAATTAAATTATATTATTTATGGTTTTATTGGAGATATGTATCTGAAAGACAACTGTGGGATCTTCGATAAAAAAAATTAATGAAAGCGTTCCGATTTTTTGTCTTGTAAATGTTAAATAAAAATACCCGTTTGAATTTTTATGTGTCATATGTGCACATTTCGGAAATTCATTCCTCATTAGTGACAAAATGACAAAATGTTATAAATAAAATTGTGTACCATGTTTAAAACTGCTTTTGAAACCCTTACTTCCTCTTAATCCATTGCGACCTTGTTCTTGAAATTATAATCTTTGATTTTCAAGATATAACCATGGTTTCATGTCACAAATTATCTGATATAGTTTTGTATCAAGTTGTTATATGTGGAATTTTCTTGGCTCTCTTTAAATAACAATAAATTACAGTCCTGTAATGACAAACACGGCCTATGTTAACCTTAATATAAAGATTGCGATCATTTGTGGGAAGAATATTGATATTATTTAAATGAACAATTGCTTATACAGTCGGTTTTAGTAGTTTTGATGTTAAAATAAATGAAGATCTTTGATCAAGGCCATGGCAAATCCCTAGACCATAAAGATATTTTGTATGAATTTCTTACAAAGATATTTCATGGACTTGAATTATGAGAGTTGAAACAATTATGAGAGTTGAAACAGAGAGGAATACTCACCGGCTGCTATATACCCCACTGCCTTAAACTATGTTGCAAGGGTATAAAACATTCATCCATATTTTTGTTCCAGCTGGCCTTGTTTCAACTTCAACGCAAAATATTATAAATTATGAGAGTTTGAATGCAACAGATTTCCAGATAACAATATATGTATCGGATGGTATAGATATAACATCAGAAACGTTAAACATTACTGTTGAAAATGAAAATGAGGCACCTTATTTCGACAAAAGCATCTATGCTATTTCAGAAGATGAAGATCTGGTAATTGTCTTTATTAGTTTTATATGTAAATGTATATGCAATTTAAAAAAAAACAATAACACTACAATAAATATTTCATGCACAATTTAAAAAACAAATATTTCCAATTGTTTGTTGTTTTTTTTTTTTTTTTTTTTTACTTTTTCTTCGCTTTAAACACATTTAAAATGTCAATTCAAAAAATCATTAATAGTCTTAAAACTAAAATTACATATATATTTTTTCGTGAATAACTTTTGAACACTTTTTATAAATGGGCTGTGGAATCGTTAAACGGGTCTTTGAACATACTAAAATGTTTTACTCAGCAACTTGGATTTGAAAAGAATTTTGGTCCTGTAATTTGCAATGAAAACTTCTAATATTCACTCATAGGGCACCCAGTGGCCGAATGTCACAATTATAGTTATAATTATAAATTATGAGAATATGAAATCAACAGATTTTCAGATTACAATATATAAATCGGATGGTATCGATATTATATCAGAAAGTTAAAAATTGCTGTTGGAAAAGAACATAAGGCACGCCT
The DNA here is from genome assembly GCA_029721355.1 of Tegillarca granosa. Lineage (NCBI taxonomy): Eukaryota > Metazoa > Mollusca > Bivalvia > Arcoida > Arcidae > Tegillarca > Tegillarca granosa. Next base: position 27,670,310 of record CM056605.1, read on the forward strand.
AACACTGTCTTTTTTAATTTAAAAGGAATTCCAGTCGGGAAGATAAGGAATTCCAGTTGGGAAGATCCTTTTGCAAGATGTTTATAAGTTTCACTTGCCGGATTTGCAAGTCGGTGGTTTTCTTCGGACACACCTGTTTGCCGATTTCCTTCATTATCCTAGAACTGACTGTCTCGTTATCAATGAAAGAAATTTGATTCGAGCCTGAAACACAAATATTTAACCTAACTCTTTTAAGTCATTTTAGTCTTAAAACGTAGAATTCAAATACAGCATATAAGAAGCTAAATGAACATTAATGGTACAAGTTCATAATTCTGAATAGTGCAAGCTTTTTTAAGTTTTGAAGGAGTTATTGCGCTTTTACTTATCGAAAAGTCTATATTTAAAGACTAATGACTAAAAGATATTCTAGCTTTATTCAGTTGAATTTTGAATTCCTTTTTCAATGGTGGCCTTTTTATGTTATCTTAACTCGAACTATTTTAGTTTAATTACTATTATATTTTCACGTAGTCTCAAGAAGTTGAAACAGATCCAGGATTTGTCGTCACAGATCCAGATACCACGAGCACATTGGCTTATACTATGGACTGCGGAGCTTACCAAGTTTATTTCTCCATTAATGAAACTTCTGGGAACGTAACATTAGGAACAGGTTACGACCTTGACAATGGAACGAATCCTTCTACTGTATCTTGTACCGTTGTAGTAACCGATGGGGAATTAAATGATACTGCAACACTTTTGATTACAATGAATCAAATCAATGACAACACTCCACAGTTTAATAGTCCAACTTACACATTCAATGTTTCTTCAGACTATGGAATTGGTACGTTGTTTGGCAGCATTAGCGCTAGCGATGGCGACAATTCAACGCACATTTTTGGTAAGACACTATCCAAGATTTAGATTTTATTTGTTTTATTCATTTCTTTCTTTCTTTCTTTCTGTCTTTATTTATTTGTTTATTTATTTATTTATTTATTTATTTATTTAATATTTTGTCAAATACAATGCTTATTGATTTATTTAATATTTTGCCAAATACAATGCTTAATGAAATCATCTATAAAACATGTTATCAAACAAACCTAGCGGTGTAAATAACGTTCTGTAGTACTAGTATACATTATTTTCAATAAGTTATTTGTGTCTGAGGTTCTGTGATTGCAATAGTAGAACAATTAAATACAACAACTAACAAAGACAATTTAATCCCATATTCATACCACTTATTATAAAATCTCTTCTGTAGTCGATTGTGTATCAAACACACTGACAAATAACTAAAACTTCTATGTAAGTGTTATTTTCGTATCATCAATTTTAATTTATAATATTTATATTGTTTTAAAGTATTTTATAAATGTTTAGATTAAACTCATCCAAAAATAAAAAATTTCCAATCAGAGAAAGCGATAAAAATTCAAAATAGTTTTGATAACATAATTTTAATCAATGTTAATATCACACAGCGCCTTTCTAACTCGAGAGCACAGGGCAAACTTTTCAGTTTATTGTCTTCTCTAGAAAAATCGGTATTACCAAACTGAGCAATCTCTGATCATTAAGGATATGCCAAAATGTTTTTGTTTAAACAAATGCTCCTTATTATCTTTATAACTGAACTTCAGTAATTCGTAAATAAATTAGGAGGTGGAAAATTTGAATATTAAAATTACATGACTAAAACATCATATTAAAATCAATTTTCTCAAAATCTTTGCTCCTTGGAATAAAAAATCCTAAAATTATTTATGGTCTGATCGATAAGCTGTTAATTCAAACACCCAATAAAAAAACATCACAATGCAGAGAAGGTATTTGCAAAGAGAACTATTAGAATTATAAAATATCAATATCATTGGCGCATTTGGTAGTGGCAAATAAACAAATGTACGTGCTTTATTATTTAATCAACATAAATTCAATCAAAAGCCACGCAACTGATAATGACTATGCATCTAGTTCTTAAATCTAATACGATAAAAACAAATACTTTTTTTTTTTTTTTTTTTTTTTTTTTTTTTTTTTTTTTTTTTTTTTTTTTTTTAATAGTATCTATCAAACTTTTCGACTCCTAGTGTCGCTGATTAGGAATGATTTTCCAAAGTGTGCACATATGGCATATTAAAATTTAGAAGGTACTTGTTATATATATACTTAGATTGGCAATATTACAATACATGTTTTCGAATTTAAATTTCTGATCAGCTTTTAGAAACTTTGTTGATCTAAACAAAAGATGTCATTCAAAAAGACAATCAATTTTAATAAAAATAATAGATTATTATTAAAGGAGAAATGAACCAAAAAAGTAAAAAACTTTTTCTTAAATAAATGTTCTTTCATTGAGAATAGAAATTTTAAATCGATAAAAAATGAGATCCAAAGACAATATTCTATAAAAACAAAAACAAAAAACTTTGTTGTTTAAATTCAAAATCTGAAAATTCGTGGATACTGGAAATGATAATTATAAAAGGAACTCTATGAAAGACCAAAGCAATAAATATGTAGTTTACCAGACATTTAAATGAGCTTTTAAGTCGTTTAAGTGTCAATCTTATCAAGTCTGCAAATATTCCTAAATCACTAAACATGAAAGATCAAATGACCGAAGTTAAACTACAAACAAAGGTTTAAATTTTTTTTCAATTTCATATTTTATTATATTTACTCATTTTTTATTTCTTTATCATTTTTTATTTGACCAACAGAAAATAACATTAATGAAAAGATCTACATCAACAATCAATTCATGATAAAATTATTTTGAGTATCAAACAATTAACGTACAAATGGGACACATGACGGTTTGTTATTTTAAAAAAACATAAAAATTAGTTCAAACTCCTTTTCATCATTATTTGCTCTAAACGTTACAATTAATAGTTTGTTTCACTATAGAGAAATTAGAGACACAGTTTTATTATGTACTGAAGTCTTGTCTTTACTGTGAAACATAATTAATCAATTAGAATAGTAAATGCTTGGAGCAAAAATATCGTTGTAAAGAGCAAAAACGCCATTGGTGCTCAACAAATGTTATCTATGAAATTTTGTTTTGATAAAAAAGAAACATCGAAAAATATATAGTTATTTGTGAAATAACATATCTTTACAAAAAATGAAAATTTAGCAGGAGAAATAAGGATAAACTCGCTATATGTCCTCCAGTTTTTAAAAATCGTGTGCAGTACATTGAATATTAAATTAATGGCGTCATTAAATTCTACTTCTTGCACATGATTTCATCTGTAATAATCTCGAATGGTATCATCTTTATATCTTTTGATCGCATATAATTTAATTATGATACGTATTTTTTTCAATATTCCCCAAAAAACCAATGGATATTGAATTAAGTATATTTTAGTTTAGTAGTAAAAATATTAAATAACATGTTTCTGTGGTTATTTTTAGGTACCGTTTCATATAGCCTCAACTTATCTTCTGCATGTGATTGTTTCGCAGTCAGTAACACTGGAGAGTTGTACGTCAAACAAAGTCTAACGTCCTACACAAGTGGCACCACCTTTACATTTACTGCCAAAGCTACAGATGGTGGTAATCTACAAAATAACACAACAATAACTATAATTATAAATCCCCAGACTGCCACCACAACTACCACGACAACTACTGACAGGTATATCACATTCCTAGAGGATCCACGTAATGCTGTGTGGCTTGTGCTAGTCGGATGTGCTTTACTGGGGTTCTTGGTACTGATGGTATATTTTACATACACCTTAGGTTGGCTTGATGGATTTTGCATAGATTGCACCACCAGATTGTGAGTATATTTTCATTCTGTACATTATATGTATAAATTATATATATATATATATATATATATATATATATATATATATATATATATATATATATATATATATATATATATATATTTAATAATGATAATAATAATATAATAAGGACTTTATATTGTAATGATTGATATGAAATTTAAACCCCTAAGATCCACAAGTGTTGTATTCGAAATACTGTTTATTGTAAATTAGTCAAGCTAACAAGGAATTCTATTTTAAATAAAAATGCTAAAATATCCTTTGAATTCATAATAAAGCAGAAACCAAGGTAAGCATTTGGTAAGACATTTTTACCTTTTCTTGGATTTTTTTTATGGTATCTGGATTCGAAATCCTTTTCCTGCAATTATACGACATAGAACTACTGTTACTGCAAGTTAAGTTTTTTACTAAAATCATTTGATGTAGTTTGGGAATATGATTATTGGCCTTAAACAAGAAAAATTAAAAAAAAATTGCTGATGACTTAACGGAGTAAAACGACCGAATACTCAAACGCCAACGCAACTAAGATAAAAAAAACAACAATAACAAGTCGAGACTACCGATTACAGAACTTTCGACATGCACTTGACTTTCTGATTTCTGACTTTTTTTGGTAGGAATTATTTTTGAACGTAATGCGTTTTCTAGCTCTAAATTTCTAAAAAATAAACTTATCTTTTGGACCCCCATCACTACAAGATGTTCCCATTCATTAAAAATCAGAGAGCCAAAACACTAAATTATATTATATGCACTGAAAAATTTTATGTATGTGTGTATGTGTGTGTAATACTACTACTACTACTACTTACTACAACTACTACTACTACTAATAATAATAATAATAATAATATTTAGTAATAGACTGTTTAAGTTTAGTGCCGACACCAAGAGAAGTAAATCTGATCAGCAGGACAAAAAACCGATCTTTAAAGATAAATGTATATAAAAATAAAAACTTTACCATCAAGCCTACAGTCGAAATACCTTTATTTATATACTTTCTGTTTTAAATTATTTTTGAGTGCTATTTTATTTACATTTATCATTTAAGATCGTGGAAATATTCTATATTTATCGTTTAGTTTGGCAAATAAACTGGTAATGCTAAGCGAGCTTTTGCTTATATTGGGAGGGGGGTCATACACAGGATTAGATCCTTTCATGAATTATGGGTCTTTCATAAAATATCTGCATGCATTTTGGACATAATCTATAATAGGTTATATCGCTTTTGTGCAAAAATAAAAAAATAGGTATATGATTTACCTCTGATCCCACTTGCGCGAGTATACTGGATGCACACACGGTTCTCCGGTTTAACTAACAGAGGATAGCGAGAAATTTCGATGATAATACGTGAATAAACATGCATACTACATAATACTGATCGTTATACAAACATGACCAATACAGGTATAAACACTGAGCATACAGGTAATATTACAGGTAATATCAATAAGGCTTTACCTGATAATTCTGCTTTTCAAGAAAAACTTAGTGGTATATCTCTTATAAAAAACACATTAGACACTGTTGTAGACGGAATAAATAGTCAATAATCAAAATTATCAGTACTAGAAACTAAAGTAACAAAAAACGATGAACAACAACAACAACATAATAATAATAATTATCATCATCATCATCATCATAAAGAAACGTTAGATTCTATAGTACAAGAAAGTAACAATCATTCATGTGACATTGTAAGACCAACAGACGAAAATACCAGAATGAACTCGGAGCCTAGTCTTCTCAGAAGCTACACAGCAAGATAAGCCTAGAAGAAAGATATAAAGCAAAAGCAAGTGATAGATTTACAAAGAAGAAGCATGAAAGACAATATAGTTTTATAACAAGTTTGACTAAAACAGATAAGGACGATTTAAGAGAGAAATTACGTAAGGTATAAGTAGAGGAATTTAAGATTGAAAAACCTATACGTAAAGATTCTGTACATAGATCAAGGTAATTGTCCTCTAATGTCACTAAATTTCCTCGGGTAGTCAAAGCGAGATCACGTGACTACTCTGACAAAGAACTTATCTTGAGCAAAATATTGAAAATGAATGCCTCCAAATTCCGGATCAGCCAACAATACTCGGAATCAGTTCGCGATAAACGCAAACGACTGTTTGATATACAGAGTAGCTTTAATAAACAAAACGCAAAAACCAAGATATTTGGAGACTAACTCGTGTACAAGCGCAGTGAGTCGGTTTTTAAAGTAAAGGCTGAATTACCAAAAGTTAATGGCGTGTTTAAAGTTGCCCTGTATGTTAAAAAAGACATAAATTTTCATCAGGTGATATTCTGGTCGGAAATGGAAATTGAATTGTAGGCCGTGCTATGTCCGTATCATCAATTCAGGATGTCAGGGAGTCACTTGATGAACTAATGACATTAAAATCGGTCGCAACTTTGACACATAGTGTCGTACAGACTTACGGACGAGAAAGGGGTAATTCACGACGGAATAGACGATGAAGCCGAATTTGGAGGAGGTAGAAGTATAATTAACAGCATGAAAGATAAAGGTTATAATAATGTTCTTGTGGTTGTATCTCGAAAACTAGGACAGAAACTGGGTCATAAGAGATTTGCATATTTCAAAAACGCGGCAAAAACAGCTATTCAGCGTGTTGGAAACTAATTTGCTTACGACACAACATGGTATACAAAAGAACGAATTACCCTTTATGTATGTATGTTTTTCGTTCCTTGGATTTATTATTCACGTACAAATATATATGTATAAAAAATGATAATGTTATTTTAGATAATAAGAACGTCAAAGATATTGTATATAAATATGCGATGGTCCTAGTTGTTTCTATGTTATTTTCTTTAAAGCTGCATTAAGTTTTCCAAAGAAAAAATTAAAACGGCGCTAATCTAATTAATGATGTTCCTTAAGAACAATGTTACATTTTGTTCAACGATAAAAGCTCGAATAAATACAGAAATTACAGTATTTACCCAGCAAGATGCAGCATTTGGGATCTAATATTAGAACATGGTTACGTCATCAAAACCCGGGTCATTTAAACACAACTTTCAACATATCAACTTCTTTTAGAACACAATAAAAATTATTTCCCCTGTTAAGTGCTCTTCACACAGGTTAATAGCTAAAAACGTAGCAATTTTTGACAATTTCTCGTTATAACTTCGTTGTGGTAGATCATTCAAGCTATTACAAATGATAACGTATATTTTATGCAATGTTTAATAAAACCATGTTGTATCTTTTTAAAAATAACGGCATCTAGCACCGTAAGTTTTAAATTATGGCATGCAAAGCTTCTAGACTGTTAGTATGCGTACAGCGACCTCGAGAACCCCGTCGAAAACCCCGACATGTCTCCGTTTATAATTTCCAATCACTCATTACTACATAAATGACGTAGATGGGGTGTCCTTTGGTTTGTTTAATCAAATTTTTACATCATACAAGCTAATTTTAGGCCGTATTTAAATTAAAATAGTTTTCTCTTTGGTCCGGTGTCGAGGGAAAAGCTTACTAATAAATATATATGACATTAACCCGAATAGTATAAGTTTAATCTTCCTCTGGAAACTGTAATAGTTAATTCACCAATCAAGGGCATTAAGGTAAATGTAAAATTTCTTTATTTTTTAACAAAAATAAAACAATTTTAGCATTAAAAATAAATTTTCTAAAAAAAAATCAAGAACAATATTCCCTTCAACTCTTCTTTTTTTAGTGCTTACCTAGCTGCAAAAATAATAATCAAATTGTTGCAATGAAATGATCAATCACTTTTATAAACCACATTAAATTCAACAACAAAAACATCAATAAAATAAACTATATTTTTATGACTATAATGAAATGAAATAAATAAATTATACTAAAGGAATCAAAAAAAATGTAACAGATGAATTTGAAAAAAATTAAGTGGTACTTTCTTGGAACCATTGCAATGGTCATTATCTTTGAAACTCATAAATTCTTGAAACCCACCTTAAGGAATGGTATGCAAATGTGCAAATGAACGACTGGCTTTGTCCCATTTTGTCTATACTAATATTTTTATAATCAGTCAAGTAATTTCTGATGAATAGCAAGTTTTCAAGGTGGTAGTTATCTCTGATGTTGGACCTTTTCCATATTCACTTAAAGCCATCAAACAACATCTTCCCTAACAGTGTTACACTATGATTTACCTAACCACCAAAAATGAAATAAATTGTGACAAATCTTCACTATCAATAACTATTTTGAACATCTATAAAATAAAAAAAAATTGATGTTATTTGAGATTGCATTTCAACATAATGGGTAAAAATCAATTGTTCTGCAAATTCTATAAATCCTTAAAGTCAATCAGTATCATCATCAAGTCCCACCCAACAATCTAAATACAAAGCAAAAACCCTGCCATAAAATTGTCACAAAAGTAGCATTTCAAAGATTAGGTGCATAATTTGAAAATTCTAGAATTTAAGAAATTTTTATAAAAATAATGATATTTTCATTTGTTAAGATTTAGTTGAAGGGACGTTAAATTCAATTGTCAAATTTCATCAATTCCAACTTGAATTGTCTTTCAGAGTAGAGAAACATTTCTCAGTAAAAGGGAATAGCTCCGCATCTGTTTGATGGAGAATCCTGGAATTGGATTCATAATTGTAAATTTAAGTCCACAAATCAAATCAGTTTTAAGACTGAGGCAAGAAAGAGCATTTCCAAAGAAAGAGGGATAAGTCTGAATATAGTGAAAAATATCAAATTTGAACTTGACATTTATTTAATTACTATATGTCACAGACAAACATTTTGTTCTGCTGAGGCCTTCAAAAGTTATGAGTAACTTAAAGAGGTATAACTTAAGATCTTGGCATAGAAATATCAAAATCTGAACTTGACCTACATTTTATAAACAATGTCAACACAACTGAAATCATCTTGATCAGCTGAACTTTTTAAAAGACAGAGCACAATAACCAAAGGGCAGACAGATGGATGAATGGACACAATGCCATGACCAATGTAAAATACGTTATCAAAATCATGCTGTGTAAAAAACATGGTCTCAATTTTGACAGGTTGCTTTTGTGTGGCCATTCTGTTTACAAATGCTGCAAATCTTTTCATTCTTTTTTCTCCTTTAATAACTTAAGAAGGTCATTCTGTTTTGTTTTTCCATTACGTGCTTGAGTGCTATTTGACCTTTATGACTACTACTTCTGAAATATTGTTTTGTTACTATATCATTCAGTTTCTCTAATCCTTGTTGACTATACCTAATAATATTCCCATGCATTCGTGCAAGTTCTCCAACATGAAAACGTAATACATGTATGTATGGAGTTATATCCCTTGCCTGATAAGTATCGACATATAGTTTACACCAGCTTTTTGATAATTTTTCAATGTCATCTGGGTTAGGTGCATCTCCTTTTATGATTTCATTCAATTCTCTGAAATCATTCCAAACTTTCTGTACACAACAGGCCTTGGTTTATCAGGGAATAAGTCACTTGCATTGAAACTATTCAAACATTTTTGTTTCTCTGGACCTGTTAGTTCTCTGTACTTTAATTTTTTTTTGTTTCATAATTTATACCTAGCACAAAATCAATCCCAAGCATTTGTAGCACATGTTCTAGTGAACTCACATGCTTCAACATATTTCGGTCCAACTCTAAAAAAGTTGTGTGGGATGTAATATTATCCAGTCACCTTAGTTCAGCTATCAGCAGACCAAATAATTTGTCACATATTCTTAGAAACATATGCAACTGATCAATAACAATTTGGGATGGGCCTATACTAGGAAACAGGAGAGGGTTTTCACAGAGTAATACTCATCCTTATTTTTATTACCTCCTTTCATAACTTTTTTCTTCACATGCATATACATAACGTGCACTATGATTTTCATCTGACAGTAACCAAGACTTGCACAGATTAAGACGTTCAGATTTACTGCATTTACAATAAATGCAAACATGTTGACATGCAATAGATGGAATTCCAATTGCAACAAGCAAAAATTTATAATCACTGCCCAGCATATAAACAACACTAAATGTTCTACCACTAATCTCTAATAAGCTTCCTTGAAGTTCACTAACTTCCTGACGTAAATCTTGCAAAGCCAATGAAAGATCAGAGTATTTTTCTTTTGTACGTACAATACAAAGGGGATAATTACCTTGTGCTGACCCACTTCTGTTTTCATTTACAATTGTAAATGTAACATTTACAACATGGATCCGTTTTCCTATTTGTGTTCCATCCCCAGGAATTTTTATAACTAAGTTGCCATCAGGAGCAAAATTATGATCTTTCACTAGCAAATATGCCAACACATCTCGCAAGTGCTGTTTAAAGGACTGCTGAACACCCAGGCCATCTGGTGTGTTAACAATCTTATAATTCTGATTAATTTTACTAATATACTGTTGTAAAGTTGTACTACGGGGCATGGTTTTGAAAAGCATATTCAACTCATGATAAGCCTCATTTGAAACATTAAAACAGTCTAAAACATAAACCAATGTATTTAAATCATCTATATCTGAATTCTCTCTTTCTTCACATTCATACAACTGAATAACTTCCTCTCTGCCTTGTCTAGAAACTATAACTGACACTGGTTTTATGCCCAAATCACCTAAAAAATTCAAAGCCCTTTTGCACATTTCAGACTCAATCTTGGGTCTCTTTGATTGATAAGAGGGGGTACATTCTTGAAAAGGTTTGCGTTTCAAATTTTGTTTTTCGTTAGATTCTTTTTTTATGATATATTCATAAAAAGTTTTTCAATTTCTTGCTTTTCAGCTTCTTTTTCTTTCAGTTGTTTTTCATAGTCAAGTTTACATTTTGCTAACATAGCACTACTCTCTGCATCCTTTTCTGCAATCTGCATTTCTACCAATAATTAAGATTCATGTCTCGATATATAAGTACATTCCAAGTGTATTTTGAGTTTTTAAGACCAAGCAGAAATCGCTCAAACTGGTTCCCACCCTTACTTCTTGCCCTTTTACCCTTTGCTTTTAGCATAAATAATTTAGCTCTAAGTTTTTCTAAACTTTTTTCATCAGAGTCAAAAGCCAATGCATAATGATTTTCTACTATAACCTGAAATTGTTTAAGTGTGTTACTATTTAACTCCAAAACTGTTTGGATCTTAAGATATTGAATAAGAGTTTGCGTGACAATAAAACCATGACAAAAATTGTATTTTTTAAAAAGTATTGCTATGTTAGAAAATATGTAAACTTTCATTCATCAATTCCCAGTACACTTCAATTACAAACAGTCATTATTCAACAAGTTTGAAATCAGTCTCTTGTTGCCTGGTGCTTTAATGAATGAAAACACAAGTTGACTTCCTCTGTCTAGGAACTGCGGTTCGACATGGTCTGGGTAAGCCAAGAAGTCAATCAGATCTTTCCTCTTACTATACCAAAATCTTACTGTGGTTGTTTTAATAAAAAAAAAGTTGGCCCCTTCTTCGTTTACAATTCTTTATTCCCAGCCTGAGCCAAGTAATTGTTCAAACTGCTGCCTATACATTAGAGTATAAATTGTTTTTTTTTTTTGCTTACTTTGTATAAAGTGGCATTGTGTCTAAAACTTTCAAACTCATTAGCTTGCAATTGTTGTCTGATAACAATTTAACTGTCTTTCCTGGAAGATGTTAAACTTTCTTTTAGACTGATTTAAAATGTCTTTAAACGAGGATCCAAACCTGGCAAACCATGATCAATTACTTTTATGTCTGTTGATCTTTTTATTTAATCGAAGGACTTATCCCAGCCTGAAATATAAAATTGATTAAGATTATGTAACCAACAGGATCAATAGGGTCTACCACACATCAAAGATACATTCATATCTACATTCTTGACAAATAGTTCGAGAAACGTTCTTTATGGATCAACAACTTTTGTTCATTTACAAAAAGACGATGAAGATAAATTTGTTCTTGTCAAGACCATGTATGACTGCAATTCAACCCGGTAGTTAGCATGAATAAATTTACTAATTGTCGGTTTGTAACACTTCAACATTTTTAAACCACTTCACAACATAAACAATTTTCTTTTTAGAATAATTTCTCATCTGCAATTGTATGTGTTGAGTGAGGGGTGCCAGGGTATTTACACTGCAATTTCAATGTGCTACTGCACCCAGACAGTAGTCACAGCCTAAACACTAACACTCTCCCCCCCCAGTCCAATAACATGGCGCTAAAGGCTAGATAATGCTGGGTGCAAAGCTGAGCAGCAGAAACTTCCAATTTTTACAACTTTAGTATGTTGTGACCTGGTATCAAACCTGGGTCTTCTGCTAGATAGTGTGTGAAAATATATTAACTAATGTCAGGGCCTTTAAGTCAACATTGGCAAAAAGTTGTGCAGTGTTTTCTGAGTAGAACAGATAACAAAGTTTTGTTGGTTACCTTGCATGTTGGATCAATCTGTACCGGAATTTGGTTTGGCACAACCAGGCAAGTTTGGGAACATGTACAAGAAGATTGTGAAATGTAAATTTATTGACAGACAGGTGAATTATAGATCATGGACTCGGGACATAATGTGATCACTGATCTTTTTCATGACAAGTTTGGCTAATCAAGTTTTAAGTTGATATTTTTTTCTATTTACATTTGAAAAATATATTACCCTTGTAATGTACTCTGTATAAACCGTTCTTTATTTCTTTAACTTCAGCAGGATACCAGCCTTCTTTCCAATTACAATGACACTGCTCCTCAATATTCTTTTTGCTCTTGGTAGTTGTATATTTTCATATTCACTGTTGACAATGAAACGCAACCTTATATTTGCAAAATTTACAAGTATTCAATAACCAAAAATTCATTTAATATGATCAAATATTTCCCTATATTTTGAACCTGAACTAGATGTAACAAGATAAACTTCACCAAACGTTTGTTGAAACCTTTTTAGCATTTCTAGTCATAAATTTGAAATCTTGCATTTCCTTTTATGTTCTAAATCATCAAAATCTATAAATTACTTAACTCAAGTGGGTATGTAATTCTCAACTGGCTCAGATTTTTTTAAATATCTTTACCTGGATTTTTTCACACATATTTGCCCCAAACCAAATTATGAGTGTTTTAAGGAACTCTTTGCATAACAATGTTGTATTAATTTTTTTAAAACTTTTAATTAATTCAATATTTTGTACTCTCCTACCCCATCCAAGCAAACCACAAAAAAGGGCCACCTTAATTTATTTAGTTGCATTTTTCAAATATTGTCAAGCAGTCAATCCTGTATAAGTTCTGACTTTTAGCCAAGAAAATCTCATGTTAAAACAATTTCATTAGGATTTTTAAAAGATTGATTCCAACAAACATCCAAGTATACATGTATAAAGTTGACTGATCTATAGTGTGTGTTAATATGTGAATGAATTTTGAAAATCTTAATCAAAAATTGTCTCAAATAATTTTTATTTATACTTTCCACATAATGTGATTCATTATGATATGGTAGATTTGTAAACATTTTATCTGATGCATCAACCATGTGCAGGGAAATATATCTGTCTGTAGTAGACAAGTGGTGCCAGTTTAAGAAAGTTACTTCACTGAAGTACTGTGGTGCATATAAAACAATATGCCACCAGAACACTACTCTGACAGAGTCATTCAATCCTCTCACTGTCTTCCATGTATGTCTAGCACAAAGCAGAAAGTAATATCTTTGGGGATTAAAGCTAGGAGGACCTCCAACCTCTGAGGCAGATGCTATAACCAAAAGTAATTCTAAAAACTCAGATATCTGCCAGTGAAAAAAATGTAACTTTCAACCTCGACATATATATACATATATATATATCATACCATCAGCTGCAACAATGGTTTATTTTTTGTTGACTGACACAAATCTTGGGTCTGTGCACTATACAAATGCTCCAACTACTAGACTACCGATTGGGTTTTCAAATGTCCACCGCATTTTTAATTATGGATCACAGTGGTCCAGAGAATTAAATATTTTGAAAACTGAACTCAGGCTTAACACGGTCGATTATCATAGCACTTACGTTGTGATGCTCAAATGGGCCAAATTATTTGGTAAGTAATTTGCCTATCACCGACAACAAGCTTCAATTTTTTTCCCTTTGCATCAAAGTCTCTGTTTAGACGATAGTGTAAATTTTTGGCTTCTGTAGTTTCTTTTGTTACTTAAAAAGCTAAGTAATACTCACTTACGCATAAGATTTTCTCATGTGGGATCCAGTTACCAAACGTGCATCGTATGCAGACATCGTCAACATGGTCAATGACCGAAAAAGAGCTTCTCCGTACAGGGAAATAACTCGACCGCGAGTACAAAATAAAGTTGATATGAACGGTAAAATACGATAAATTAAACACAGAACTTCGTTGAATTTGTCATTTGTGACTTAGTAAGGGATACAAAACACCATTATAAATACATCTGGATATAAATGAAGGACAATTAATGCAATCTGCAATGTTTCACCTTCGATTCTAGGGTTTTCCGTCAATCCGTGCGCATGCTCCAAGCTTATAATTACCATCGTAAAACACTGACCAACCGGTCAGAGGATTCCGTTTATTTACAGCTAAAAGAAATGAAATCTTAGAAAATGAATTTCACTGATCGTGGTTAGAAGATATCTATTTTTGAAAAAATATAATTTTAGAAAATCACAAAAAAAATCAGAAAATTGAAAAACTTAATGCAGCTTTAAAAGGGATAATTTACTCTTTCATTATATGCGGAAATGTGCGAATTCGCGAGTTTCTGCAAAAGTATCAGCTTCCGAAATCGATTCATATATAAAATATAAAGGCATTTTGTTTATTTATTTAATTACTTATTTATTTATTTATTTATTTATTTATTCATCAATTTATTTTTGTTTTAAAGTTATATATATCTTAAATATGTATATGTGTAGGCTTGTATGTGTATTTTGTGTGTATGTGTATATATGTGTATATATCATATACAAATTAGATTACAATATATTGTGGTACGACATTAGAAATAGAAAAATAGCTGGAGTAATTTTGCCATCATACCCGACTTTTTATCTTTTCTAAATATCTGCCTTTACTTTTTATTATGTTATTCTGTTCAAATCTCTTTCTCTCTCTCTCTTTATCCTTTTACTTCTTATGTTGTCCATTTTATCGTTATGTGGTTTGAAAAATAGATTGCTGATGTTATGACTTTGAACATTTTATCCATTAATTACCAAGGATTTGGAAACAACCATAAACGTAGAATGTTTTTCAATACTTATCTTCACATGGTTATAATTATATTTATTGTCTACAAGACACGCATTTCACAAATTGACTTCACTCGATAATCGAAAGGGAATTATACAATACCGACCGCTAGGCAAGATATTTTTGAGGACTTAACATAAAAAATTCGAATGAAATTTATAAATAATTTTTTTCAACAATTTCAAATTCAAAACTGCAATTGTTTCAATATAGAATCGCCAATTATACAATAGGAACCAGCGACTTTTCATTTAAGATTAAGTTCAGAAGCGATCCAAAATGTACATTTTGTAAACAAAATAAAGAATTCGAAACCATTATTCATCTTTTTGGAATTTTTTAAAGAAAAATTAGATACCTGACCTTTACATCAAAGCATTCTTATAGATCTCACAAAAATTAATTTATATTTCGAGATTTTAGATTCAATGTCATGTGATACTTTTGAATTATATTATTTTATAAAAATTCAAGAGTAGCACATGCCATCAATAAAAGAACATAAAATTTGATCATAATGCATATTAAGTATTAAATTTATAAAAACAGATGCCTTGGCAAAAATCACATCGGTACATTCTATCTGAATTATACAAAATTGAAAAACATATTGCTATTTGTAAAAATTAACTGGATTATTTTATGGAAGAATGGCGACAATACCACAATATTGTATATTAACAAGATATTTTAGTTATCAATTGAACTTGATATGAAAACCTTATTATTCAGTTTGATTGCTGTTCGTTTGTTGTACTCAAATAATTCCTCAAACATGCCATTTTGTTGGTTTTAAATTTTAACAGCAAATTAAAAAATAAAGGGTAGGGAAGATAATCCTTCCCATAACTCGAAAACAACAACCCAAGCATATGGTTTTTAAAATTTCTTTTGTAGAATATGTATCAAACTTCATTTATGCTGTTTTTGAATGAAACGTTATTAATAGATTTTAAAATTTTGGATTTTTGTGGTCAACTGTCAACGAAAATGAAGATACTTTTTGCACAATCTGTTATAGAAACGTACATATTTACTATTCAAATGCTGTGTATATCACTTCATTGCACGTCTTTTATTCAAATATTGATCAAAACTATTAAGACAATTTGTTTTTATTGTTACATCTAATCATTATTGCATGAATAACAAATACGAAATTAACTTGCTCGGATATCAAACGATTGTTGAAAAGTTAGGTAGGTTTAACACACTCTTCTGAAAAAAAAAAAAAAAAAAAAAAAAAAAAAAAAAAAAAAAAAAAAACCAAACCCCAATTCGGGTTTTTTTTTTTTTTTTTTTTTTTTTTTTTTTTTTTTTTTTTTTTTTCTTGCCTTTGGTGCCGGGAATTACCTTAAAATACAACTAATATCCTATTTTTCACCACTTTGTTAAAAACAACTTAAAGATAATTGGTTTTGGTCTGGTTACAAGTACTTTCTAGACTTTCCGTTTGCCAATTTTTTAATATTGAAATATAAATATAAAAACCAAGGTTTTTGAGCTCATTACACATTTGTACGCAATTCTTAAACTATTCTTTAATGTTTAAGCTAAATATTTGTATTGATTCGCTTCATTATTTATATATATATATTTAAAAAAAAACTGTTTAGCCTTTCATTTATTACATCTGTCATGTAAATGTTACGTTCATAGTTGTGCATAAGAATTATCCTTTAATCATTGTTGCCTTTTCAAATATTACGTCAATCGTGATTGAACTGATCATGACCTAGTTTACCTAGTACAATTGGTCTATGGGTTACCTTAAACTAAGACTTTACAATAACAACAGATAATTATATAAAAAAAACATCGAGTGCCAATTTAAGGTAAGGACTTTGATGTAAATTTAAAACTAGTCTGTCTGAACTAAACATAATTTGTTAAATTATGTATACATATATAGTGATTAAATATATAAAAATGTAATTATTAGGTCTTCCTCCTAACTAGTTAAAAGACATTGCTTATCTACAATTTTTGTCGTTTTCCATAATCCTTTTTTCGCGAGATTTCTCTTAGACGCATCGGGGCCTCGGTGGCCGAGCGGTCTAAAAGCGCGCGCTTACGAATCACAGTGCCTCTCACTGCCTAGGTTCGAATCCCACTCGGGACAGTTCGCTTGCCGAAGTTCGGTGGTTTTCTCCGGGCACTCCGGTTTCTTCCACCATCCCAGAACTGACCGCCTCGAAATAAGTGAAAGATTCTTGACTGGGGCGTAAAACACCATTACTCCACTCCACTCTTAGACGCATCATTAAATCTTATTTAAATCTTTAAAGTAGATTTCTATTAAACTCAGGTTGTTCTTTCCGACATTCAAATCCCCGAGGGTTTATTTGGGGAGCGACAGGGGCCAGGAACCCTTAAAAACAAATATTGACATATTTTCCATTAAAGATTTGCAGTGTATTTGAAAAGTGTGTGTGTGTGTGTGTGTGTGTGTGGTAAGTAATTCAAAGGGCATAAATTTATAATTTTTTCCCGCGATCACCACTTGGGGGGGGGTCTAACAGGTGGGCCTTTGTCCTAACTTTTAAACGGTCGACATCCTCATTTCTAAACTAGGTATTTTTTGGTTCAATATGTAAAGTTGAATAAAGTGATGCATGTTTTATCAATTTATAAATAAAAAAACCCCGAGAGGTCATTCCCAAGGGAGCTGCTGATACTGATTGGGCTATCATTACCAATGCTACCATTCATATCAGGAACCAAAATCCCTAAAACATCTTACATTCCATTCCTTAAGGCAAGTTTAAATGATTATAGTCCTATTTAAAAAATTGAAACAATTTCAATAGCATAATTACACGCTTTTCGTAGATAAAATTGCTTTAATTTTCTTTTCAATTACTCATTACATATGTAGCTTATGGTTTAATCACAATCATGGCACTTCAATCAAATGATTGGTTATTTTGCTATTATTTAAAGATGAACACTTGACCAATCAAAACACATCAGATAGTTTGTAACTGTCAAATTTATTTTTGCAATAAACCAAAAAACATGATTTGGGTGTACAGAATCAAATCATTGTTTGAAAAATTGCTGTCCATCAAAAAGTTTTACATAGCCAACAGTAGAAAATATATCATGGCTTCAGACTATGGTTTAATATAATTCAAAATATACACACAATAAGCGGGGTTTTATGCTAACGTCACGACTTTTTAACTTTTATTGATCCAGTCAGTTCTTGGAACCTGAAGAAAACCAAAAGAAATTCAAAAGAAAACTATTGACCTTGGTCAAGCAAATTAACAAACTTTCAAACAATAGTATCTTTTTGAAATGGATTGGAAGCCAGGCTTTGGTAGGAACAAATTTGCGAATGAACGGAACATGGAATTTCTTCTTGTGTCATGGCATGTTCATGCCGTAGATTAAATCGTGGTTAATGTTCTCCATAGGCTTCGGTCCATTGCTTGTTCTAACATCCTTATCCTATGCCTTCCTCTGGCTCTCCTCCCGTCAGTTTCGTTCTCAAAAATGTGCCTTTCGATACCCTTGTTTTCGCGTGTCCAACAAAGCGGCACTGCCTTTCCTCGATGGTCCGCATCAGCAAGCGATCGACCTGCATTTTTCTCAGGACTTCGGCATTTGACACTCTCTCTGTCCAAGAATTGCGAAGCATTCGTCGATGGAACCACATCTAAGCTGCCTCCAAACGTGCACGCATCGCTTTGTTGATTGTCCAAGATTCACATCCGTATGTCAGAACTGACCAGACGTAACACTTTAGCAGTTTTTTTCTTGATGTCGTGACTCGGCTTTCGTGCACGCAGAACGTTTTTCATATCTATAAAAGTTTCTTCTTAACAGCTATTCTCCATTTGATGTCTGATTCTGATCGACGTAATCATGCTTTCCAAGTACGTAAAGCTTTCCTCCTGATGTATCCATTTACTGATAGATGACAACGAGGTATGGGAGTTTTCTTACTGTAGACCATTGAAAACCTTTTCTGACAGTTGATTGACAGCCCCTGTTTCACACTTTCTTCGGCTACTATATCCAGCAATTTTTGTAATTTTTCCTCCTGACTATGGAACTATGAAACGTAAAATATTAACAACATTGTGATGACGGCGATAACACTTTCTAAGAGACTTAGTTAGATTAGATTGTACATGTATAATGATTGCTTCCTCTAGACATAATTGTTTAAAACTTAAAAGGTACCAAATTTATCACAATTTATATATGAATAAGAAATTTTGATCTGTAAAACACCAAGTTTTTTTTAAAAAAAAAGAAAAATAGCAAGTTACATGAACAATGAATGCTTTTTTGTAGACATAATAGATAATATTACACTTGAAAGACACGAAATCTATCACAAGTCATATATGAATCTGAATTTTTGATCTGTAAAAACACCAAGTTTAAAAAAAGAAAAAGAATCAATTACATGTACATGCAGTAACTAAAAAGAATGATATTTTAACATTATAATTTTATATAAAATACTTTTCAAAACGGTTATTATTTAACATTTTTTATGCTTTATTCAATATCTTTAAAATGTATATTGACAATCAAAGATCAATTTTTAGTTTTCAGTATTTATATTGCAAAACATATTATCTTTTTAATCGATGAATTAAGTGGAGTAGAGGGAAGTAATGAGGTTAACGCTCTAGTCAAGATTCCAATATCGAAGTGGTAAGTTATGGTATAGTTGAGGAAGCCGGAGTACCCGAAGAAAACCTCTAATTTTCAGCAAGAAAACTAACAAACTTTCTCGCATTCAGTTCTGTGCGAGTAGGGTTCGAACTTACTCGGTGCATTTGAGAGTAACTATGATTCGTCAGCGCGATTTAGACAACTCTGGCACCAAGGCAACCATTGAGAGAAGAACTTTCTCATTGCATTCTATTACAATAAAAACTCATTTTTATTTTATTTCATGATCTGAAAAAGGTCAGATCTAAATACATGGTCTGATAGTATTTTCCAATCTATATGTGTGATTGCAGGAGAAATTTGTGTAAACCAAGACGAAGAAAACCAATGAAACGACCACCTCAGCGCCATCAAACACCACCAAAAACAGAGGTCTTAACTCCAACCCCAGGTAAGTACTTAAATAGAATTTTATATCAAATTATACAAGTGTTGTCCTATAAAACTTTGTTTGATACAGTCGCGTTCATACGTGAGTTGAGTCGAGTAATGGTGTTGAACGCAGCAGTCAAGAATATTTCACTTATATCGAGACGTCACCAGCTATAGGCGAAAGTGCCTATATTTTGTCTGTGTGTTCCGCTAATGGCATTATACAGCGGGGTTCTTTATCGTGCCACGCCTGCCGTGACACGGGACCTCGAAAGAACCGTGACTATCATTTCGTAATGCCGAGTGCTTCGCGAAAGAACAGCCACTGCCCACTTTCAAG
Source organism: Tegillarca granosa (assembly GCA_029721355.1). Taxonomy (NCBI): domain Eukaryota; kingdom Metazoa; phylum Mollusca; class Bivalvia; order Arcoida; family Arcidae; genus Tegillarca; species Tegillarca granosa. Next base: position 27,690,835 of record CM056605.1, read on the forward strand.
TCTTGGGTCAGACCCGGCCGGGGTTCGAACCCACGACCTTCTACTAAGGGAGCGAGCCTTCTACCAACTGAGCTACCGCGGTGGTATGCGTTCATACGTAGTCATAAGTTACGTACGTATTAATAATTATGTGGTGCTATTTCTTTGACCGTTCCACTAATTCAGAACGCATGTTGTTAACTAGCTGAAAGGTTTTAGGATAACTGAAAAAGAGCTGGATTTATTTTACAAGGCAATGGAAGTAATAGACCGATAAATATCAAAACGTATCAATGTTTTTTTTGAATGAAGGAGAAAATTGAATGTTCAATTGATATTGCTCGAAATGGAAATAATATTTTACTGCATGAACGAATTGTTTTCTACTATTAAATACCATGTCGAAAAAGATGTCTTTTTGGAGATTACAAAATAGGCATATCAACGCCATTTAATGGAATATCCTGGTTTGTTGACTTGATCTAAACCCTAATGATTATTCTTAAAAGATGCTTTAGAACTTGAAATCAAATTTATCAAAACAAGATTATTATCATTCATAACATTCCTATTTTCAACTACTGTAGACGATAAATGATCTTCCTTAAAAAAATAAGTAAAATAAATTGAACAAGTCATGTTGTATTTTTATTTCAGGAAGATAATTAATTGGAAATTATTAAGATGGTTATACCAAAAAATTGGTCTAAAAAAGCCTTTACAATAATGTTTCTGCAACTTTCCTTTGCATTAGTTGCATTTCATCTGTAATACACTTGTTTTATTTTTTTCTTCCAGAACCGCTTCTTTATAAAAGAAAACAGTGGGAACCTTGGAACCCACAAGATTTTGTTTCCAAGTAAGAATATACAAAATTAGCAAAATGATTTGAATTATTTTGAGTTGAAGCGTTTAGGATTAGTAGGAACATTTTTATATTCCTTTGTAAGGTTCGATTACCGTGACAGAACTGTCATATACCATTTCTTAATGTATTTTATTATTAATTGGATACAACTTTAAAGTGTCAACAATTGCCAAATCGCTTGTCAATTGTCGGTGGTTTTCTCAAGGTATGCCTATTTCCTCCATTATCCTAATGCACTATATTCAATATTGCTCGCATATGTGAAAGATTTATCTCACTGAATGGGTGGTACGATATTTTTTCCATATCGCAACCCGCGTGCGCACGTGTAGCCTATCTCAGTTGAACGGGGACTACATTTTTTCAATTGGCAAGGGTAATAATTTTGTGGAAAAAATTATATGAAAACGACAAAAAAGTCTTTTCATGATGAATAATATCATTTTTAATAAACGATATATATATATATATAAAGAAAAAAATCGTTGTTTTGTTTTGCCACGTAGGTTCACATTCTGCTGTGAGTGAAACGTTATTTGTTATTGTTGCGTGTTTTGTATTTCTTCCGCTAGCACAATCCTGCAACGTAATAGAAGGAATTCCGGTATTTTTCGTAAATTATATGCGAGAAAAATAATCAATTACTCGACTGAGGTCGAGATGGGAAAATTCCGATCTTCTGGTCAGATTTTTTTCATCTCAAACTCTGCAGAACCTCGTTTGATGTGAAAAATCTGACCACTCGATCGGAATTTCCCCATCTCGACCTAACTCGTATTAGATTCTCTTTATATATTTAAAAATAACTTTTATGTTTGCGATAGTAAACTTGTTTGAGTCTAACTTAGTCTTAGCTGAAAAAATACGAAAAACATAACATATTCCTGAAGAAAGACAAACGTTGCCGCTCTAGGGATTTTGCGTGTCGAAAAAGACTATACCACATATATTTTCGGGAGGGGGGAATAGAAATTTTCTTTCTTGTTTTAATGTCAGTATTTAAAGCGATATTACAGGTAAGAAAACTATTTTTCATTTGCAGTTCAAATTTTTAAGAAATATTTATTTTTTATATTTGCAGTAACTTCAGCTAAAGCTTTGCAGATAAAGCGAAAAGGAACTGAAGGAGTATCTGAGTTTGATTCATGGCTTTTATTTGTTGGTGAATGAAACAAATAACAAATTACAATTGAAATTTAATTTAAACAAGACTGAATTGTGATAAGGTTTTAAATTTTGAATTAAACCATATTAACACCCGTTCATATGCATAAAAGTAGACGTGATAACATTATATCATCAATGCTACACTGTTTCAATATTTTTGATTGGTCGGATCTTTTATGTTATTTTTGTTTAAAAATGGCTGTCAGTGACGTCATTATCCATGAACGATGCACACAGACATATGTATCTTTCCCCCAAATTAATTGTTTTACTTGCTGCACTTGTAAAAATATTAAGTGTGATTTATCATTGAATTATAATGGATATAGTCATAATATTTCTCCTTGTTAGGAAAGAATAGGATATTTTGCACATAGAATATAATTCACTTCGCGAAACATAATTTGCGAATTTCGCAGTATGAAAAATGTTTATTTCTTCCATAATAAATATTGTTCATTTCCTTTATACATTATGGCTTTTGTATACGTATTCAGCTTTTATTAAAAAAAGATATAGATTTCGTTTGAGTATAATTAGTAAGTGTTTCAAATCTGAAATGCATTAATTTAAGTAAATTTCACTTGAAATTATATATAACATATTATTAAATTAAAAATTATTGAAGTCTTCCTCGGTTGTTGAGTCATGTAAGTACAGAAGGTTTAAGTGTACCTATTTAAGTACCCCATATTTACACATCTTAATTAAACAATCTGGATTTTTGTAAATATTTATTTGCTATGTTGGTTCCGGTTAAAATATCAATTTTTTCCCAAATTTCTTTATTCCTCTCATTGCATTACATACAAATAGAGAACATGTATTAAACTGTAAACATAAACAATATTGCATGAATAACAGCAGTATATACATTTCAACCAGGAGGACCGATTCTCTCCATAATGACTTTAATAAATTTGCATAATTTTATTGCAGAGATATTTGTTTACTATTAAACAGTGTAAAAAAATTTTAAGTATTTGGATATCTTGAAAAATAGCTTTGTATAAAAACATTTCTTTCTTTAGATAAACCTTTGCAACATAAAATATAGTGGAACTCATCACCCAAATCATTATGACATAGGTTACATTTTTTTTTCATCTCTAGGTACTTTATTCCAACGTCCAGTTTCAATTGGTAGCTTATGGTTACTGCATCTAAATTTAGTTAAAGTTACTATACTGTTAAATGGAAGTTCAGAAGTTAAATAATCCTTTAGTTTAAAGTCAAAATTTGTGAATAATGAATAAGAAATACCTCTAGATGAGTTGCAACAATCAGAATGCCATTTTTGTAAAAACTGATCACATAATTTTTGTTTGATAGTTTTCACAAGCCAAGTTTTATTATTGAAATTATGGGATAACCAAATATTGTAAATACCACACTCTTGAAAAATCAACTCAACTGAGTTAATCCATTTGGTTTTAATACCATTTGAATAATACATATACAATAATTTATATATAACAGACGTATATTTCTGTTCTGTACTCTCAATGACATTTGACCAATAATGGGCATCTACCCAATTCTCCATAGACAATAAAATTTGGTGTTGATTTTCTAACTTTTAAAATCAATTTACAGAATTTAAGATGAACTCTTTCTAATACATCTAGTTTTTCATATCCCCATATTTCGCAACTATAGAGTAAAATTGGTAAAACCATCTTATCAAACATATCAAGTTGGCAATCAATAGAGAGATTTAAGCTTCTTGCCTTTTTAATAACAGCATACATAGCTTTGTTGCTCTGTCAGCTAAATATATATATGTGTGTGTGTGTGTGTGTGTGTGTGTGTGTGTGTGTGTGTGTGTGTGTGAATACAATAATACATAATAGCTACTTAAATAATAGAAATTTTCATCTCGTGTAGAAAAAAAGCTATATAAAATAATATAGAAGTATTTTCTTTATAGTAGGCTACCGTTATTATTATTATTATTATTATTGAATTTTAACAATACTATAGCCATACCACAGTTTACACTCTGGTGGCCGTCAAAACGAGGTATTTCAAATAAATAGTCCAAATAATATATGCACTTTTTTCTTATACTTTTTTTTTTAATTTTATTAGCGATTGTATTCTGATAACGATATTTATTTCCAATTTTTTTTTCAAATTATATTGCTTTTTTCTGAAAAAAACACCGTCAGAGATCACGGATCGATAGAAGAAAATAATTGATCAGCGGTGTTTTAAAAACAAATATCGGTGCTAACTTATCTTTTTTCTTTAGAAAATTTTGTCTTTGACAAACTTCTGCTCTCTAATTAAGTTAACTGCAATAGTTTATATAATTTTTCCGCACTTTATTATTCTTTAACAAGAGATCAAATTAAATATGCAACATTTTTAATCACGTTTTTTTATGGGTACAAATCTTTGACTTGCAACTGTCGATAAACTTTGTAAATTCATTTAAGTTAATATAATACTGTTATAAAATTTGACCGAAAGAAATTAAAATGGCACTCCATATAAAGTCCACCTGTCTTTTAAGACCGCTTTGCTCAATCTAAAGTGGTCTTCATACAACGATTATTGTTCATGAACATGATTTTATATTTTTAGAGCTTCAAAATAATAATAATAATAATAATAATAATAATAATAATTAAAACAGACCCGCATTAAATAGGCGGGGTAAAAACAAATAAAAATATTGTCCCGGTTTTTATTCGGAGACCGAGTGGTCTTTAGCGCGCACATGCGGATGACAGAGCCTACATTTGTATCACTGCTACGTTTAAATTCACTTTGGTAGATTCTAGTAAAAAAAAAAGTTCGTCAGTTCGATCGCGTTTCACAGATCGGTGGTTATCTCCCGAAGCTCTTATTTCCTCTACCATTCCTTAACTGACTGCTTCGAAATGTTTAATTTATTATTATTATTATTATTATTATTATTATCATTATTATTATTATTATTATTATTAGTTTCCGATGCATCTGCCCATTAAATATTGGCTACAAGTACCCGATTTATTTTTTCAATGTTGAATTTATATTATTATTATTATTATTATTATTATTATTATTATTATTATTATTATTATTATTATTTTTATTATTAAATATCTATCAAGTGAAAAAGCATAATTTTTGCAGAATAAAGCTAAAAGGGCGTACAAACTTAGCCTATACAAAATTGTAACTTACTATAACCAAAACAAACTGAAGATTAGTTTCTAATTGTATTATATCAATGGTTATATTTTTGAATTCACCATTTTTCAATAAAAATGTTTTGAATTTTTGTGACATTATTGAAAAGATATATTTTTCTCGATAATATCTTAACCGTTTTCGTGCGTCATTTCATTTAACAAACATAAAAATCTTTGTATCAATTGATTCAATATTAAACTTCCCGTTAAAGAAACACCTAGTTACTAACTGTAGCATAAAAATAGTGCTTGTATAAATGCTTCGTATTTAGTTAATTTTTTCTATTATTTATTATTTGCTTCGTTTTACGTTATAAAATTCTACATTTAACCTCGTACGGTTAAAAAAATATTTTTTCTTTAACATATTTGAGATAATTGCTTTTAAATAGAAAGGTGTGAACAACTCACACAAAGTAACGTTATATGAACGGATTTCACTGTTGTAATATTTGCACTAGTTTTAACGACGTCTTACAATTAATTCTCTGGTATGGGAAACACTTAGTTTAAACTTAGATCTTTAACTGGACCTGGAATCTTAAATAGAATAAACCAAGGTCGGTAGGTTCATCATGTTAAATGATCTAAATCCGTTTTTTTTTTTTTTTTTTTTTTTTTTGTTTTTTTTTTTTTGTTTTTTTTTTTTTTGTAATGCGTTTTAATCTGTAATTCTTCAGGCCATTGATTTTTTACGGGTCGTTATTTTTTCGCAAATGTCAATTAGGTTAAGTCCAAAAATAATGATAAACATGAAAAATTGAAGATACAAACTTGAACAACGTAAAAATTTGAAATTTGAAATTTTAACGTCATTTTTCTTGCAAAATCAGGGGCAACATCAAATGACCAAGGCAAAAAAAAAAAGAAGAAAAGAAATTATAACAAAGACATTAGTTAAAACATATCAAGGACAATCCTAACCTTGTACGGGCAACGAACTTAATAATCAAAAGGTACTTGGTTTTGTGGTTTTAAACAGAAACGAAGACTAATATCTGAAAAACACGAACTCTGCAAAAGCCAGTAAAAAGAGGAATATGAAGCTGCAAACTAAAAGAAAAGCTTATAAAACAATGAACAAACATATAAAACAATACGAAACATATAAAACAATACAAAACATATAAAACAATACAAAACATATAAAACAATGAAAAACATATAAAACAAAGAAAACGTATAAATCAGTACTAACACACATATAAAACATTAAACAAACACATAAAACAATAAAAACATATAAAACAATGAAAAACATATAAAGCAAAGAAAACGTATAAATCAGTACTAACACACATATAAAACATTAAACAAACACATAAAACAATAAAAACATATAAAACAATAAAAAACATATAAAGCAAAGAAAACGTATAAATCAGTATTAACACACATATAAAACATTAAACAAACACATAAAACAATAAAAACATATAAAACAATGAAAAACATATAAAACAATGAAAAACATATAAAACAAAGAAAACGTATAAATCAGTATTAACACACATATAAAACATTAAACAAACACATAAAACAATAAAAACATATAAAACAATGAAAAACATATAAAACAATGAAAAACATATAAAACAAAGAAAACGTATAAATCAGTATTAACACACATATAAAACATTAAACAAACACATAAAACAATAAAACATATAAAACAATGAAAAACATATAAAACAATGAAAAACATATAAAACAAAGAAAACGTATAAATCAGTATTAACACACATATAAAACATTAAACAAACACATAAAACAATAAAAACAGATAAAACAATGAAAAACATATAAAACAAAGAAAACGTATAAATCAGTACTAACACACATATAAAACATTAAACAAACACATAAAACAATAAAAACAGATAAAACAATGAAAAACATATAAAACAAAGAAAACGTATAAATCAGTACTAACACACATATAAAACATTAAACAAACACATAAAACAATAAAAACATATAAAACAATGAAAAACATATAAAACAAAGAAAACGTATAAATCAGTGCTAACACACATATAAAACATTAAACAAACACATAAAACAATAAAAACAGATAAAACAATGAAAAACATTTAAAACAAAGAAAACGTATAAATCAGTATTAACACGCATATAAAACATTAAACAAACACATAAAACAATAAAAACATATAAAACAATGAAAAACATATAAAACAAAGAAAACGTATAAATCAGTACTAACACACATATAAAACATTAAACAAACACATAAAACAATAAAAACAGATAAAACAATGAAAAACATATAAAGCAAAGAAAACGTATAAATCAGTATTAACACACATATAAAACATTAAACAAACACATAAAACAATACAAAACATATAAAACAATGAAAAACATATAAAACAAAGAAAACGTATAAATCAGTACTAACACACATATAAAACATTAAACAAACACATAAAACAATAAAAACAGATAAAACAATGAAAAACATATAAAACAAAGAAAACGTATAAATCAGTCCTAACACACATATAAAACATTAAACAAACACATAAAACAATACAAAACATATAAAACAATGAAAAACATATAAAACAAAGAAAACGTATAAATCAGTACTAACACACATATAAAACATTAAACAAACACATAAAACAATACAAAACATATAAAACAATGAAAAACATATAAAACAAAGAAAACGTATAAATCAGTACTAACACACATATAAAACATTAAACAAACACATAAAACAATAAAACAGATAAAACAATGAAAAACATATAAAACAAAGAAAACGTATAAATCAGTGCTAACACACATATAAAACATTAAACAAACACATAAAACAATACAAAACATATAAAACAATGAAAAACATATAAAACAAAGAAAACGTATAAATCAGTAACACACATATAAAACATTAAACAAACACATAAAACAATAAAAACAGATAAAACAATGAAAAACATATAAAACAAAGAAAACGTATAAATCAGTACTAACACACATATAAAACATTAAACAAACACATAAAACAATAAAAACAGATAAAACAATGAAAACATATAAAACAAAGAAAACGTATAAATCAGTATTAACACACATATAAAACATTAAACAAACACATAAAACAATACAAAACATATAAAACAATGAAAAACATATAAAACAAAGAAAACGTATAAATCAGTACTAACACGCATATAAAACATTAAACAAACACATAAAACAATACAAAACATATAAAACAATGAAAAACATATAAAGCAAAGAAAACGTATAAATCAGTATTAACACACATATAAAACATTAAACAAACACATAAAACAATAAAAACAGATAAAACAATGAAAACATAAAACAATAAACAAATATATAAACAAAAAAAAAACATACAAAACACATATAAAAACAAAATTAAATACCAAAACTTTTAAAAAATACCTATAAAACATAACATCAAACATATAAATTTAAAACGAAAACATATCAAACAATACAACAAGATATGAACCATAATGCAAACGTATCAAACATTACCAATACTAATCAAGCAATATCAATAAAAAAAACATTAAACAAAACAACAAACTAATCGAACGAATACAGCAAGCATATCTAAAACAATAAAACAAAAATATCAAATAATAAAACAATAATAAAACTAATACACACATACATACATACATACATACATACATACATACATACATACATACATACATACATACATACATACATACATACATGCATACATACATACATACATACATATAAATATATATATATAAGTATAACTAACATTTCAAAACAAAACAAAAAATATATTACACAGTTAAACAAACATATTAAACAGTTAAACAAATATATTAAACAGTTAAACAAACATATTAAACATTTGAAGAAACATATCAAACAGTTAAACAAACATATTTAACAGTTGAAGAAACATATCAAACAGTTAAACAAACATATCAAACAGTTAAACAAACATATCAAACAGTTAAACAAACATATCAAACAGTTAAACAAACATATCAAACAGTTAAACAAATATATTAAACAGTAAAACAAACATATAAAACAGTTAAACAAACATATTAAACATTTAAAGAAACGTATCAAACATTTAAACAAACATATTTAACAGTTGAAGAAACATATCAAACAGTTAAACAAACATATCAAACAGTTATACAAACATATCAAACAGTTAAACAAACATATCAAACAGTTAAACAAATATATTAAACAGTAAAACAAACATATCAAACAGTTAAACAAACATATTAAACATTTAAAGAAACATATCAAACAGTTAAACAAACATATTTAACAGTTGAAGAAACATATCAAACAGTTAAACAAACATATCAAACAGTTAAACAAACATATCAAACAGTTAAACAAACATATCAAACAGTTAAACAAATATATTTAACAGTTGAAGAAACATATCAAACAGTTAAACAAACATATCAAACAGTTAAACAAACATATTTAACAGTTGAAGAAACATATCAAACAGTTAAACAAACATATTTAACAGTTAAAGAAACATATTTAACAGTTGAAAAAACATATCAAACAGTTAAACAAACATATCAAACAGTTAAACAAACATATTAAACAGTTAAACAAACATATTTAACAGTTGAAGAAACATATCAAACAGTTAAACAAACATATCAAACAGTGAAACAAACATATCAAACAGTTAAACAAACATATCAAACAGTTAAACAAATATATTAAACAGTTAAACAAACATATCAAACATTTAAACAAAATATCAAACAGTTAAACAAACATATCAAACAGGTTAAACAAACATATCAAACAGTTAAACAAATATATTAAACAGTTAAACAAACATATCAAACATTTAAAGAAACATATTAAACATTTGAAGAAACATATCAAACAGTTAAACAAACATATAACAGTTGAAGAAACATACCAAACAGTTAAAAAAAATCAAACAGTTAAACAAACATATCAAACAGTTAAACAAACATATAAAACAGTTAAACAAATATATTTAACAGTTGAAGGAAACATATCAAAGAGTTAAACAAACATATCAAAGAGTTAAACAAACATATTTAACAGTTGAAGAAACATATCAAATAGTTAAACAAACATATTTAACAGTTGAAGAAACATATTTAACAGTTGAAGAAACATATCAAACAGTTAAACAAACATATCAAACAGTTGAACAAACATATTAAACAGTTTAACAAACATATTAAACATTTGAAGTAACATATCAAACAGTTTAACAAACATATTAAACATTTGAAGAAACATATCAAACAGTTCAACAAATATATTCAACAGTTCAACAAACATATTAAACAGTTAAACAAGCATATTCAACATTTGAAGAAACATATCAAACAGTATAAGAAACATATCAAACAGTATCACAAACATATTAAACAGTTAAACAAGCATATTAAACATGTGAAGAAACATATCAAACAGTATAAGAAACATATCAAACAGTATAACAGACAAAACAAACAGTATAACAGGCATAACAAACAATAAAAAACTTACATAACAAATAGTATAAAACAGACATAATAAAGAGTATAAAACAGACATAACAAACAGTATCACAAAAATAACAAACAGTTTAACAGACATAACAAACAGTATAACAGACATTACAAATAATGTAAAAGAAATAATTTACAGTCTAACACACAATATTAACAATCGGGAGTATTTCGCCTATGATGAATACATTTCAACGATTATTATTCATTTTCGATGAATAAGATTCGTGCAAGTAGTCCTGAATGATGTGATTTAATACGCGTGACGTAATAATGATGGGAGCTCAAATATATTCATTCATTTATTAACCATGTGGTTTTGTTTACAAATGCAGCTCGGCGAGTGTCGAGTTTAAACGACTCAAAATAAATGAAATAAAATCTTAAAAATATTTGGAAAATGTGCTTTTCGTAAATTTTTACCTGATGTTAGTAAAGAAGACAAATATTCTCAGTGGTACACTGCACTTTCTTTACAGTCAACCTCAATTCAGTTTATGAGCAATGCCGTTTTTGAAACAAGAAAAATCATGTTCATGTCCGGTCATCGAAACAAAGTTTCTGTAAGATTTTACAGCGATTACTCTACAGTTCAAAAACAGTCAATGAGTGCTACTTTGTCTGCTGCAGCTAATGCTAGTCATAATACGTAAACTTTGTGTAATACAGCAAGTTCAAATACCACGCCAATGGCAACTTTTCCATCTTCCGGTCTGTCGAGTTCAGCTCACAATAGCAACCCGTCACAGACAATTGATGTTTCAAATACCTTGTCCTCCCTTCATTCTGGCTTGTTTACTAACGCTTCTTTTAAATTGTACATTTAACTTCAAATTTTGAATATAACATCAATAAATTAAAACTGTTAAATTAAAAAAAAAAGGACGATATTTTGTCGTTGTTGACATTTAACCATGCAAGACGAATATGATTGGCCGAGTTTTGGCTGTTCCATCAGTTCGATTGAACCAGTGAATATAACAGTTAAATACTAGAAACTGAAGAAGGTTGTTTATTTATTTATTTATTTTTTATTTCAAATGCCACAATAAATAATTGTAAATATAAGAAATGAAATACGTTTTATCGTATGCCATCGCTGTTTAATAATACTGGCCTATCGCAAATTAATCATGAACGGCTTCAGTTTGTTAACAAACATAACAGAGTATTATTCAACAGCGATGACAAATGATCAAACATATTTCATTCCTTAATTACAAACAAACAGTATAACAGATATAACATCCAGTATAACAGACATAACAATCAGTATAATAGACATTACAAACAATATAACAAACATATTAAACAGTATGACAGACATAACAAACAGTATAAAACAGGCATAACAAACAGAATAAAACAGAAATAACAAACAATAAAAAACAGACATAACAAATAGTATTAGACAGATATAACAAACTGTATAACAGACATTACAAACAGTAAAACAGACATTTCAAACAGTATAACAGACATAACAAAAATAACAAACATAACAAACAGTATAAAACTGACATAACAAACAATAAAAAATAGAACAGACATACCAAACAGTATAACAGACATAACAAATAGTATAACAGAAATAACAAACAGTATAACAGACATAACAAACAATAAGAAACAGACATAACAAACAGTATAGCAAACAGTATAACAGGCATAACAAACAATAAAAAACTGACATAACAAATAGTATAAATCAGACTTAACAAAACAGTATAACAGATATAACAAACAGTATAACAGGCATAACAAACAATAAAAAACTGACACAACAAATAGTATAAAACAGATATAACAAACAGTATAACAGACATAACAAACAGCATAACAGACATAACAAACAGTATAACAAACAGTATAACAGGCATAACAAACAATAAAAAACAGTCATAACAAACAGTGTAAACAGACTTAACAAACAGTATAACAGACATAACAAACAGTATAACAAACATAACAAACAGTATAATAGGAATAACAAACAGTAAAACAGGCATAACAAACAATAACAACTGACATAACAAATAGTTTTAAACAGACATAACAAACAGTTTAAAAGACATAACAAACAGTATAACAGACATAACAAACAATAAAAACAGACATAACAAATAGTATTAAACAGATATAACAAACAGTATAACAGACATAACAAACAGTATGACAGGCATAGCAAAAAAAAATCAGACAGAACAAATTGTATAAACCAGACTTTACAAATAATATAACAAACAAAACAAACAATAAAAAACTGACATAACAAACTGTATTAAACAGATATAACAAACAGTATAACAGGCATAAAAACAGTATAACAGACATACCAAACAGTATAACAGACATACCAAACAGTATAACAGACATAACAAACAGTATAATAGACATAACAAACAGTATTACAGACATAACAAACAGTATAACAGACAAAACAAACCGTATAACAGATTTAACAAACAGTATATAACAGACATAACAAACATTATAACAGACAAAACAAACATAACAAACAGTATTACAGACATAACAAACAGTATAACAGATTTAACAAACAGTATATAATAGACATAACAAATATTATAACAGACAAAACAAACAATAAAAAACTGACATAACAAATAGTATTTAACAGATATAACAAACAGTATGACAGGCATAACAAACAGTTTAACAGACATAGCAAACAGTAAAAAACAGACATAACAAACAGTATAACAGGCATAACAAACGGTATAACAGACATAACAAACGGTATAACAGACATAACAAACAGTATAACAGTCATAACAAACAGTAAAAACAGACATAACAAACAGTATAAAACAGACATAACAAACAGTATAACAAACAGTATAACAGACATAGCAAACAGTATAACAGTCATAACAAACAGTATAACAGGCATTATAAACAGTATAACAGGCATAACAAACAATAAAAAATAGACATAACAAATAGTATAAACAGACTTAACAAACAGTTTAAAATACATAACAAACAGTATAACAGACATAACAAACAATAAAAACAGACATAACAAATAGTATTAAACAGATATAACAAACAGTATAACAGACATAACAAACAGTATAACAGGCATAAAAACAGTATAACAGACATAAAAACAGTATAACAGACATAACAAATAATATAACAGGCATAACAAACAATAAAAAATAGACATAACAAATAGTATAAAACAGATATAACAAACAGTTAAAAAGGCATAACAAAAAATAAAAAACTGACATAACAAAAAGTATAACAGGCATAGCAAACAGTATAACAGTCATAACAAACAGTATAACAGTCATTATAAACAGTATAACAGGCATAACAAACAATATAACAGGCATAACAAACAATAAAAAATTACATAACAAATAGTATAAAACAGACATAACAAACAGTAAAACAGGCATAACAAACGGTATAACAGGCATAAGAAACAGTATAACAGGCATTACAAACAGTATAATAGGCATAACAAACAGTAAAACAGACATAACAAACAATAAAAACGGACATTACGAATAGCATAAAACAGACATAACAAACAGTATAACAGACTTAACAAAAAGAATAACAGACTTAACAAACAGTATTACAGACTTAACAAACAGAATAACAGGCATAACAAACAGTAAAACAGGCATTACAAACAGTATAATAGGCATAACAAACAGTAAAACAGACATAACAAACAGTATAACAAACATAACAAGCAGTATAACAAACATAACAAACAGTATAACAGTTAAAATCAGACAATAAATAGTATCAATCAGACTTAACAAACAGTATAACAGATATAACAAACAATATAACAGACATAACAAACAGTATTAAACAGACATAACAAACATAACAAACAGTATGACAGACATAAATAATATAACAGGCATAACAAACAGTATAAAACAGACATAGCAAACAGTATAACAGACATAACAAACATACAAGCGACACGACAAACATACAAGCTACACAACAAACATACAAGCGACACAACAAACATACAAGTGACACGACAAACATACAACATACAAAAAGAAAGATAAAAACAACAAACAACACAAGAAACACACAAACAATACAACAAACATTTCAAAATGTATTATAGAAATGTTTTTTCACCATCATCATCACACCATCATCATCATCATCATCATCACCATCATTATCACACCATCATCATCATCATCATCATCATCATCATCATCATCATCATCATCATCATCATCATCATCATTATCATCATCATCAGCATTATCATTATCACCACCATCACCACCATCATCATCATCATCATCATCACCATCATCATCACCACCATCACCACCACCATCATCATCATCATCATCATCATCATCATCATTATCATCATTACCACCACTACATCATCATCATCATCATCATCATCATCATCATCATCATCATCACCATCATCATCACCACCATCACCACCATCATCATCATCATTATCATCATTATCATCATTACCACCACTACATCATCATCATCATCATCATCATTTGGCACATTAAACAAAAGCAGCACAATAAAGTTAGCGATAAGGTCTAACTCTAACTTATATAACTATGCTTTTTTGTTTTTAATTCAGTATCATTCAGAATTCTTTAGTAATATTGATTCCATCATTATTATTTTAAAAAGTGTTGTTATTATCATCATGATTGACGTCGTCATCATCTTTAATTTTTTTATTCTATTATTATTATTATTTTTATTATCCTCATCATCATCATCATTATTATTATTTTCATCATCATCATCATCATCATCATCATTATCATTATTATTATTATTATTATTATGCTTTTTGTGGTAGTGAGCAAACAAAACAATTGAAATCTTTTGTACCCATTGCGCTTGTTCAATTAAATGTTGATTTAAATTGAAAATCGCAGTTCAACACCATTTTTAATCTATACATTTATAAAGCAATTTTGAACAATTAAAAAAATAAAAAAAATTTTTTCAAGTCGTTGTTTAATCTACAATTTTTGTAAAAGTAATGATCTTGAATACAAAATAGACAATATTTACAATAAAATCAATTTGCTGATATGTTTACTCAGTATACATTATTTACGTGTTTGTAAACATGAACTATTTTTTAAACTTGCAAATGAATAAAGCTGATCAAAACCAGTTCTATAAATAAGGATTTTGACTGGTTAAAATGAATAAATAAATGCATACTATTTTATTATTTACTTTGTTTGTGCAATACATACATACATAAATAATACATACATACATACATATATACATACATACATATATATATATATATATATATATATATATATATATATATATATATCACGAATTATTTTTACTTTGGTGTCTATATGCCATATGAAACACACGTTTTATGAAAAATGTATAATGTGCTGTATTTTTATTTAAATATATTTTTTATTCTGACTAAATCATCTGCTTGGGCTCAAGGTAAGATTATTATTATTATTATTATTATTATTATTATTATTATTATTATTATTATTATTATTATTATTATTGATAAGTTACCTTGATGCGCATTAACGATTCAGATGCGGTTACCATATCAAGAGCTAAATATGCATAATGATCTGTTCGGTTATCAGGCTTACAATCATTTTTAAAATGTAATTATTTATTTATTTATTTATTTTTATTTGCGATATAATAAGTTCTCTCTCTATACTTAATTACTGCATGAATTTATAGTCACAACCGATTCCAACAAATAATAGAAAGAAAAAGAGGTTTTGAATAATTTTAGTCAAAACCTTAATGCATTAAAATGTTGACGAATAAGTAAGAAAAATTTCGAAAGTATGTATCACAAATATCTGTTAAATTTTGATGTGCCATATGTGCACATTTCGGAACATCATTCCTCATCAGTGACACTAAGATAGATAAAAAAACATAAGCCAAACAGTTGAAAATTATTGAATCTAAAGTTCCAAAATTTTATGAATCCAAATCCAGCTAAGGAATGCTTTGCATGAGGGAAAAGACCTTAGTTTTAAATAAATTTCAAAAATAAGGACGGCTGCAAATTTTGCTAAATGGTATATTATCTGACAGCACGAAGCACTGCCTACTGAGTTAAGAATACCCTCGGGGAGTTTACTCCACCAGCAGCGGTACCCGCTCAGGGGTAGTAAATATATATCACAGATACCTGTTAAATTTTGATGTGCCATAATTTATGTGCACATTTCGGAAAGGTGATTCTTGTAGAGAATGCCTCTCTGATCGAAACCAATTTATTTAAGTACCAACTCGTTTCTGATTTTTATTGGAAACTTTTTTGTAGAAAAGTTATCAAAAAGAATAAGTATATGCCAAAAAAAAAAAAAAAAAAAAAAATCTGGCGGATTTTGAAGTATTGTATGACAAAATAATTTTTTGTGCTGTTTTCCGTCACAGAATAATTAAAAACCTGATATTTATATTTCAATTAATGAATTTTACGATTTGTTTTTTACAAAAAAGAGGCCTCATCAATGATTTGACTCGTAACACGGGAAATTATTAAATAGCCTGACTCGCGACTTTAGGTCTAATTCAACTTGCGACGCGGCATCACTCTCATAAAACTGACTTTTGACACGAGGTCGGCTTTAAAATACAAAATCGCGTCCATGATCTCAAAAGATTGCTTCGCAACATGTAGTCTCATCGAAACGTCTGACTTGCGACATCTGATCTTATTTATAAAAATTATTTCCGACCCAGGATTACATTAAAAAGACAAACTCTTGATAAGACATCTCATTCAGAAAACAAAATCGCATCCAAGATCACTGACTTGCAACATCGGATCTTATTTAAAAGACCAACTTGCGATGCGATATGTTTTTCAAAAGATAATAACGCGATTGTTATCTTAAAAGACTGCCATGCGACACTGGGACTCCTTAAAAAGTATGACTCGCTGCTCGACATAGAATTTTATTTGATCCAAAAAATATTGCCTTAAGGCACGCTATTGAAGTAAAAAGACTTGCCACACAGGAACATATTCTGAAGTCTTACTTACTCGCGACACGGAATTTAATTTGAAAGCGCCGACTTGCGACACAAAATCTAATAGACTTCAGCTTGCGAAATGGGATTAAACTCAAATGACTTGGTTCCATTCGAAAGATAAGCTCGCAATTTAAAATTTAATTCAAAGGGCAAGCCTGCATCTAAGATCTCAAATGACCGGAGATTTTATCCAAAGACTGGTTTGTGATATAGGGTCTCACTCGCGACATGGGATCTCATCCGAGGAATAAATTCAAAGATTAGTCGTTTTATTAAGAAAACTTACCATGATATATATATCAATAACTTATCAACTAGATTTCGCAATCACCTCCATGGCTCAGTGGTAGACCGTATGACATGAAAACGGGAGGCCGTTGGTTCGATTCACGACCGGTTATCACACAAGTCTTAAAATCTTAAGATACTACTCTCTCTCCTTGTGCTCGGCATTAAGAGGATATATTATTAACCAGTCCATTCGATGCCAGAATAATGTTGGGAGTGGTACGCTTGTCTGAGGCATACTGTCTCAGTGAGCCAGTTCCTTAACAAAAATCGCCATGAGTGAGGGCTAGTACAAGACAGACCATAACTACACACGGACTTGTTCTTAGAAAAATCCCTGAAGATTGATTACATTGCTGTTGTCGCCAATGACTAAAACATTACTGATGAGGCGTTTAACAACGTTACAACATGCCAACCAACCAACCGCTCAAACTTTACACATCAAGAAGAGTTGTTCGCAAACGACAAACTGATTACTGGTATGTGAAATCGAACACCTCTGTACAGCGTACTACTAATCACTCGTTTCTGGTCTTAAATATTTATTTATTTACTTATTTATTTATTTATTCTCTTATTTATTTATTTATTTATTTATTTATTTATTTATTTATTTATTTATTATAATTTTTAATGTTCTAAAAATTGATAATAAAAGCATTCGAAATATCCGTCAACACTGTGATCTATTTAAGTATAAAGTCTATGTTCCCGATTTTATTTAATTTTATAAACTTGAAATTTTATAGAAACTTTGCCCCGGTTTCGTAAATTTATCAAAAGTATAATTAATAGCCATTCATTAAAAAATACCGTAATATCGTAATTTGAAATAACATTATAGATGAAATGATTTTGAGACCCGAACTTGTTTATATGTCTTGATTGGTAAATTACTTTACACTATTTCCAGGCGTTTTAGGAAAATTGCCCCGACTTTAAGTCTTCGTTTAATTAATAGAAACGTACTTTTTAAAAAAAGCATATATTGCTAGAAAGGATATTCCTATACAATAATTATATTGATGTGTAACCTAGGTCAAACGAGTCACTAGACGATAATTTATATGTTTAACATAAAAAATTGAAAAATGTCAAAATTTTCAAAAAAGTCATTAAAAAAATTTAGATTTTTAAAAAAATTTTGTTTAATTTGTTCACTATTTATGCGTTTTAGATCAAAGTGTTTAAAAATATGTTTACTTAAAGATTCTTAAAAAACATAATAATAATGATAATAATAATAAATCAAAAAAAAAAAAAAAAAAAAAAAAAAAAAAAAAACGCTTTCTGCATTGATTCAAATTTCAGTTGAATTTATTTTCAACTGTTTTTCTATTTTGTGAGATATGAGAAAGATTTAAATAAATTAGCATATTGCTACATGTTTTCCTCCCCCAGTTTCAGAATCATTTTCTTAAATTTTTCTTACCTTTAATCTTGCAAATTTGAAATCCAAATAATTTTATTATCGGTCAAGATCTGCAGTAATTTAAGATGACACTTCGAAGATCACTTCAAGCTATAGTTAATAACATTTTAATTTAGTTTTGACAAAAATGATTGCTTTTACTTTCAACAGAAATTGACAAAATTTTGCTAAATTTAGGTAAAGGAAAAAATCCAAGTCATGAAACTTTCAGTGAAATTATTTATTTATTCAATCGAAAGTAAGATTATTCATGTTCGATAAAATAGTGAACGGCTTGTTCAGTCTATGAATCATAGCCACCAGGATTCGATCAGACCCCAGTTTCACATTGGGAGTACACTCAACTCAATTTAGGGAATATTTTATTGCCAATTTCTAACAGTTGAAATTAAATATCTAGTGTTACTTTTAAATTGTTTAGTGTAAAACAAAACATTTTCTCATAAATCTTCAATTTTTTAAATATTGATGAGAGAAAAATGTGAATATCTGACTTGAGTGTACAAACAGCTGAGTGAATGATTATAAACTGGGACTAGAGCATACGACATAATGCGTCACCAATGACATCACTTCCGGTATTAACATTGCTATTTGCAACTGGTAAAAACCAATAGCAGTAACAGTGCTCTTTCTATAGAAATATTCCTTGATAATCGTGGATGCGCATATGAAAATTAAGCACAATTCACAGTCACAAACACATTGACCCAACCAGTAATACCCATTTATCCTACTAACTCCTGGTCAATTATTCCTTAACTAAAATTTCCTTTATATAACGCGGAACGTTTTAATTTTCTGAAAGAAATACAGGTAATATAAACTTTTATATGATTTCATAACAGTTTCGCACGGGTGAACCCCGTGAATTTAATACAGTCATTCGAAGGCTTTGGCACTACCGCAGTTGACGTGTTTTTGTTATATACTTCTCGTTTTCTCTCATGTCGGACGAAGAACGAAATAAAGGTAGTCATGTCTTGAAAAAAAAAATCGGCACTAACGTGACTTATATCTTATACTTAACTTTATAAGTATTATGTCGCTTATAACAATTGTGTAATTTTCTTAAAAGACTTTTATATGTAAAACTATTTATGAAATGTAAAATTAAGTTAATGAAAATCATAGTTAAGTTGGTTTGCTGCAAGTTTATTTACTTTTGCTGGAGCAAATTTTCAACCCTTTCTAACGAGACAATTAATATATGTTTAATTCTTATTGTTGTCAAGGATTTATGTTAAGCACAAATTATTTGTGGTGCGCAAGTTTTTCACAAGTATGTATTATCTCTTTTGTAATAGTATGCAGTCATGGCACCTTTTGGAGTGCTAGTACACTTGTACACAGTGTAACCTGCAGACCATTCAGTCCGTAACACTGACACCGCGTAAAACAGTAGAGGTCTGAAAAAGAAAGTTTCCTTCCTCATTTCCGGTAAACCAGAGTCAAACCCACAGATATATATTTCTGTTATGTTGTTGTTTTTTTTTAACTCTCTCTCTCTCTCTCTCTCTCTCTCTCTCTCTCGATGTGTCGTTAAACCCTTAATAACACAACATCTAACAAAACAAATGTAAGCGATTAATCAGGTTAAATGCAGATTAATCTATAGAGATTAATAAAAATAATTTTAGCTCTCGTCGCTTAAAGATAAACACTTCTGATGCGACGGTAAACAACATTACAACAACAACAACAAAAACAACAGGTTTACTGTGTACAGGAGGCTTCTTCTTCCAAATCTGTTAACAGCCAGTTTTGCTTTTAAACTATAAAGAGGACTTCATGATACCCCCCCCCCCAAAAAAAAAGGTAGAAAAATGAGTTAAAAGTATATATATATATATATATATATATATATATATATATATATATATATATATATATATATATATATATATATATATATATATTCATTTTTGTGTTGATCTTTTTATCTCATAAATAATCTTTTCTTCAGTATAAAATCTTAAACAAACAGGCTTAATATTAATTTGATTTAAACTCACATTTATATTATGACTTAAATATATATATATATATATATATATATATATATATATATATATATATATATATATATATATATATATATATATATATTTCATTTTCCTCTAAACATTATAATATATATTCCATTATATACTATTTACTTAGCTCTGCGTGTGACTTGATTGTGTGATGAGAAAAAAATGTTTGACACTTTAAGAGAAAAACTTAGTGCTCTAAATTCAGTTGTAAAAACAGTTTGTAAAAGTGTACTTAGAAATGGCTTAACGTGATGTGACAAATGCATGAAAGATAAAACCACAAAATGAAAATATAAGCTGATTAAAAAAAATCATAATTAGAAAAGGGGAAGGGTATATTTACAAAATAGTATCCAACTGTTTCATTGATTACCTAGGATTTACGACGATTGGTTCTTAAAATACATAAGATCACGTGAACACTTGAAATATAACGAATGGAAATTAATGGCTTTAACAAAAATAACAACACGTTGTTATTGTATGTCAATTAACATTGGTGTAATACATGTACAAAACATTTTATTTTGGGAAATATATTTTAGATACTACAGCCAACCTGCCTTAAAGGCCACCTCTCTATAAGGGCCACCTCTCTATAAGGGCCACCTGCTTATACAGACCAATAAATTTCTATCCAAGTTGCTCTTTGTCTATGTTATTTGAACTTGTACATAAAGGCCACCTGACCATAAAGGTCACTTTTGTTGATTTCCATAGGTGACCTTTATATACAGGTTTGACTGTATTTTGTTTGTGCTTAACAAAGCCCCGGTATTCATTGATATTCATTTCTTTTTTATTTTATATTAAGCAAATCTTCGTTTCGTTACCATAAATATTCTTTATGACAATACTTTTTTTTTATCGAAATTATTTTTAAATAATAACAAACTTCACGTTGTTACACGATTTAGAGCAATTTCATTGGTCGTTTTCCTGTCAAATGACGTTGTTATTTTCCAATAACAACGTTTTCTACCGGAACTACTTTCGACCAGTTTCGGGGATTACCCATCTTTGAGTTCTATTAATAGAAGTTATTTTCAAATTGTAAACAAATGGGAATGTCTTTGAGATCGGCAAATATTCCACCTCAAAACATTAAAATCAATTTTTTTAGATTAAAATTTTGCAAAAAGTTATTCAACTTGACATGTTCTGATATTTTTTTCACCAAAATATTCAAGACTATTAAATATTTATTTATGAAATATTTTTATCTCATTGTAATCCAGTCGCGGAGAATCCCTTTTATGCACCCCTTAAAAATCCAAAGTCAAATAAAGAATGAGTCTCAAAAAGCCGAGCGGATCGCCCATAGGAAAAAGGGAACACCTGTAGGAGACCTCTATATCCGACATCGACTGAGGCCAAATGCAAATTAATTTTAGCCTAACGTACCTTTATAAAGCATAACGTAATAAAGGCATCTCAAAATTGCTACTATGAAAAACAATGAAAATGTGTCATTAGTCATTTTCTCACTATTATTACCCGTTATTCTGAAGAGCAAAATTCACAATAAATGATTTTTGCCTGTGAACTAATGCGGCGACTATATTGCAATGATAATACACGTAGTTCCATGTTACATGCTTTATAATGTTGCTTTGTATACCTTAAACTTGTAAAAGAAACGCACGTGTATTGACCAGTGGCCTGATGATTGATCATAACGTTGTTAGATATATACGCCATGTTTTGAAACTATTTAATAAAATGCTCAGATGAGCAGTGCATAATTTAATTGGCTTATTTGTTGATAAAGAACTTGCACTGTGTTTTAATGAGAGAAAATATTGTAAAAATGAAAAATAAAATACTATAAAATATATAAAAACAAATAAAAAACATACGACGTATAAGATTCGATCCCAAGTCTTTGAAGTTATCATTCCCTACGTTATACCACACAGCCTCGAACTCGTTTGCTAGCTAATATCAAGTATGTGTATTGTTTGGGGCGATTAAGGGGTAATGTGTTTTATCTTTATCCCCAAATTTCAATGTCAGCGCATCCCTCTCCATCAACCAAACTTTGCAAAACAGAAGATAAAATATAGAAGTTTTAATAGTCAAAATATCTTTGATGGAGAGGAATGCGCTCTATGTGTATTAATTGAAAAACACGGTTAAATCTTTCATATTTTTCGTATTTGTACGGAAGTATACGGAATGCAGTATTCTGAAATGAATGTTTAAACACATAATGCAATGTTTTATCAAACTGTTAATATTCAAAACCATTTCGTTTTGTTCTCTCTTTTGAATGTTTAAAGTGTAAATATTATTTTAACAAATTTAAAATTTTGAATTCTATAGGCGGATGCTTCGGCTTTTTGAGAATCATCCTTTGTTATACACCTCCATCAATTTCTAAACGCCTGTTTTCCGAATTTATGCAAAAATATCAAAAAATTAAAATTGAAGTCAAGAATACACTGCACATCGCCCGAGAGCCACAGCCATATCCATGTTGAGTGATGCTGAATTTCAGTTACGCATCATGCTTATGTCATGCCACAGAAACGAGACCTTAGTTTACAGCTTTAGTAGGGACTGTACATGTTCTGTTCACAGAAGAAAAATATCAGTGATACCCTCTCGGGTAACGTCCAGTCTAATGCACCCCATACCGCTTGTTTTACCTCCACGTCTATGATCAGCCATTACAGCTACCACCGGTGTCATCATTAAACGAAATCCCTTCGTCTCGCTCCTTGCCCATAGTTGGCAAAAATCGCTTTCAACCAAGAAAACATTAATTCCATTTCATTATTTGGTTCCACGGTTTTTTAAACACTGCTCATTCAATATTCTTTTGTTATGGGAAACGTCAACCTGTAAGTTGACACGCGCATCCTACAAACGTATAATAGTCGTATGTTGAACATTGTTGGTAAATGTGTTGTCATGAGACATAATATAATACCTTTTTATCAAAGGATTTAATTGTGATATCATTTATATGTTGACTGAAATTAAAAAGAAAATAAATAAAAAGATATCAATTTAAAACCTTTTACAGTTTTTTACAAGACATTTTATCGGGGTGTAACAACGTGAAAATTATTACAAATTGTGTAAAACTGCGTAGCGTAGCGTAGCGAAGCGGTTTTACGCATTATTTGTAATAATTTTCACGTTGTTACATCCCGATAACAACATAAAAAGTGAATTTCAATTCTTAAGTAATTGCTATGGTTTTTATATATACATGTATGTAAAAATTACATGTTTTCAATTCTAAGTAGCGTAAAAAAATTGAATTATAGTGGAATATTCTGTAAATTGCAATGTAAAAAAAAGTCTAGCGCTTGAGATTTAAAAAAAAACACAGTATCATTAACTTTACCAGATGCCAAAATAATGTGACTAGGCGATTGGTATGCTTCTTAGTGTCATACTGTCTTGGTAAGCTAGCACATTAAAAACCCACCCTGAGTGCATGCTTAAACAAGAAAAACCTTGAAACACTTGTACACCCGGACATCTCAAGCATACACGATCGTGTTCTTAGTTTAATCCTTAGAGATTAAAGCTGCATTTAAATTTTTTTCAAATTTTATTGAATCCGTGAGATTCATCTTTTAAAATTTCATTCTTTTAGCAGTAAATAACGGAATCCTCTAACCGGTTGGTCAACGTTTATCGATGATTAAATTATGAGCCGGGACCATGCGTACGGGTGTACGGAAACTCCAATAAATCGAAAGTGAAACCTGACAAATTTTATTAATTGTCCGTCATTAATATCCAGATGTATTCGCATTGGTGTTATGTATCCCTTACTAAGACACAAATGACAAAGTCAATGAAGTTCTATGTTTATTTTATCGTTTTTCACCGTTTTGTAAGTTGTGTTTAAATTACCCGGTTTTTAAGATGCAAGCATGTTCTAATATTAGATCCCACATGCTACATCTCGCTGGGAAATTATTGTTGTTTCTGTATTTATTCGAGCTTTTATCGTTGAACCAAATGTAACATTGTTGATTAGGAACATCATTAATTAGATCAGCACCAATTTATTTTTTTTTTCCTTTGAAAACTTAATGCAGCTTTAATAACCCTGCTCTCGTCGCGAATAGCTTAAAAATTGCTGATGCGACGTTAAACAGCATTACAATCAACCAAAAAGCCTTAGAATAATTTATACATTGAGTGGATTATTATAGTTTACGCCTACATGAAGTGCGTGTGATATATCTATGCTCGAATGGTCACATGATGTATTAAACTTCATATTGTCTTATATTGGCGTAGCTATGTTATTGTAGCGGTCTGGATAGCTCAGTTAATAGAGCACTCACCTATACGGTGCGGGAGGTCCCGGCTTTGATCCCTGGTCCGACCCTGCATTTTTTTCTCCCTCCTGTTACAGTTTGGTGGCCAGTGTGGCCCTCGGAAGTGATGGACTGACGTATATCGGGCCATATAAAATCCATCCGAGGGAAATCGGGCTGAGATTTCCCATAGGACCCTGGGAAACTCAAAAATAACAGGGGAGGAATGTAGCGGTCTGGATAGCTCAGTTGGTAGAGTACTCGCCTATAGTGCGGGAGGACCCGGGTTCGATCCCCGGTCTGACCCTGCATTTTTTTTCTCCCTCCTGTTACAGGTGGCCCTCGGAAGTGATGGACTGACGTATATCGGGCCATATAAAATCCATCCGAGGGAAATCGGGCTGAGATTTCCCATAGGACCCTGGGAAACTCAAAAATAACAGGGTAGGAGCTAGCGGTCTGGATAGCTCAGTTGGTAAAGTACTCGCCTATAGTGCGGGAGGACCCGGGTTCGATCCCCGGTCTGACCCTGCATTCTTTTTCCCTCCTGTTATACTATAATCTTGTTGCTATGGATGGATTTCATTGGTTGGATTAATGATGTTTTTCTTCCAGTCAAGATTCATTTACTTATATCGAGGCGGTCACTTTTAACAATTATGGGGGAAACCGGAGTGTCCGGAGAAAAGAACCGACCTTCGGCAAGCTATCTGACAAACTTTTTGATTCTAGGATCTGCCCGACTTCGATCGAACCTAGAGACACTGTAATCCGCAATCGTGCGATTTAGACCATTCTGCCAACGATGTCTCGGATGTTGCTTTGGGATTGGAAAAAGATACTACTCTTGCCATTGCCAGGCACTAGTTATTCTTACAGTAACGCTATGAGACCATAGTCACTTTAACAACAGGCAATATAGATAAGTAAAACAGTGACATAAAAATTATTAGAATCTTAAAAGTTATTTTGTCTGGTGAAATGAAAAAATAAATATTTATCATCTTACTAAAATTTTGACATAAAAAGTCATATTCTTCTTGAAATTTCATTGAACCTTAGTAATTACATTTTATCGATGTAACTTATACATTACATAATTTAAAAGAAATTTACTACACCTTTAAGAATGGCATTGTAGAAGTATTGTATATATATAATTACTAATCAATAGATCAATCTGTAATTTTTATGTTTAAAAGACGAAAATCTTTGATGTTTGATGTCAAAAAAGTGATTATTACTACTTCTACTTTTATTATTATTATTATTATTATTATTATTATTATTATTATTATTATTATTATTATTATTATTATTATTATTATAATTATTATTATTATGTTTGTTTGTTTGTTATATCTTGTATTTTTTCATAAAAATGAATTTTTTTTCCCATAAATATCAATTTATTTTGAATCTTTTTTTCAACAGAAATAGAAATTGTTTAAAGGTATCTTTCATTAAAAAATTGTATATGCAAAATTGTTAGCATGAAGTTTTCAATTTTGCAACGATATACTATGGACACATAAAATTTTATAACTAACAATAAAATACATTCATAATTTTCTTTGATGTGTGCAAGATGTACATTTTGTAAATGTCATATATAAGCACGTTATATTTGAAGATAATTAGAAACATCACGTTGTTTACTTAAATATAAAAATATATTAATAACTGCAATTTGATTTACTTAGGCAAGTTATTTGGGTTTGAATAGGAAAAATGCTTTAATATATAATTTACCTTATCGAACAAGTGTGTGTGTGTGTGTGTGTGTGTGTGTGTGTGTGTGTGTGTGCATACAAGAAATTAAAGGCAAAGAAGATAGAAAGAAAAAAGACGGTAGTGAAAAATTAGAAAAAATATACAAAAAAATGCATCACTTACCTTACCGAATATATATATATATAGAGAGAGAGAGAGAGAGAGAGAGAGAGAGAGAGAGAGAGAGAGAGAGAGAGAGAGAGAGAGAGAGAGAGAGAGGGCAAAGAAGATAGAAAGAAAAATGTCAGTAGAATAAAAAGTAGAAACAATATAGAGATATAGAAAATGGGTGACGTTTCTCTAAAGAAATAAAATAAAAACACGACATTAAAAATGATTCTATCTGCTGTTTACTGTCACTTTTTATTTGTTTACACCTTTCTTGGTATGACTTTTTATGACATTTAACCAAAATTTATTCGTATAGTATACTGGACAAAAAAGTTTAAGGGTAAAAAATTAAGCTAAATATATTTCTAAAGTTGCGGAAAGTTTATTCAACGATATTCAATACTTTTAAAACTTCTCAGACATTTCGGGACTATTGTGACTTATTATAGCTCAACAACGGGTAACATGTTCATGTATCACTAGTTAGTATAATGATGTAATACAAATAGCCCTATTGCGGTTTTTTTTTTTTTTTTTTTTTTTTTTTTTTTTTTTTCATGTGTTGTAAACTTACTTTATGAGTTTGTGTATTGTACCAATTAATTTTTGACACCAAGTTACGATGATACAGCGCGAATTAAAGAACTTGAACTAAATATACATATTTGAAGTATTGGATATTACATTGAATTCAAATAATTGATCTTTTAATAAAATATTTGAGTTAATGTAATTTCAGTAAAATAGATGAAAAAGGAAACAATTTATCTATATTTCCAGGCCCCAGTTTCACAATCATTCACTCAACTGAGTGTACACTCAACTCCAATTTGGGAATATTTCAAGACATAACATAATTAAAACTGAATATCTAATGTAATATTTAAATTGTTTAGTGTAGGTTTGTTAAACAAAATGAAACACTGTCTCATAAAACTTAAAATTTCAAAAATATTGATTAGAGAAAAATGGGAATATTTGAGTGGAGTGTACTCAGCTGAGTGAATAATTGTGAAACTGGGGCCAGATCAATATTAGATATTAAAATACAAAAGAAAAATGTTTATTTGTTTATATAATTTCAGCACTGGCAAATATGATTTAAAAGTTCAGACTTTTATGTAAATAAAACTGTTAATGTCCAAACTGTGATTTAAAAAAGCTTTATTATTAATTTTTTAAAGTCCAATACATCCAACTGTAAATAAAATACTATGTAAGCAAAAATACTTGAAAATGGATATTTTGTCAAAATGGTACTTTAAAAATATTTTAGAGCAAATACTCAAAATAATAATGAACCAAAACCCAACTAATAATTATCATAATTATAAATAACTAGGTTATTATACTCCGATGTATTTATTTTATTTATTAATTTTATTTCTATATTTATTTTTATTATTTCTTTATTTTTAATATTTATATTTCATGGCATATATTTATTTTGCCGTGTAATATGGACTTTTCAGTACACAAAAATACATTGTCAATTTCCCTCTGTCATTTTTAGGGGATCGGTACACAGTGGACAGGATTGATTGATTAATTTACGTCCCAGTCAAGAATATTTCACTTATATCGAGACGTCACCAGCTATTTATAATGGTGGCAGAAATTTTGACCTTTGTAGGGCGCTAAGGACAACGTGCAGGTGGAGGATTATTTAGTGTGACACGCCTGCCATGGCTCGGGACATCGTTTTTTCTTCCGAAGGGCCTCGTCACTTTTATTTGCTTGGCGAATAAACAGTTACTCCTGATTTTCAAGTCTTGGTCAGACCCAACTGGTGTTCGATACTTGATTTCTCACATACGGAACCAGCACTCTTTGCTTTGGATGCCTCTAACGAACCATTTAAACATATATTTCATAAATACATTCAGTATATCGTTATTCTCATTTTCTCCCTGACACGCATAAGCGTCCGGTCATAAACACGATAGTAGGAACAATCTCCTTTTTCTCCATTTATTTTCCTCATGATATTGTAATACGTTTTCCAAAACTCTCTAGTTATCTTTTTAATGTAGTGCGCGCTAGTATACGGTAAGCAATAATACACCTTCGCACATCAAACGTATACTCGAACTTAATCTTAAATCAAATTTTAAAGATTAATAATACTGTTCTTGTATCGAGCAGCTAAAACATTTTTGATGCGACGTTGAACAACAACAATAAACAACAACAACAACAGCAACAACAACAACAACAACAACAGTAGCAGCAGAAACAACAACAACAACAACAACAACAACAACAACAACAACAACCATCTTTTTATTGACTAAGTGTGTGGAAAAAATGTTTTTGTTTTGTTTGAAATAATAATCGGAAATGATAATGCGACATATTTAATCCACGTTAAAGTTTTTATTCAGATTCATGTGGCATTTCTTGAAATAAATTCAAATATGATGTTCTAAAATGATATTAAATTAAAAATATACCCCAAATATAATTTGTTATTTATTTATTTATTTATTTATTTATTTATTTATTTATTTATTTATTTATTTATTTATTTATTTATTTTAGGAAATTGTGGCAATAATGATTTTGCTGGAAAAGATGATGTAAAAGATGAAGACAAAGATAAAACTGCAGGAACTGGTAAAATGTCAGAATACAGTGTTCTATGTGTTCCCATGTCAGAATTCAGTGTTTTGTATGTTTCCATGTCAGAATACAGTGTTCTGTGTGTTCCCATGTCAGAATACAGTGTTCTGTATGTTTTCATGTTAGAATACAATCTTCTGTATGTTCCCATGTCAGAATAGAGTGTTCTGCGAGTTCCCATGTCAGAATAGAGAGTTCTGCGTGTTCCTATGTCAGAATAGAGTGTTCTGTATGTTTTCATGTCAGAATACAGTGTTCTGTATGTTCCTATGTCAGAATAGAGTGTTCTGCGTGTTCTTTTTTCAGAATACAGTGTCTGTGTACTCACATGTCAGAATACAGTGTTCTGTGTGTATTAAGTTTTAAGCTCACCTGAGCGTCGTGCGTCGTGCGTCGTTAACTTTATACATTTTAATTTTCTCCTCCAAAACCACTGGACAAAATGTTATGTAACTTGGTATTCATCATGCCTTTTTGGTATAGGCATGTATATTAGAATATTATAGATATTTAGAAGGTGATCATTTGATAAATGATTCCAGGTCATACGTTCATAGGTCAAGGTCATAGCTGCATAAGAAGACTGAAAATGTTTATTATCTTGAAAACTATTTGACTTTTGTATAGGCATGTATATTAGAATATTGTATGTATTTATATGACAATCTTAAAATATAATTTATGATTCAAGATCAAAGGTTCTTAAGTTCAATGTCATAGCTGCATAAGAAGGCTTAACTTGTTAATTATCTGAAAAATTATGAGCATTCTATATAGACATGAATATTAGAATATTGTAGGTGTTAATACGACTTCTTTTTTTGATATATTATTCAAGATCATAGCTGCAAAAGGTGACTGAAATTGTTTATTATCTTGAAACTATTAACTTTTTATATAGGCACGTATATTAGAATATTGTAGGTATTGGTATGACTATTATTTTGATATATGATTCAAGGTTATATGTTCAAAGGCCAAGGACATAGCTACATAAGTATACTGAAATGGTCAATGATTTTGAAATTACTAATTGTACTTTAGTTACTAAATTGCGTTATTTAATTCCAAACATCTTTCTGATACATACAAAGAGAGATAACTCTTACGGAATCTTCTTTCTTTTTTAATTTCTCAAATATATGAGCGCGCGATAACAATGGGTAATCTGAATTTATGTCTAAAGTTAAGCACTAAACAAAATGATTCAATGTTAATAAACTACCGGTACATGTTAATTAAGTGACCAACCTCTTTCTCACATACAGAATTTGTTTTTAAAAAATTCTCAGTTACTATGGATTAAATGGTTTAAAATATATCAAAATTTTATCAGCACTGTTAAACAAATTAAACGCATCATTCAATTTCGTTCAAAATTTTTGGGTAGGTTCATGCACTATTAAAGGTTTTACATGGGTATTAAATGGGAGAGGGGTAGGAGGGTGGGGTCTTAAAAACAAAAATAACAAATTTTTCCTTAAACACTTTGCGGTGTACTATAAAACCATGTATATATTTGTAATCAGCATCTCAAGGCGCATCAATTCATATAAAACATTATCCCTGGGTTACCACTAAGGAATAGTGCTTGGTAGGGTTTTGTCATAACTTTAAAACTGTCGAGATCCCCACCCATAAACTATAAATTTTCTGGTTCCTAATGATAAAATGAAAAGAATGATATTAATAAAAGACACCTTAGGTCCTTTCCCACTGTGGGGTAGGGCTGGGTGGTGCTAAGTTACTTTTAAACGATTGTGATCTCGACCCCTAATTACTGTATTTTCTGATTCCGTATGAAAAGTTTAATAAAGTGATATTAATAAAGGGCACCTGAGGTCATTTCCCACTGTGGGTGGTGCTGGGTGGAGCTATGTAATGTATAACTTTTAAATAGTTAAAATCCCTTTCACTTATCTGTATATTATCTTGTTCATTCTGGACTTTTGAAAAGAGTGATAAAAACCTTCTGGAAATCATTTTCAAGAGAGGGTGGGGGTGGTAAGCCAGAATTCTTAACACCCACCCTCAGTTAAGAAAAACCGAAAAAAAAATCTAATGGCGTACATGATTTCATTTTAACTTAAGAGAAGTTTACAGGATTTAATTCCTATTCAAATTCAAAGAATTGAAAATAAATCCAATAGCATTATTACAGTATAATGGCTTTAATCTCCTTGTCAATTATCCATTAATATGTAGATTATGGCTTTTTCCCAATCATGACACACGTCAATCAAATTTGTTGGTTAAACGCCTCACAGTTCGTGAAATAGATTTGCTAATAAGCAAAGTTGAATACTTGTCCAATCAAAATTTATAGATAGGACCTATGTCAGAAGATAGAACGCATGATTTTGATCTATTAGACTTGAAAAAATTTACATACATTTCGAATTATAGATTTATACATGCAGATTCGGACTTCAGCGATAATTTTTTTAACAAAAACGATGTTTCAACGGTGGGGTTTGAGGGAATAAAGGTGAATATTAGAAATGAGTACATCTCGAATTATAATTGTACAATTCGATGTAAATTTACTTGTCTTTTTTATTTCTTGAGGGAGGGGCAGGATGGTGTTGTCTTAAAAACTAGAATCACCCATTTTTTCAGAAAAAAAAACTTTGCTGTGCACTATAAAACTATATATATATATATCTATAATCAGCACCTCAAGGCACATGAATTCAAATTAAAAATTTCCCTCTGGGTAACCACTAAAGGGTGGTGCCAGGTAGGCTTTGTCAAAACTTTTAAAATGTCGAGGTCCCCACCTCTAAACTATATATTTTCTGTTCCTTATGATAGAATGAAAAGATTGATACTAATGGAAGACACCTAAGGTTATTTTCTACTGTAGGGGTGGACCTTGGTGGTGCTTTGTACATGTATAACTTTTTAATTAGTTGAGATCCCCAACCCTAAACTATATATTTTCTTGTTCCTTATGATAAAATGAAAAGATTGATACTAATGAAAGACACCTAAGGTCATTTTCTACTGTAGGGGTGGAGCTGGGTGGTGCTTTGTACATGTATAACTTTTTAATTTGTTGAGATCCCCACCCCTAAACTAAGTATTTTCTGGTTCCTTATGAAAAGTTTGATAGAGTGATAATGATAAAGGACACCTAATGTCATTCTCCACTGTGGGTGGGGCTGGGTGGGACTTTTTACATATATTACTTTTAAATAGTTAAGATCCCTACCCCTTAACTGTATATTTTTGGTTCATTATTAACATTTGAATGGAATTATAATAAAAAAAACTCCAAAGAATCATTCCCAAGAGGATGGGGTAGGTTGATGAACCTATAATTCGCTTCCCCCACCCTCATTCAACAACCACTATCCCTTAAACATACTTGATTTCGTTCCTTAAGGTAAGCTTATATGATTAAAGTCCTAATAAAGAAATGAAGACATTTAATGGCATAATTACATGCTTTTCAAATGTATAGTTGCTTTAATCCCCTGGTCAATTATACATTACATTTGTAGCTTCTGGCTACATCACACTGCTTACATCACTTACAGTTCATTGTTAACTTACTACAATCAAAGTTAAAAACTTGACCAATCAAAATGCATTGAGTGATTGTCACTGTCAAATTTGTTTTAACAACAAATTTGAGTTGTTAAGAATCAAAATTATTGTTTGAAGAATTGCTGTCAATCAAAAATTTTAACAAGCTCACAATAAGAAATGTATCAAGGTTTCAGGCTGTAAATAAATATAATAGAAAAATAACACTGAATTAGCAATCTTTTTTCAAAATGAATCCTTTGTTTGATTAAATAATTTTTTGAGAGTTAATTAAGAACTAGAAAAGAGTTGAGTAATGGATTTGTTTCCTAAATAATTGGACTCGAGGAATGTCTGCTTCAAGAGGTCTTGGGTTCAAACCTTGGCCAGGACATACATAAGACTTTAAAAATCGATATATCGCTTCCTTGCCTTGGGCCCGGCATTAGGATGATAGAGTATTGACTGGTTCACCAGGTGCCAAGATAATGAATTTGGGGAGTGGTGTAGTTTCAAGCTATGACTAAATATGATCAAAAAAATTACACTCGATTAGCATTTTTTTAATAGTTTGAATCATTAAAATGATTAAATGGTTTTTCCGAGACATAAATAAGAACTGGAAAAGAGTTAATTAAAAGTGTTTTATACCATCACAGTCACGATTTTTTAACTTATATTGATGCAGTCCTGTTTTGGGATGCTGGTGGAAGTTGGAGTTTTCAGAGAAAACCATAGACTTTTTAAAGCAAACTTACAAGTTATAATACATGAGTCATAGGATTCTCCCAAAAGAGATTAAAGTCTAGGCATTCAAAGGAACTGTGTATACATGCAGGAATGTAGAAGTTAAACTGATAATTTGTGATACATTTTAAAATAATTTTGAATTATTTGACTTTTTAAAACCTGATTTTTTAAAGTGAATAAGACTATACATTCATTGATGATTATTACTCTCTTGGGTGGTCAGTGGTAGAGGTTCTACCTCAAGAGCGAGGACCGCTTCAGTGGCTCAGTGGTAGACCGTATAGCTTGACAGCAGGAAGTCATGGGTTCAAACTGTGGTCGGGTTATACATGACTTTAAAATTTGAGTTATTGCTTCCTTGCGTGCTTCTCAACATTAGAAGGATAGAAATCGACTGATTTACCTGTTTTCAGGATAATGAACTGGGTATAGTGCAAAATGGAGTCTGGGATCAAACATTTTGTGGCGGAAGACTTCGGTCATTGTTCTTGTCACAATTACAATTCTAGTAAATTTTAGTTTTATCGTTATATCATATGGTTTTAACATTATATTATTTCATCTAATCATTATATGGTTAAGTTTCCTCATTATATGTTTTCACTTTATCATTACATGATTTGGTTTTATCATTGTATTATTGTCGAGCCTGGCATTGGCATCGCCATAAGGCGAGACTTAGTTGTTACTTTTCCGGTGTCGGCGGCGGCGATGTAGGCAAAGTTTATGTTAAAGTCAAAAACTAACCAGGCGAGACATTTAATTCCGTGGAATTCTTGTTTGTTTTTGCCTTTACATTATTTGCTTTCGCAATTACATGATATCATCAGATCATTATAAAATTAGCATTTGTCATTACATGTATATATTTCATCATTATATTTCATAATTATATTATATGCAAACAGCATCATTATAAGTTTGTAAAACAGCATTATGAGATCGCAAATCTTCATTATATGGTGGTTGCGAATTTAACAAACGTCTTTGTGAAATTGATTCAGATTAATAATTATTTCCTCGATTTTTCACATTTTTAGCATGCGCGCTTGGTACATTTGTTACACATATTGACCGTTCTGCACAAACCGATAGTGGTTGATTTTGTTGTAATGTTGTTTAACGGTGCATATGTAATTTTTAGCTATTCGCGATGAGACAAGATTAATAATATATATGGATAATTTTTAGAGCAGATTCGTGTATGCGTGTGATGTGCAAGTGTGTATTATGGCCTGTCGTGCGAAAGCGTGCACTCAGGGCGACCTTTTGACAAAGTTTTAGCTCATCGAGTCCGTATGCTGCGGACAAGAATATCACTTTCTAGGCCATAATCCTAGTAACGGGTCGATAATCTAATCTCCTGATGCCGAGCAACAGGCGAAGAAACAATATCTTAATTTCTTATCTAAATAGTCTTATGTATTTCCCAGATGGGGTTCGAACCCACGACCTCGCACTCTCTCAAACACTGAGCCACCGAGGCTTTACAAACATAGGCTACTGATGCACTGTTTCAAAGCTGAGTTGATTTATTCCATTTTTACAATTTGTAACGTACAGAAGAAATAAAAATAATAATTTAATATCAAACAACAGAAAATAAAGAAATGTGTGTTGTTTTTCGCGCGATGTCGAACTGACGAAAACCATTGAATCACCGTTTTGTATACAAAGAAATATAATTACGTAAATAAGCGATAAGCGAAATTCTATTCCATAATTAATCCTCTTATTTCCCCGTTATCATCTAGGAAACACCTTTGTAAAAGATTTTCAGTGCTCAGGACAGTGATTTCACCACATACTACTGCTATAAAATAAATCTGGTGGAATTGTTTTTTTGTTTGTTTGTTTACTAGTTGATAATTGCCAAGCGCATGTTGAGCAGTTGAGATTGTCCATAATATTTTCATTGTGTTTAATGTAATTTAATTAAATTCCAGGAAACACTTTTTTGATGGATGCAGCGGACAAAGAATTTACATTTGATTGTTGTGGATATGTTGAAAAATGGGAATTCTACGCCAAAGACAATATTGGAGACATATATTTTCAAGTATGGAGAGACACATCTGCTACCTCGTCTACTTGGACATTGGTAGGGGAAAACCAATACACACATACTACAAGTAAGTTGCATTAAAGGGTACCTGTAAGCAAAGTTTTTTTCATCATAAATGTTTTACCATACCATTTAAACATAACAATATTGAAACCGCATCAAAATTGGTGACAAAATAAAAAGGTGTAGCGGTTTGAATTCCACATTTTTAAAACCTTCCCTTGATCGCAAAGTGAAACACCTCGTTTTGAGTTATATACATGTGACGTCATTGCAGTTTTAGAAGTGTATCTTAAATAATAGACAGTAGTAACAATGATGGAATATCGACATATTGAG
Organism: Tegillarca granosa; assembly: GCA_029721355.1. Lineage (NCBI taxonomy): Eukaryota > Metazoa > Mollusca > Bivalvia > Arcoida > Arcidae > Tegillarca > Tegillarca granosa. The sequence goes on from CM056605.1 coordinate 27,727,899, forward strand.
AAGAAAGTAACGAATTTGACATGCACCTAATTATGTCAGATGGATCGTCATTATTTGGGGAAGCAGTAGACAATCATAAGTGATAAATTTGGAGTATAGTTATATTTATTCGAACCGGAAACGGACAAATCTGATGAACGTATTAAGTCGAGTCCCGACCTACTCTAGAATTGTGATTGCAGTTGTTGGCATAGCTGTTGAAAAATTTGGGAAGAGTATTTACTTGTCAATAACAAGAAAATTGATTTTATCGTTAATATTTTTTAAAATAAAATTTTTTATTAAGTTGGACTGGACAGACTTGAAAATTGGGATTGGTTGCATAGCTATAACAAAAAAATACGTGACGAGTATTAAGTTGTCAAATACACGAAAATTAATTTTATCGTCGACATTTTAAAATGGGGTAACTATCAAGTCGGACTTGACAGAGCACTGGCTGAATATTATGGAACTAACTGTGGCACCGGCTTAAAATTAATGCATAAAAATTCGGCAAATGTCTTTGCTCTTTTGTGCAATGTTTATTCACAGTTAAAATTAAATAACAGTGATACATATAACTGACATGATTAGCAAATCAGTTACTTTAAATTAATATTAATTATAAGCTAAATGCAAATAAATTTAAGGAGAGTAGTTACAGTTCAATTTTTTTTAAATCTTTTATCACAAAAAAAGTTTAGTATTGTGCTAAATATATAATACACATAGCAGTTAAATTTTGATGTGCCAGATGTGCACATTTTGGAAAATAATTCCTCATCAGTGACACTAAGACCGAAAAGTTTGATACATAAAAAATATATAATCCAAACAGTTGAAATAACGAATCTAAAGTTTCAAAATTATATAAATCCAAATCCAGCTAAGGAATGCTTTGCATGAGGGAACAAACTTTAGTTTTAGATAAATCTCAATTTTTAGACGACTAAAAATTTTGCTAAATGGTGCATTTTCTGACAGCACAAATTACTGCCTACTGAGTTATGGATACCCTCGGGGATTTTTACTCCACCAGCAGCGGTAACTGACATGATTAGCAAATAAGTTATTATAAGTAAAAATTAATTATAATCTAAATGCAAATAAATTTAAGGAGAGTAGTAACAGTTCAATGTTTTAATCTTTTTTTAAAATATGTCAAAACTAAAAATCGTTACAGGTACCCTTGAAGGTGAGTAGATACAGCTCAATTTTCTTATCTTTTATCACAAAGAGTTTGGTATTGTGGTAACAGACATGATTAGCAAATAAGTTGTTATAAGTAAATATTAATTTGATCTAAATGCGAATATAGGTAAGGGGAGTAGTTACAGTTCAATTTTCTTATCTCTTATTACAAAAGAGTTTAGTGTTATGGCAACTGACGTGATTAATTGTTAATAACACGAAAATTGATTTCATCGTTGCCATTTTTTGAAAATAAATTTTGTTATTAAGTGGGTCCGGACAGACTTGAGAATTGCGATCGATTGCATAGCTATATCACAAATTACGCGATGAGTATACACTTGTCAAATAACGAACTTGTGAAATACACGAAAATTAATTTTTATCGTCGACATTTTAAAATGAAGTAACTATCAAGTCGGACTCGACAGAGCACTGGCTGAATATTATGGAACTAACTGTGGCACCGGCTTAAAATTAATGCATAAAAATTCGGCAAATGTCTTTGCTCTTTTGTGCAATGTTTATTCACTGTTAAAATTAAATAACAGTGATATAGATAACTTTAAAACAATCTGGCGATATTAAATTTTCTAGCTAATTGGAAGTTGTTCACACAATTAAAGTTTGTAACATAGTTGTTTTCAACTGTCCGATGGCAAATTAATGCTTGGGTAATTAAATAGGAACAAAAGCAGGATATTCCATCTCAAATTATTTTACACAAAAAATATTATAATTATTTAAGTGGAAAAGACTGAATGAGAACATAATTAAAAACGAGATAATAATAATAATAATAATAATAATAATAATAATAATAATAATAATAATAATTATTATTATTATTATTATTATTATTATTATTATTATTATTATTATTATTATTATTATAATTTTTGCGACTGGATAGATGGATTTGTATATATAGAATAAAGAATTTAAAAATATCACAGCTAAATGTATGCCAAATGAGAAGTAGAAACTTAATTCTAACAAAATCAAATGGTGTGCATGTTTTAAATAGACTAGTCTGGTCGTCATTTTTCAATTCTTAATTTTGCCTAAAAGTTATTTTCTATTATTATTGTTATTATTATTAAATAAAAACCAAGGTAATTTTTTTCTTTTGGTTACCCTTTTAAAATTAAAAAAATGAAATATCCATTTTTTTCAAAATTAAATCATATACTATTTCTGACAAATAACGTTTTCCAAATAAAATTAACTTTCTTTATTCGAACTGTAAATTGTATAATTGTATATTACAAGGTCGTTAGATAACTTTATCAACCTGCAAATTAGTTTTGCAAATTATAAGTTAAATCCTGTTAACTACAAGTGTAGGTCTGAATCCAAAGAAGGTCTCTAATAAACAAAAGGATTAATAGTCTTAATTATCTTTACATGTCAAACAGATGTCAATTCCACTTCATTAAATATTTTACCGTGAAATAATCAATATTGAACTTGTCTTCTTTTAGTAGTTAGCAAATAATATTTTGTTGGGGTACGTTACTGGTATGACGTCACTACACAGGAGCCTCGACATCAATCTTTTTGATTTGTATTTCTGGAGATTTATTAGAAATTCACCAATATCTTCCTTATTTTGGAATACAATTTTATAAAATTTTCGCTAAAACCATATCTAAGTATGACGAATAAAATATGTAAAAACTAAAAATCGTTACAGGTACCCTTGAAGGAGAGTAGTTACAGTTCAATTTTCTTATCTTTTGTTACAAAAGAGTTTAGTGTTGTGGTAACTGACATGATTAGCAAATAAGTTATTATAAGTAAAAATTAATTATAATCTAAATGCGAATAAAGTTAAGGAGTGTAGTTACAGTTTAATTATCTTATCTTTTATTAAAAAAGAGTTTAGGATTATGATAACTGGTTAACAAATTTGTCTTTTATTTTTTCATAAGTGTAATGCTTTGTTCAGTAAGGCTTCTCATAATCGACGTCATTCTCACTTACGAATGTTGAGTGATAACGGAGATATTAAAAATTATGAGTGTATAATTATTTTTGTTATAAAAAATATAATGGGTTTTTTATTTCTTTTGATCGCATGCACATAAAAAATGTTGTTTGCCAAGTGATTCTTTACCCTGTGTGTGTTCCCATGTCAGAATACAGTGTTCTGTGTGTGTCTCCATGGCAGAATACAGTGTTCTGTGAGTTTCCATGTCAGAACACAGTGTTCTGTGTGTATTTCACATTGTTTGCCAAGTGGTTCGATTTACTGGCTTGTTTATCTCTCATCATCTGGGTTAAACTCTGTTCGTGTTGATCCTAACATGATAAAGTTCATCAGTTCGCTTGTCGACGGCCAGTGGTTTACGCCGGACAATTTGGTTTCTTCAACTATCCATGCACTGACGTGAAATGAGTGAGAGAAATAACCTAACAGTGCGTAAGAACTACACTTTATTGCTTCCTTTCCCATTTCTGAAAGTTTTTCCCGATATTCAGTCATAGAAGCAATTTTATATATATATTGCTGATTAATTTCAAGTCTTGCTGTGGTAATTTTTAAACTTAAAAAATCAAAATTTTGTTTTGATAATTTCCAATGGAGTTAATTGTTTTCATATTCGCCACTTTGGTTAGTACAAAAAGAAAACAAATCAGTGGATATCAGGAACTTTTTAAAATTATTTATTTGTTATTTATTTAATTAATTTATTTATTCATATTTATTTATTTTTGTAATTAAAATAATCAATTGACATGTAATTGTAGTAAGAATTGAATTTTTTCTTTACCAGCTGCAAATGACAGATACACCCACACGCCAGCCACAACAGCGGAAAGAATAATGGTTCAAAATGGAGACATTATTGGCATGTAAGTGTGCAAAACAATACCTACGTACACATTGCTAGCATTTATCTTTATGAGTTTAATATTGTTGTCATTGTCACGTTTATTATTAAAATTTTTTATTTATTTATTTATTCATTCATTCATTCATTTATTCATAATTATAATTTATTTTTTAATGAAACAAATATAAAATATAGTTGTCATTGTCACGTTTATTTATTTTTCATATGATTATTATTATTTTTTAATTTTTTTTTTTTTTAAATTTTAATGAAACAAGTTTTCAAAACTTTGTATATACCAACAACATGATAAATATTTGATAACCTTAATTAAAAAAAACAAAACAAAACAAAACAAATTCAAACATTTCCAAATGGCACCCATTCTACATAAAAATAATTTATGGAAATATCATTTAAGCAGGTTCTCTTTTGGCAATACCGATTATATTTTCTTACCTCCATAAATATAAGTTGGCAATGATAAAAATTGTGGAGAACATAAAAATATTCTTATGAAGAATTCTTATATAATAATATGTTGAAGATTCTTATTTATAGAAAGCATATATGTACAGAAGGAACAAACGGTTAATATTTACTTTCTTTATAAACCTCTTATCGCCGACTGACGATGATGATGAGAAGTTAAATAATTGGAAATTAATGAAATTGATTCATTTTGACGGTATCGAGCACGTGCTGACGTTTGACCATGTATATTCTAGTTCGCTTTTTCAACAATTTTTTTTTCAAGATTGAGATTTTGTTTTAGTTTGTCTTTAAGATGTAAACTTTTAAACAAGGCCTGGAGCTACGCGGTCTACTGCCTCGTTAAACAGTCCTTAATTTACATCTAATTCTAACAATTTGTGACTTGAATTAATAATCATAAGATAAATGAGATCCAGTAGAAGCTCAAACTGAATTATTCCCAATGCTTATTGAATCACATGCTACTCATCAGTACTTTTTTGTGGCTATTACAGGCATTTTCCGGGAGACACTGTGATCACCTACGACAACGGAGGCCAATACAAATTAACAACCGCTTATGCCACTAACGCCGGTACATTTGACTGGGGTTCCGTTACTGCAGGGAACGACAGAGATTACGGAATAAAAGCTCATTTGCTTCCATGTAAGTTGTTCATTTCTCAACCGGTGTGTGTGTGTGGGCGGGTGTGTGTGTGTGTGATGAACATCCAGATATACAAAACTGATAACAACAGAATCTAACACTAATGATAGAGTGAGACAGATATATCAAACGATTTTAAACGAGGGTCATATTTTCTTGTCAAGCCTCGTTTTGGACTAGAAATATTTTCCCTCTTTTTTAAAATTACTAAAATATTTTTTTTTTTTAAATTCTTGCTATCGTTGTCCTTTGTAAATTTTGTCTAAATAATGAGGCAAAATAAAATAATAATGAAGATCTTTTTCTAGATTTTTGTAAAAGTCAGAGCTAAAATTTTTACCAGAACTCTGTCTCTTCCGAAATGTACTGTATTTTTTCATAGAGTCAGATGTAAAAGCCTAAGAGGTCTTTAGAACTATTACGGGAGATTGTTCGTGTGATCTGTCTTAACCAAGGTGAGACAGGAAGATCTAGCACTAGTAGATTTCCTAATCACAGGTGTGACATTAGACGTCATCACAGCGCTCTAAAGGCTAAGTTCGCTTACTGATACATTATTTGTATGTGACGTTTGTAGCCATCGTGTTTTCACCTTTGTTATGAAAGATAAAATCGTCAGTAGATTAGTAATATTTTGATTTTTTGTTCAAACTTTAGCTGCAGCTCCGAGTATTGACAATCTTGACACCACTGTTAGTATTGCAGATACCACCGCTGTAGGGATCACTTTGATAACATTAACTGTATCAGACAACGATGTACTGGACACCATCTTGACCACTGTAGAGACGTCAAACTCTGCATCTTCATTATTCCTATTCAATACTGGTTCACGTAAGTACATCGACAGTTTCTCTAAATGACAAATCATTAATCAATGGGAGACCTCAGTGACCAAGTGGTCTAAAGTGCGCGCTTACGGATTCAGCAGAATGAATTATATGTAAAGATGAACATATAAAGAGCCCGTGAAAGATTTCACCAACCTCCGTGTAACATAGCCTAGACGGTTTTCTCGTCAAATTCATAGAAATCAGAGGTGTATCGATAGGTTGAAAACAGATTTGTTTTATTGAGCCATAAAATATATTTTGGTGCAAGAAATACTGCACGTGTACTTAAATTAGGGGTAATACAAGTTTTGATACGGACTTAAACTTTCATAAATAGTCCGATAACGTATATAATATATATCATATAATTTTGTCTCCCTCATACGGATATATTTTAGCAATGCCTGGAGCGCAAAAGGCGCTAATATTAGATATTAGAATCCCGCTAAAATAGAACTTGTACAGTAGAATCAATCTCTTAATCCTTGTGCTAATAAATTTGGTTCAGAACTCGGCAATCCTTGTTCTGGGCTAAATTTGTAAGAACTCTAGTTAAGATCTCCCTATATGGCATTACATGACCTCTAACTTTTTCAGTTCAGGTAACAACCAGGGCCGCGCTGACGTCAGGGAGTTATTCGATTGACTTCCAAGTATCAGATACCTGTGGACTTACCGATACAGGGACCTTAACAATAACTGTTACAAATACAGTAAGTACTTTGAAGTACTAATACTACAAATTATATTCCCTTCGACTGATTCAACTCTTTCGACTATGAAGGTATTAAACATATTTTGTTCCCATCCCTTAAAAGACCGCAGATTACAAAAAAGGTTTTGTTTTTGAAGTGACCTTTTATTATAATTGTTTTAAATTATTTTATACTAAAGTAAAGATTCATTTATATCAGGACGATCAGATGGGGATACTGAAGGAAGCAAGAACCCCCTCTCTCTCTCTCTCTCTCTCTCTCTCTCTCTCTCTCTCTCTCTCTCTCTCTCTCTCTCTCTCTCTCTCTCAAATTAACTCAACAGAATCATATACTTGATTTTTTAATTTCTATATAAAATAAGACATTTAAAATTCACACATGAAAATTAATGAGACACGTGATGATTGTATCATACTATGAAGAACCTATTTTATTTTATTTTATTTTTATTTTTTATTAATTCTTTTCCATTAAAAATCTAGATTTTAACCATTCACAATCTTCCATCGACATATAACCTTCGAGAGGACCAAGGGACAGAACTGTTACTTTTCTCGGTAAATGCTACAGATCCAATAGATACCGTCACTTGTTCAATCAAGAGTTCAAATCCAGCATCAGCGCCATTTACCATGAAGTCGGGTAAATTTTTTAACTCATACATGTATCTGGAAAAAGCATTATTGAATGTAATGTTTTATTAAAGTTTTAACAAATCAACCAATTTACTATTTTACTATTTTTAATTGTTATTATTTTAATTATACTACATGTATATACAAGTTTTTAATTTTGATTTCAGTGGGCGGATGTCTCGGCTTATTGAGAATCATCTTTTCAAAAGATTGAAATTAATAAAAGCTAAAAAAAAAGTCTATCATGTAACTGCTTTTTCATTATATTTATCTATAATCAAAAGCTGTCGTAGATGAATTGGCGTCTATGTTTTGTTTTTTTTCGATTTTAGTCAATTATTTTTTATATATAAAACTGTATAGCTAAGGACCTTTTGAAAACTATATCAAGATTTTTTAATTAGGTTTAGCTTAATTAAAAAAAGATTTTTATTCTTGGAGAATAAAGTATATGTTCGTGTCTTTCATAAACTATATGTGTTAACAAATAGCAAGATCGTTTATCTTAACAGCTTTGAAAATATCATATTTACGAGAAACCCGTGTACGTAACAATTTCGTGAAAAAAACTTTTAGACCTTGCTTTTTAGCTATGGAATTCTTGTTGCAACTGTGAATCGAGTTCTGGGTGAAAGCTAACATATCTTTTTTCACAAGGTCAAAATATCTTAACAATATCAACATAGTCATTAATCAACATAATTATGGTTATTGTATATTGAGCTTGTACAGTCTACACAGGAATGTTTTTTAATTGTTAAAATATTCTAAAATTCGTTATTTCCTGCAATTTTTATATGACCTAATATATATATATATATATATATATATATATATATATATATATATATATATATATATATATTCTTATTTGTTCCTCTGCACTACGTAGGAAATTCTAGTAGTGCTGTATTATCGTTATATTTTTAGTTATTTTTATTATAATTATTTTCTAATTTCTAAATTTTTCATTTTACAATTTTAGATAAGGATATATATTTTGACGCATCCGTTACTCTAAACTACGATTCTACACCACAATACATTTTAACCATTGAGTGTACTGATGGTAAAGACCCAGTCACTTCTACATTCACAGTATCAATAGTACCAAATGAACCACCAACTATAAACAATCTTCCAGCTTCCTGTAACATTAGTGAAGACCACATAATTGAGCTCTTATTATTCCGATTAAACGTCACGGATCCTACCAATGATTATATTACATGTTCAGTCACGAGTCCGGCATCGGTGCCATTCTTCATCAAACCAATTTCTGGAACATCAGGTAATCTATTATAGACAATTTCTGATTTTTAACAGTGTTAGTGAAACATTTTCCAAGGGTTACATAAAATAAAATAATTTCGTCAAAATAGACGTCTCTATGTTTTCTGAAAGACATAAAATACTGTTTGATTTTGTGCCTGGTAAAAGTAAGATTTGGTCCTTTGAAGCTCGTTTTATTTGTTTTGTTAAAGAAGCTCCAATTGTACAGTCGAAAGGATCGAACGAGACTTTAAAAATCACAAAAATGATACCAAATGGCTACGATGTTGTTATAATGCCAAGTCCCCCATATATTGTCTTTAATGACCTAAATGTGTGTTTTATAATTGTTAAAATATTCTAAAATTGTGTGTAAAACTCCCCCAGGGCATCCATAACTTAGAAGGCAGTACTTTGTGCTGTCAGAAAATGTACCATTTAGCAAAATTTTCAGTCGTCTAAAATTTGAGATTTATTTAGAACTAAGGTTTGTTTCCTCATGCAAAGCATTCCTAAGCTGGATTTGGATTTGTATAATTTTGCAACTTTAGATTCATTATTTTCAACTGTTTGGCTTATATATTATTTATGTATCAAACTTTTCGGTCTTAGTGTCACTGATGAGGAATTAATTTCCGAAATGTGCACATCTAGCACTTCAAAATTTAACTGGTATGTGTATTATATATTTTAACGGTGTTAGTGAAACATTTTCCAAGGGTTATATAAAATAAAATAATTTCTTCAAAATAGACGTCTCCATGTTTTCTGAAAGACATAAAAAAACTGTTTGATTTTGTGTATGTTAAAAGTAAGATTTTGTCTTTTAAAGCTCGTTTTATTTGTTTTGTTGAAGAAGCTCCAATTGTACAATCGAAGGGATCGAACGAGACTTTAAAAATCACAAAAATGATACCAAATGGCTACGATGTTGTTATAATACCAAGTCCCCCATATATTGTCTTTAATGACCTAAATGTGTGTTTCTTTTATCTTGTTTTGTTTCATTTTTATTAGAACAATGTTTGTTGCCTTAGTTGAATGTCATAAATGTATCTTCCTTACCTATAAGTAGCCTAGAGGTGTAAGGTGCATGATAATGGACAACAGCGCCTTCAACAACGTAGGTTCAAATCCAACTCGGTTCAGATCCTAGTGAATGAAAATTTGTCAGTTCGATCGCCAAAAAGTGGTAGTTTTTTCTTTGTACTTAGGTTTCCACCATATTCCAGAATTTGCCGTCTCGATAAAAGTGTTAGAATCTTGACTGGGATTTAATGCATTATCTCACAACCCGGCTTTTTTCAGCCAGGTTTTTGTTTTATTTCATTTTAATATTGACTTGGTTTACTATTGGTAAGTAAGAAATAAAAAAAGATTAACTCTGTTCAGCTCGTTCCAGGTATTTGCTGTTTTACCGAACAACTTTTTCATATGAAAATAAAATTAAGTATCGTTTGTTCAATTTTCAGATAATGGAATATTCGTACAGTATTCGCCTAACCTTGACTATAACCTGGTTACGCAATATGATCTAACTGTAACGTGCACTGATAATTGGAGGTCTGTCACTGGAGCTTTTACCGTAATTGTACTGCAAAATAAGGCCCCAGTAATAACAAACCTTGATAGTGAGTATTATATACTAACATAATACAATATATGTATTTACAGACCATTATGAGAAATAAGGTCAAATCAGAGCTATTATTAATTTTCAGAAAACAAACTTAAAAATACATAATTTCATTGGAAATACTGGTAAAACAAATTGTAACATTACCGTTCTATAAATGCAAAAAGAATAAAATCGAGCTAATATATTTGTATAAACTGATCGAGTAAAAGATATAGCATGAACTTGTGCACTTGTAAACTAGTTTTTTTTAAATGGTGTGTGTGTGTGTGTGTGTGAAACACAAACATACCACCCATGTCCGAATCACTAAAAACCTGTTATTTTAGCAAATGCAGTTAAACACGTGAACTTTTGAGGGGAGGGAGGCCAGATGATTCAGAAGTGTAAGTATCCCTTTTTAGCTACGTAGCAATATCAAATTGCCATAGTATATATTTATCCTATTAAAGCAAAACAAAATGGAAAATATTAAAAATTATAATATTATCATTACTTATTATATTTATAGATACGACAAGCACTTCTTCATTAGCTACAGGTATTGGGCAACATATATTCCGTGTTATATCAACAGATAATGAAAATGATCAACTATATCACAATATGACCATTAGTCCAAATACCTGTCCATTTATTATAATGGCTTGTAAGTATAATTTTTGATGACAGTTATTCAGTATTAAATGGCCAACTGTATCACAATATGACCATTAGTCCAATTACCTGTCCATTCATCATAATGGCTTGTAATTATAATGTATGATAATAGATATTCAGTGTAAAATGGTCAACTGTATCACAATATAACCATTAATCCAAATACCTGCCCATTCCCTATAATGGCTTGTAAGTATATGTATGATAATAGATTTTTAGCGTAAAATGATCAAAATAATGATCATTTAAATAATAATATGATTAATCCTAATATTTATCTGTCAATTTACCATATTGTCTTGTAAGAATAAAATATGATAAAAACAGATAGCAGGGTAAAATCATCTTAAGATGAAAATGTTTTGCCGAATTTCATATAATCATTAATTTTAGTACCTGTTATTGTATCATAATGTCTTTTAAGTATAGTTTAAGTATATATTTAACAAAAATACCTGTTTAATTATGATGAGCCATATGTGCACATTTCGTACATTCATTCCTTAAATATGAGCAAATATTTTCCAAAGAATGTATGTATATATATAATATTGAAGTATTTTGTGCATGTAAATATTATTATTCGAATTTTATTTTATTTTATTTTGTTTGATTTTATTTATTTATTTATTTATTTATTTATTTAGTTTGGTAACATGAGTTTTGCTTTTATTGTTTTCTGTTATGTTATGTTATGTTATGTTGTGTTATGTTATGTTATGTTATGTTATGTTATCTTGTCTTATCTTATTTTATCTTATCTTATCTTATCTTATTTGATTACATGGATTTTGCCCCGATCTGTTTGTATGATTATGCATTTAAGTTTTCCTTTTTCATTTGGTTTTATTTTTAGCCGGTGACATATTGTCAACAGGTAACTTGTTAGGCACAACTACGACTACATGTGTTTTGACCGTTTATGTTTACGATGGACACACGTTAGTTGGACCAAAGACTCTGACCATTACAATTACAGGTGAGTATTAAAAAACCCAAAAAGCAACACAAAACTTTTTCCAAATTGGTCCCATTCTTCCGTTTAATTATGAAATTAAATCGTTGCCTCTTTTGTTTTATTGAATATGTGCAGCTAGCATAAGAAAATCAAAAATTGAAATTTCCAGGGCAAAAATGTTGTTTTGAATTCGTTATAATGTCTGCCCTGAGCTTTTTATCTTGACTACTAAATATCGAAATATTTATGAAGTAAAAGACTAATTTACAGCTATATTATAATATTTTGGTTTCTATACTAAATCTCTATTACCGTGAAATTATTATTATTGTTGTTTACAACCTTGCACAAATTTTTGAATCCGAACTAAATAATTTTTATTTCAAACGTATCTAATATGAAATCACTTGTAACTTTTTATCGCTCTTCATAATAGTATTTCGTCTTGGAAACTCACAATTTGTACAGCATCATTACATCACAAAATTTGTATTATTTTTGAGTAATGATCAGGAATTATTTATTCAGTGTAAGCATCTGTTGGAAGTCTTCTTGTTGCTTTTTTAACTATTTTTTTCGTTCTTGTATGTCCATGTCTGTTTTTAGTATTATTTGTTTGTATATAATTGTATAAATTTGACAACATTTTTGGCTTTATCTTTTTTTCTTTATTTTGCAGATATCAACAATCAACCTGCTTTTACGAATCTACCCATTTCTGTTCCAATATATCTCCCGGAAAATTCAGCTCTGGGGTTGTCATTGTTTGACGTCAGTATCACAGATTTAAACGCCGGAGATAGTCACACATTTACGTCATCATATACCCCATCATCTGGTGCCAAATACTTTAGTTTAGACACAATAAGTAAGTGTTCAACGGACGCTGATGAAAAACGGTTTGCAATTTGTACGAGATGTGAAAATGTATTTGATATTTAAAAGTCTAGAGGTAAACCACCGTCATACGTGATCGGCTAATGTTTTCGTTAGGCTTCTTCTTCTTCAAATGGATAGTAAATACATTTTCGTTGCATATTCATTCTCTGTATACCACAGTTTTAACCGTCGACGGTGTCGTGATTGGTTCCTTAATATTTCGAGAAAAAAAAAATGTAATGGAGTCGTAAAACGTTTTCACTGTTGATTCTTAACATTCCTGAAATCACCATTTCTTGCTTGTGGCAAATAGCAATAGAGATGTTTTTCCTTTGATTTGTAACAATTTTCCAATTGATTCTTGTCACATAATAAGCGGTATTGTAATGTGTTATTCCTCAAGTCATAGATTATTATCACTTCAGTCATTTACAGGTGAACGTTTTTAGTCTTTTAAATAATTATCTAGACCAAAAGCGTTGGTAGGTTAGATTAAAATATCTGGTATCTTTTCTACCTAACAATCAGAGAAGTTTCGTTGCCATTGGTTACGTCACATAAAATTTGACAATGGTGTCTGACGCAATATCCTATTGCGCTTTTTGCACCTGAAAATAGCATACTTACACCGGTCACATGATGAGACTTTTCAACCCTATTTAGCGTTATGGTTTTTAAACGAAACATAGTACAGATATTTACATATTATCATCTAATTTGTTTTTTCATTTTCTCTTGAAGTGACGTCCATTTGAATTTTTCAATGAAAGTTTTTTTCCGCAGCAATTTCCCAAATATATTTTTCAGAGGTTTACAATACTCGATTACACGTATATTCTGTGACAGGAGATACGTTTACTGTTAAATCAAAACCATTTGTAAATTGTCCTTTGATGTTTTTAAATAAGAAGTAAGAAGTATTGCCCAAGAAACAATTATAAGTATTTTCTTCAAATTTATAAAAAATATTAATAGAGCTAGGAACTAAATGTTATAATAATAATAATAATAATAATTATTATTATTATTATTATTATTATTATTATTATTATTATTAAACGTATACGCTGTGTTTAAATTACAAAATTTATCAAATAACACAGGATACTTTGTAACTAAATTTCCGAATGTGCACATCTGGCAAATCAAAATTCAACTGGCATTTGTGTTATATACTTACATGCTTTCATTTAAAGTTAAGCTTAACGTTTGCAAATATCTATTATTTATTGTTTATTTTTAGCCGGGCGTGTAACTGCAACAGCAACTAATAACATTAACTATGAATCCTTGTCAGATCCGTCATTTTCGATAACAGTGTTTGTTACAGACGGATTTTCATTCATCTCGGAAACTTTAAATATAACAGTTATTGATGTAAATGAACCTCCGGAATTCCACAAAAGTTACTATGCCGTGTCCATTGACGAAGACTTGGTAAGATTATGCTTTCTTTATCTGTATTGATAAACATTTTCAATAAGTTGTTACAATTCTTTTTCAGTACACAACTGGCCCAATACCCAAAAGTTCAAATTTTTAAATCATGTTGTCATGTTACCTGCTAATTTTTGATGTGCCATATGTGCACATTTCGGAAAATCATTCCTCGTCAGTGACACTAGGGGCCGAAAAGTTTGATAGATAAAAACCACGAGCCAAGCTGTTGAAAATTAATGAATCTAAAGTTCAAAATTATGTGAATCCAAATCCAGCTAAGGAATGCTTTGCATAAGGAAACATCTTTGCATCTTATTCCCCGATTTGTCAATAACCATCTTAAAGCATGTTTCTTAAACACGTGGAGTCTGGATTGCTAAAACCCAGCCTAAACCAATTCACCCACCCCACACCCCTCCTCCAGCCGCATGTGAAAAAACTTTAATATTGAAGTAGTTCCAATAAAACGCATTGAAGAAAAATTTTTGGATATATTAGACTTGTCGTAGTTCCTTGTTCCTTTCATTCTCAAATTGACTTTGCGCGTGACGGGTGTAGCTAGCTAGACAAGAAGTGTTTACCGTTCCGGATCACCCGGCCTAAATTGGCCAGTTTTCAAAGTTTATACTTTTTTGTTTTTGATTGTTATTTGGACACGAACTGGTATATTGTGTTTTATTTATATAAAATTGCCATTAAAGTAATCAAACAATATAAGAAAAAGCCAACGAGCTGAAAGATAAAATTATTCTCTAAATGTGTAAACGTTATCGAGCTTAATGTGAATGAAATACTAGTAAAGATCAAGTCGAATGAAAATGAAAGAAATAAGATGTATTATTTAATACAAAAATACTGTCTAATAAAAATGTCATCTTACTACATTCAAACTAACCATTGAACTAAATGTAACAATAATATTAATCAAATATATAAGAATATATAATTTAACCAAACAAAAAATACCATTGAATTTTTTTCAGGCCACGACAAAGGTTGTCGACCCTAATCTTGGAGTTACTGATCCTGACAACGGAGATACACAAATGTATTCAATGGACTGTGGTTCTTACCAAGCATATTTAACGATGGATTCTACAACCGGAAATGTGTCGTTCGGGGCAGGTTATGACCTTGACACTGGTGTTAATCCTTCAACTTTTAGTTGTAATGTAAATGTTAGTGACGGTGAATTCACGGACACCGCTGTCCTGGTAGTAACTATAAATGATGTCAATGATAATGTTCCACAGTTTAGTAGACCAACATACTTTTTCTTCATATCAGCAAATGATGGGATAGGTACAAGTGTCGGGGATATAACCGCTTCAGATGCTGATGCTGGGATATATGGTATGTGATATTAAAACATCTTTCATATTTTACATTTTTATAGCAAGTGACAAATATAGAAATTTGAAGTTCAAAAATGTGTCCTTTTCGATTCACAGCAACTCGTAAACAGAAGAAAAATATATGTGGACTGCACTTGCAAACCAAATTAAGGTTCCGTTTTTGCAAAAAGATGTGCGTCATTTAATATTCTTGAGTAAGAGAAAGAAAAAGATCAAGGAAGAGAAACAGAAAGCAATTCCTCTTTTAAACTGCTGTTATTTTTCAATGATATAAATATTAACTATAAATTATTATCAAAAGTTAATATTCTATTAATAACATAAGTCTTACAATACCGAAAAAAAAACTTTTAGCATAATTAAGGGCTGTATCCTCGATTAGTACATATAATTAAATGTGTCATCTAATTATGTTAAGACAAACAATCAAACAAACAGCAACATTATCACTGAATATTTATCATATATGTAATTGCAGGTGCTTTAACGTACAGCCTTAATCAAACATATATATCTTGTAATTGTTTTGCTGTAACCAATACTGGAATCTTGTATGTATCAGGGAGTTTATTATCATTTTCGAATGGTTCATTATTGAACCTTGTTGCCAAAGCGACAGATGGCGGAAACTTGGAAGACACAGCAACTGTACAGATATCGATACAAGAGGTTACCACGGCAACAACAACAACTACTACGGATCGATTTTTAACTTTTACAGAGGACCCTAGAAATAGTGTCTGGCTTATTCTAATAGGATTTGCTGTCTTTGGTTGGATCTTGTTGATGTGTTATTTCTGTTATTCTTTTGGGTGGTTGGATAATATTCTTTCAAAGTTTTCCGAATGTTCGTAAGTAAAATATTGATCTTATTCTTTTGAAAATTTTAATATTGTCGACTAGATAAACATCAACAAGTCGAAACAAACTTAAGATAAAAAACTATGTATACATTTTTGCCATATTGATAGAAAATAAAATAGAATATTTTTGAAACCACTAAAAAACTTTTACAACCATTTAAACAATGAATATACCCTCTGTAGCTCTGGTCCAAAGAAAAGATTTACAAATGTAAGTGAAAAAATAGGTATGGTAAATGAGCTGCAAAAACGACGAAAAAGTCTTGCTTATATAAATACTAAGATTTCCATTAAAAACATGATAACGGTCAATATATACTACATGTATTTAAATAATGCAGTAAACGGGTTACAAAATTGGTGTACGAACAAGACCCACAGGTCAATTACAAACTTTTAAACTGGACTGATATCGTTTGTTTTATTAGATAAGTTTTTTTTGTTCGTCATAGTTTTCATATAATTAAGGTGATTTCAAAGAGGGTAGCTGGACGCCCCAAGCAAGCAATTTATAAACTTTTTTTAAAAAAAGACGGAAACGTACAGATCCTTGATGTACATGTATGACAAAACAGATCAATTTTATTAGTGACTGAATGGAGAAATGATTTTTAATTTAAGTTGGTTAAAATGTGTGTATTGCATGCAAAAACAAGTGTAATTAATTTTGTCAACTACTTGTAGACGTGATTTATGTAAACGACAATATAGAAGAAGGAAGCCAAGGTTACGTAATGATCGGCCAAGACAGATAGAAGTTCAATCAAGTCCAGGTACACTTATCAAGTTTCAGAGTTCATTAGGAAACAGGCCTAGATTTTATCATGCAAATATATAACATATATACCTGTTAGATTTTGATGTGCCATATGTGCACATTTCGAAAAATCATTCCTCACCAGTGACACTAGGGGGCGAAAAGTTTGATAGATAAAAAACGTAAGCCAAACAGTCGAAGATTACTGAATCTAAAGTTTCAAAATAATATGAATCCAAATCCAGCTAAAGAGTGCTTTGCATGAGGGAACACACCTTACTTTGAAATAGATTTCAATAATTTCATTTTGCTAAATGGTATTTTTTCTGACAGCACAAAGTAATCCCTACTGAGTTATGGATAACTTAGGGGAGTTTACTTAATTACTATTTTTGTGAGCTATTTTAAGTGTATTGTCTTTCTTATGGTGTATATGTTTCACAGTTAATACGGTACGGTAGAGCGTGTTCCCACTATGGGGACTTTCTGCAACGAAGCAAATCACTTACAACTGAATTGTTGACACAAGGATATTGCAAGCCTAGGCTAATCAGGGCCCTTAAAAAGTTTTATGGCCGTCATCACAATATTGTTGATAAGTATGTAGTCACTATATCCCAACTTATACTGGATATATTTGACTTACCATAGTTCTTTTGTTCCGTTCATTCTCAAAATTGACTTGCACGTGACGGGTGTAGCTAGCTAGACAGGAGGTGTTTACCCTTCTGGAGCACCCGGCCTCACTTCCTTGATGGAGGCTCACGTGTATAACATATTTTGCCAGTTTGCAAAGTTTTTACTTTGTTTTTGGGATTGTAATATGGACAAGGACTGGTATGTTTGTTTTATTTATTTCTTTCTTTTTTTGACAGTTAATGGAAAGGTATTCCCTTAAAAAGGAATTAACGCGAAATAATGTTATATGCTTGAAGGTTTATCAAAATAAAAGTAACTAAATAGTGATTGCATTTTGTATATATTTTCATGGTCAAAATACGTCACAAATGCCCCAAAATCGTATAAAACGTGACAATTCTTTCATTTGCTATATTAAAAAAAAATATATACGTCACAAATGCCCCAAAATCGTACAAAACGTGACAATCCTTTCATTTGCTATATTAAAACAAAACAAGATACATATCACACATTCTTTAACCACATTGATATTCTTTTCTGATCATGTTTTAATTAAGCTTCGTGTCTTTACTTTTTGTGACCAAGTGGGACTCTCTCATGATACTCCATTTCTTAATTTTTTAAATATTTCTGAAATGTGAGTGGCCAGAATTACATCTACATTTTATGGAAGTCATTGAAATATGCATATTTGTATTGAAGTAAACAAATTTGGCAAAAAACTTTAGGCAAAACAAAATCTCTTGCAGAAGAAATGCACTTTGAATTGCCGTAAAAGTTTAATGGTAAATAAGAAAAAGATTAAAATTCGAAACTCGAGAGATAAAATTCAAAACAAAACTATAAAGATACAAGTTTCTCATTTGTTTGATTATATGATTCATAAAACTTACTTGCACACGTAAATGAAATATATTTAATATCTTATTATTAACGAAAGACAAAAACTCGTTGAAACTGCTTCAAATGTTAAAAACAAATTATTACCATCCATGTACATTTCTTTAATAGTAAGTGCATTAATACTAATTTGGCATATTTTTATGTTGAAATCAATGACAGCTTGTTATATGCTATGGCATATAACATGGCAAATTACACGGCACATAAGTAATGAGGTGGAGCTTTCTACTGTCATTTGATAAAATATGGGTGGAGCCACAATCATAGTACATAAGCAAAGTTTTCAAGAAAAAATGGTCAAAGTTTTCGATAAAGGTATAATACATCATCATTATTTTATAATAAGAATGCAAAGCAGGTCATTTAGGAATGTATTTAAAGAAAGTAAACTGTAAAATCTATTTATACATGTAGTAATATTACTTTATTTATCTGCATATATTTAGCTTTCTAGATGTTCTTATTTTATTTTTTAATATCGTAAAATACATATTTTTAGACTTCTAAAAAAATAATAAACAAATTATAAAAATTTAAAAAAAAAATGGAAAGCTTTTTTTTATTTCAGATCCAGTGAGAAACCCCGAGTCAAATGAACCAGCTTGGGAACCGTGGCAACCAAAAGATTTCTTGACAAAGTAATTTTTATTATGGCCTTTATTTTTAACAAATGTTTCGTGAAAAATATGTTTAAGGTTTAAATACTTTAGGTAACTTATGATTTTGAATGTAAATTATGGCAGTCTTGTAAGACTTCCAATAGCAAGCCAGTATGTTTTCAATTAAAATTATTTTGCTATAATAATAACTTCTAACGCTATACAGATCCAAACTGCGTTTTCCTGAAGATATAAGATTATATTATTCAGTTTTAATCGTTCTAATTGCTAAGTATTCGTGAAATATTTCTATTTTTTTGGTAAATAATACGTAGTTTATAAGCATATTCACGAAAACCAAAATTTACATTTAAAATATTTATATTTAAAAACAGAAAATATATTTACAGGTTGGTCTTAAGTCATAATTTCATGTTTGGTCTATCCATGCCTTAAACTTCAGAGTTTTAGGAGGTGGGGTATTATGAATTTTTTTTAAATGTTGTTCTTTAATTTGCAGCGTCTTCTGAAATATTCAACAAGAAAAGTTTATGATGTCATTCCTGTAAAGCACTGATTACAAACAAAACATTTCAAGTTTTATTGAAAATTATTACATTTTAACTTCATTTCTTTGGTGAATAAGAAGTGGATTGAAAAGATGCTTTTCATGCCATTAGTATGCTGTGAAACCACTATATATCCACAAAATATCGTTACCGAGCAATAAAATAACATGAAAGGAATTTTTGCTACTTGAAATCATGTAATTACCGGACAGCATTTAAGAACATGACAAATTTTGACGAGTAGAAATTATACATGTAATTGCAATCTCCGAAATAAGCTGAAATAATTATTATAAGAGCAATTCAAATTGGTTTGAGACCAACAGCAGAAAAACAAAACAAATTATCATTTCAGTTGCGATTTAACTCAAATGATCTAAATACTCTTATTTCACACAAAATGTTACATTTTTCAATCGGGAAATTCGTAACTGGAAAGCAATGTCGGTCTTGGAAATTGATTTGAATTGCTCTTGTAAAAAATAAGTGCAGTATATTTCGACTTTATTCGTAACTGTTTTATGTATATAATGGTGTTGGTGTAATTCAAAAACCAATGTTTTAGTGAGAAGCAATAATTATCTTCTAACATAGTTTAAAGCAATTTTAAACCTTTGTACTTTAATAATATTTATTATCGTTGAAAATTTTTGATTTGATTTGGAATGGTTTGAATTGCCGACTATATTGAAATATTAAAATAGACTATTCGGCAACAAGGTTACAAGTAAAATAGCGGTAGATATACAGAGTATATCTAAAACATTCATTATTTTAGGCCAGGGTTGTCTGAAGTTTTGTCAATGTATTCTTGTTCGGGTATTAGATCTTAGATGAATGAAGCAGCATGTATATAGTTTTATTGTTACAAATACAGACAAGAGATATGCAGATCGAAGGTCTCGCCTGGAGTTTGTTGTGTTCTGATGGTAAAATAGCGGTAGATATACAGAGTATATCTAAAACATTCATTATTTCAGGCCAGGGTTGTCTGAAATTTTGTCAATGTATTCTTGTTCGAAAATAAGATCTTAGATGAATGAAGCAGCATTTATATAGTTTTATTGTTACAAATACAGACAACAGATATGCAGATCGCAGGTCTCGCCTGGAGTTTGTTGTGTTCTGATGGTCATGATAGCTACCTCCCCCCCCCACTTTAACCAAGATCCATTACAAGTTCCACTCTTCAATTGATATTAATCATTGAAATTAGGTAAGACAAAAACTTTGGCATAAAGTTTGCGTAACAATGAACAATAGTTTTCTGCACTTTGTCCTTATTGATTGAGATATTAAAATGGTATTTTTTGGTACAAGGTACATTTCAGTATTGAATTTCGTTTAAATGGACTCACTTTCTTGAGAGTTTCGGCCCTTGAAAATTGAAAAATTCCAGGCAATTGTCACAGTCGGACATTTGTATCATTCTAGTTTTATCGATAATAAACTGGGAGGCATTTCTTGGTGTTTCATCCAATTGATTTGCAAGCAAAGCTTGGTAACTGGAGGCTTTTAGCAGTGACTTATAACCAACTTTATATGTATATTTATCATAGATTTGAACTAGTTAGAAAGCTTCAAGTTAAAGAGCCCATCCTACTAAAAATATACGACAGTGAAATTTTCATTTTTGTTACACATTGATCTAATCATTCTCAGGTATGTTATGTATTGCAAAGTTTTGATATTTTCAAGTTTATTGCTAATGACTTGTCTGTATAAGAGGTTTATTTATTCTACATAGTTAAATATAATTGGGGATAAAATCTTTGCCTAGATCTAAGTGCTTTTTGATAGCTTTAAAACCAGAAGTTTTAGGGTTTTTTTTGGTGGAAACTGGGTAAGCTTTGCTAGGTTCACATCTTTTGACACACAGAGAAAAAAAAGATTTAGTATAGAATAATTTAGGTCAGGATACTTTGTAAAGAAATAAAGCAGAGCTAAGCTCTATATCCTGATGAGAATGTGATTTTCTAAGTAAAAGCTACAATACTGTATTTGTATTAATACTATTTTTTATGTTTAAGTGTATGATTAAATCTTTGTTTATCAATTTTTTTTAAACTTTTTGTTCAGCCCTAGTTTGAAGTGGAGTGCAGCATCTTGACTGGGAATAAATCGATGTTATTCCAATCCTGGACCAAGGAATATCCAGCTTACAAAACATTTTCATAACCTAGGTTCTCTTTTTAAAACAAAGGGGTGGTGCTGGCCAAGATGTTAGGACATAAGCCTTCAAACTCAAGAAATTTCATCACTGTGTGTTTAACTCAGGTCGACTTAAGAGAGAAAGCATTTTCCTTGTAGTAGACCTTTACTGGCTGGCTTGGTATCAGTATAAAGTATTGAGTGGTCTGTGTTGCTTATCTGTGACATTATAGGCAAATGTACAAAGGTCACAAAAGTGTGGACTAAAACAATACAGATCAGAAACACTAGCACACTTACCTGTATGTACCAAAGGAAAGTGTTCCTTTAAATGTCCCATTACGAAAAAACCAAACAAGATGAGACAAACAATTTTGAGACCACTAATTGTAATAGCTCTTAAATTATGAAGTTTCTCAGTGGCCAAGTTGTCTATAGTGTGCACTTACAGATAACAGTGCTTCTCACTGCCCGTTTTAAATTCCTGTTCTGACAGTTCCTAGTGTGAGAAAATTTAGAGTTTGCTTGCTGAAGCTTGTAAGTTTTCTTCTCCTGGCACTATGGTTTCCTCCACTTTTCAAGAACTGTCCATCTCAATATAATTTAAAGAATCTTTACTTGGCCATAAAACTTGATTCGATTATCCACTCACAAAAACATATAAAAACACATTAGACATGAAAAACAATATACACATTATATTTTATCCAATGCATTTTAACAAAATAATAAAGTCAAATGCTTCGTCATACATTTAAAAACAAATAATATATCTCACATTATTTCTGCTATATATTGATGGCTTGACAATGTTGATCAGTACTTTTACTGAATGAATTTGAGATAACTTTGTGGACAAAAAGGTGAGCCTGTACAAAAACAATTGTAAACATGTAACCAAAATAGAGCAACTGAAAAAAAAAATCATATAATGTACATTTACCACAAAATACAATAACTAAAATCTTAACATTATTAAGTACTGTGCACAAATAACTGTTTAGGTATTTGTAGCATTGATTAATGAAAGCAGAAAAGTGATTTTTAAATGTCTTGTTATCACCCACTTCTTTAATGTCCTCTTAATGGGGTCTAAACTACTAAATAAAAATCTTTTAACCTTGTACCAGAATACAAGGAATCCCATTATTTGATACCATACAAATTTGAAATTCAGGAACAAATGTTACTGTCAATTTTTCTATGTTACCCATTTTTGATTGTACTTGGACACAAACAGAGAAGAAATTTCACTTTTCTACCCAGAAAAAGATCCTAGGAATAAATAAAAAAAAATAAAGAAAAGCAAATTGACAAAAGCAGTATCAAAAATAATAATAATAATAATTACAATAAGAAGAAAAAGAAATTTCAAATAAAGTATTTACTTTGAATTGATCAGTAAAATATGAAGCTAATTTGATAACATCATTAAAGTCTAAATATAGCACTAGGTTGGATGATATCATGTCTAAATATAGCACTGGGATGGATGTCATCAGTTTAAATATAGCACTGGGATGGATGATGTCATCAGTAGCATTATGTAGCACTGGGCTTAGCAACGTCACAATGAATGATCAAAATGTTGATTTACAATGAGTAAAATGAAAATACTACTTGCACCAAGCTTAGGTAATCACTCTGTTATAATTATCCAATTATTTAGTATTTCGTCAATTAGTTAATTTTACTGACACCATGTCTAAATGAGCCCAGGAATTATTCCCAAGAACACAATTATAACAGCAGGTTCTTTTTTTTTTACTAAGGCCCAGAAAAATGTTCAAACAGTGCATATCATCTAATTTACTTTTAATTCTAAGTGAACGCTTTTTTTTTGTCCATGACGAAAAAAAAAAAAAAAAAAATTAAAATAGTTTTAGTGTAACGAGTAAATCATTAACTGGATTATTACAGGGATATTATCATGTGGTGATTTTTTACTACAACCAAGCCCTATTTTAATTAACTCTGTTTTCCACACATTTTAATCAATCATGTACAAAAAACCTTAAAGTAATCTTTCGACTACTAAATGAGTTCTTTGTTTTATTTAAGCATTATGAAAAAAAAAATTGATTTGTGAATAAACAAAAATTCTACAAAATCATACATTTCACAAATGGAGTCTAAATCTAAATAATATTAAACTTGGTTTTAAACTGACCAATACAAAAGTTTTACACCATCCAAAAATGACACCCCACAATGTAGAATCTAAGTCATTTTATATGTAGACATTAAAAAATAAGTTTATTTAATATCTCTATTACCAAGCTATGACTGTAGAGTTTGATTCTGGTATGATATGAATTATGATACTTTACATGTTTTGTTAATCTGAACAAAAATAATCAATATTGACCATTACAATGATAAGTTACACTAACATGTCTTTTCATCACAGAACAACAAACAAAAGCTGTTAGTAGAACAGTGCAGCTCATCTTTACCTTGCCTAAACATAAAGTCCATCAAAATATTTAAACATTAGACACTAATTTTTCAGTCTAAATTGATGATATGAATTAGGTTGTTTTTTTGTTTTTTTTCACTTCAGAATCTTATGAAAACTCAATGTTATCTGTTTGGGCATGTGAGCTTGTGAGCTGTTTTAACCAGATGCAAAATAAAATTGTTCGAAAAATATAAAGAAATCAATCGTTAAAATCCTTCTTGATACTGTTTACTTTCCAATTTTGCTATAATCCTCTCAATCTGCCGCTTAGCCTCACAATTTGGAAAATTTGACATGTCATAGTACTGTGGAGCTATTTTCACCAACCTGAAAAACAGTTCAATAAAGTTGCTTAGTAAATCAATAATTTAATAAAGTCACGTAGTAAATTATTAATTTAATAAACTTGCTTAGTGGTCGCTTGCATGCACTTGCAAAAACATTAGTCAAAATGGTCATTTGGACTAAAGATCAACACATAAATGGAATTTTGCTGATATATAAGGGAAACTACATAAGGCCTGTTCAACAGACTGGGTGCTTTCCACTGCGCTACACGCCAACAATTTTTGAATGTATGTGAGCAATAACACTGAATCTAAGTCATCCAGATGCTTTATCAATATTCTTCCGTACATTTGAATGCATCGTAATGCATGTAGGTTTCAGAATTTATTAAAAATTTCTTATTAACTTTTAACAAACTTACAATAGTGAAAGGAAAAGCAGATATCGGGCCCAAATAGACCTTTCGATAAGAACCTTATCTGCTTCTAAAAATTTAGTTAAAAATTCATGCCTAATGTATTAAATGCCCAACTACTGGTACATTTTTCTGATATTTCAGGTAAAACAAATTAGGTTAATAAATAAAAGTTTTGCTATTTAAAATATTGGATTTCAAAAACATATTGGGTGAAGGTTTTATTGCAATGGTGTTTTAAGCTCCAGTCAAAATCCAATATAATCATACTTTTTTCAAATTAGAGGAAGATTTTAATTATAAGAACTAATATACATAGTCTATTGAAATTGGCAGATGAGTTAAATGTCTAACAAGTGTTCTCTAATTCTATTACATCTGATTAAAATGGATACATGTATATTTATTCACTCAGATACATGTATGACAACTCTTCTAATGATTTTTTACACCTACCATTCAGGTTTGACATCTGTGACTGTCCGTATATAATTTTTGGTGGTTAATACAAATTCATTATATAGAACCCATTCTGGTTTATGGTCCAAGCATGTTGAGGGATGCAATTGTACAACTTGGTTATCTTTCACTGTCAAATAATGTCCAGTTCTCTCCAGGTGAGCTACCTGTTGTGTGGGCATGAAAAAATAAACCAAACAAAATCATTAGTTGATGTACACTTTTAGATATAATGTAAGCATTTTACTGCACAACATGATTGCCGTATGTAAATTTCTTAACATTTCAATGATTACTTTCTAATCTTATGTCATTTATTCATATCATTTATTCAGTGTCAGAACACCAGTCAACCCCAATTTTTAATATTTCAAATGCTAACTTCTGAAAGCAGAAATACACAACTTCTTATTGGAGATTATTTTGGGGATTTATCACCTATGAATTAACTTTAGTTTAATTATGTATAATATAAAGTGTTTACAATCTTTTGCAGAGATATTTATTTTGCAATAAAAACAAATGGTGGTATTTGCATATTTTAAATACTGTAAACGAACTAATTTTAGCGATTTTTGTGCTAAAACAGTAGTGCTAATTTAAATACACACTAAAACAAGTTTGACTTATAGTCTAAAAAGTGGTTTTGTGCTAATTTAAATCCAGGTGAATTAGTCAAGAATGTAAATTGCACTAAAATATGTACCTGCTAAAATTAACATGTTTACAGTATTTATCAGTATGATAAAGTTTATAGTCCTATTGGTTCAGATAAATAAGGGGAATGTTTCTTCTTGAGATCATTACATCACCTGCCAAATGACTCTAGAATTCTTTTCTAATAACTTCTCCTGATCATTATTTGTCTATGTCCAAAAATTTTTTTTTTTTTTGCTATACATAGTAACGACAGCCACCTTTTATTTCAAACACACGTCAGATGTAATTTGTCCATCCAGAAAATCTGTTCATCACAACAACAACGTTCCAATTATTCTCCGACTCAATCAATACTCAACATGACCACCATCACCTGATTTCAATATTATGCAACTTGTAGGTTTAAATCCCAATAATTTATTTATTTATATTTATCAGGATACTTGTCCACTATATTAAAGTAATCTGTTCAACATAATAGCAACACTGTTTAATAATTACAATGAATAATATCACCATTATAATTGGGCCTTACTTCCAAATTAGTCTAAAGTGCATGATAATAGATCACAGCAACTCTTACAGTTTAAATTCCAATATTGCAGACACTATTGTGAGAAAGTGTTGGTTTACTTGTGAAAAGTCAGTGGGTTTATTCTTGACACTCCAGTTTCCTCCACCATCCTACAACTGACTGCCTCAATAAAAATGAAAGGTTCCTGACTTGGGCATAAAAGGCCATTAATCCTATCCAATCAAATCACCATTACAAAAATCTAAAATTTAGCCCAATTACATTATAAACATAACATGTACTACTTTTCTATTTTCTATCTTTTATCGAAATCAATTTTAACAGATATTCAAAAGCTACATGTACAGGTATATATATTGTTTTAAATGTTACTTTGCTGATTTTCACATTCCATTTTACTTGTAAAACTTTTTTATCTAATATATAAATATCACAGAAAAGAATTACAACGAGAGAGAGAGAGAGAGAGAGAGAGAGAGAGAGAGAGAGATTCAATAAACATGTAAACACTTATGACATTTTATGGATACAGAACAAAAACATGTACCACACATGTAAAGTAAAAGCTGTCACAGAGGTCACCTATTTATGTTTCAACCAAAAACAACCTCTGTATAAAACACATACTGTACATCTATAAGAGCTATTTCTTAGTTCTAATGTGTTATCATAATGCACAGGTTTTATTCTATTTCATTTCAAATCATAATGATTAAATTGATGTAAGCCTACAACTTTGATTAAAATTTTGTAAATTAGTTTAAAAACAAGAATTCCACAGATTTAAATGTCTCACCTGGTTAGTTTTTGATCAAGTAGAAAATGCATTACTTTTACATAAACTTTCACATTTTGACACACTGCCGCCACTTAGGACGACACCGGAAAATAGCACCCAAGTCTCACCTAATGGCAATGCCAGGCTTGACAGAAAGAATGTGATTTGATTAAATCATTATTTGGAGTGGTCAAACAAAATCTAAATTTATTGTATCTATGGTGTCAAATTATGGTGATAAAAAAAATTAGAAAAGTCTACACACCTGCATGAAAAACCCTGAAACAAGGGCTTTTCTGATATTTAAATAATAATCTCTGCTTGTGAAATCTGTACTGGAACGTCGTAAATTAAACCTATCCATTATCCTGGCCAACTGTTGTCGTACATTATCCGCACTTTTTAATGACCTGTAGTTTACAAAGTTATCATAGCACCATTGTGGATCTTCCTGGCCTGTAACATACATTCAATGAAAATATAAATATTTGCTAAAGCATTTCAATAAATTTTATTTCAAAATGCTGGTTGGTTGTGATGCTGTTAAACATCACTATTTCAGATATTAACATTATTCTGGCAATGGGCAAACTACATGAGATCCCTAAAACACAACAAGGAAGCAGTATCTCAAATTCTTAGTCTTTTGTGTGACCTGTCTTTGCTTCACACCCCTGATCTCCTGCTCTAAATGCCGACACTTTACAATGGAACAAACCCCAAGGTTGTTTTTTTCAAATATGACATACAGTACAAATGTATATTTTACTGCTGTGTTTCAAAATAAAATACAACAAGTTTTGGGTTTTAAAAGCCTATCAATCTTCTTCAGAGTTGAGTTGAGTTGAGCACGTTTTTTAAACCAAAGTCTCAATTCTTTCACTCAGACTGGGCTTGTCAGTTCTGGAAAGGTGGAGAAAACCAGAGTGCCTACAGAAAACCACTGACCTTTGGCAAAGGAACTGATCAACACAAAGATCTGTTCAAGTGACTCTGGACCTAGGCAGTGAGAGGTACTGTAATCAGTATGTGCAAATGCCATCACCAAGGCCCCAACCAATATCAGGTACAAGATAAGTGTTTTAATTTGTATCAGCTTCTATAATTTTTGAATATTATTAAATATTAAAACACTCTGGATCTTCTTGGATTGTACATCATAATGTATATCTTGAACTGAACAATATTATCAATCTATCTCAAATGTATGAATATAAAACTGACTGGAACAATAATTAATTGTGTGTGTGTGTGTGTGTGTGTGTGTGTGTGTGTGTGTGTGTAATACTTTTTTATATTTACTAAAATCTTAAAATATCAAATGAGGTTATTTGAAATATGAAACTTTAACAGTTACTTTCAAGCCTTGTAGATCATGAATTAATTTTTCTATCCCTCTCTTTTAAAGTTAATACTTACTTTGTTTGAATGCATGGTAGACGTTGAGAAGTGTCAAGTGGTCCCCATCTATATGTGCAAATCTCATCTTGGCTTCATCTGCAGCTTTCTTAGCTTCCGTTGGTCGAACAAAGCACTGTGGGACTAAACATGATGTACGGGTCGGGGCCAGATGGCCCATCCCCATCGCCATTAATCATCAAGTCAAAACTAAAACGAAGTTAGGGTGTTAAGCAGTGCACCTGGGCCTAGAGATTTCTAAATATATTTGTTGTTTTTCTTGTTGTAATGTTGTATAACTTCAAATCAACAATATTCAGCTATAAGGGACATGTTTTTTACTTACTTTTAACACTTATAACAATTACAATTAATTTTAAAATTATGCCAGGATGCAGGTGCACTGATTTTAAAATAATCTTTTAATTTTAAAAATGTTTTAAAATAAAATTTTGTCAGATAAAAAAAAAACAAAAACAAAACAAAACAGTCGAAAATAATGACAGCTTATTTATAAAAAAAAGGCTAGTATAATGAAAACAAATTTATTCAAAGATGGAATTTTATAGTTATCAAAAAATTAAAACATCAAGTAAAATCAAGACTGAAATAATTACAATAATTTTTTCTTTATCATACATTGCGAAGTATAAATATTTACCTGACAACATAGCTGTTACAGAGAGAATTTCGTTAGAGCAGGTGAAATCACAGCTGGCTATCACCATCTTAGCAAGTTGAGGATCGAGTGGGAACTCTGCCATCATGGAACCCAGCTCCGTTAACTCTCCGTCATCATCTAGCGCAGCTAAGTAGTTCAGTAACTCTAAAGCTCTCATTAATGTTTCCGGAGCTGAAACATTAAATATATATAAAATAACTAATTATAAATGCAAATACCAACAGATCAAAGGTTCTTTATTATACATGTATTACTTTCTAAGACAAAGTGTCATTTTGCTCACAAAGGCTTTAATATTCATTTTTCTTTAAAATTGCTCTGACAGACTTAACTCTGTACAAGAAATGACAGGGTTATTCTTTAGATCAAACATTGCAGTATGGTTACGATGGTTAAAATAGGACAACTCTTATACATATAAGCATTACTTAATGTGTTTACTGTCTATTGCACTGGTTTTAATTGGATCTCACCCAATGTGTTTACTGAAATCTTTTTCTGCTGAAAAGTGGACTTCAATTTTCATGATACATGTAATTATCACTATTTGATTATGTTTTTTTCCAATTATTGATAATATGACCAAAACAATTACCCTTTGAATAAAAATTTAAGACTGGAAAATTTCTGAACTTCAAGGACACCCTTAATAGCAAATGTTCCTTCATTGGATAGTTTTGTTTTCTAAATGAAACCTTTGGTAACAATTTTGTTCTTCTCCAGATATCATTAAGCAAAATTTGAAAATTCAGTGTTTAAAGCAAGCCAAGAAATCAATGTTAATAATATCCAACAGGTGTTTAATTACTTAGTATGGTTCACTGAAAAATTACATACATTTTTTTTCATTTTCATTAGGTTTCTATTTAATCATTTTCATAATAATTTTAGTATGGTTTAATTAATAGCACATAATTGAGCCTGTAGGTTACATTTTAAAGAGTTTTATGAGTTTTTAGTTATCTAAAATTTGTTTTGTTTTAAAATTTTTTAGCTACCTAATTTAATTAAAATTAATTTAGACTTACCAGGTGGGTCCATAAAATCGAAATGAACTAAATCATCAATACCGAGCTTCTTCAGTTGTAACACGACAGAACCAAGGTTTGATCTTAAGATTTCGGGATAAGTGTTCTCCTGCATTTCATTCTTAAAAGCTTTTTCTGTGTAAAGTCGAAAGCATTTCCCGGGCTGTGTTCTTCCGGCTCTTCCTGCTCTCTGTTGTGCACTAGCTTTACTTATGGCAGTGACTAACAATGATTCTACTCTGATTCGGGGATTATATACCTGTAATCACAATAGAAGATGAAAGTGGAGTGGTGCAATAGCGGTGTTTAATGAAGTTTGATATATCCAAGTCATATAACTTTTTTTATGCCAAAACATGATAATAACTTTAACAAGTTAAAGGAAACGAGAAAACTTAAAGTTATGGTCTGACTTAAAAAATTGAATCAGCATTTTAACACTGGTTACATCAAAACCATAAAATGCAGGGCTTCTATTTGACCTTTACACTATGCTTTCTCACTCCTGACTTTCATAAAAGGAGAAATTTTATTTATATAGTTTTGATGCCAGAGATTTTGTACAATATCCACTTGAACCCCTGAAACTCCAAATGGAGGTCCAGGCCTTAGACAGAATTTTAAATGCCACTTGGCACAGTGCCTAGTTAAAGAAGAAAACCACTTGTCACTTGGAAATTTAACTTGGCACAGTAACTACATGAAAAACGAGACTTTCTTCTCTTAACTACCGCCACAGCTTGTACCGATAAATATGTTTTCTGACTAGCTTCTTAAGCTTTTCACGAACTTCGGATTTTCCACTTTCAGTAACCAGTAACTTCTGTTTTGAAGTGACAGGTTTAGAAATGATTCTACCTGCAACTGGTTTGTCGTCAGGATCAGCGGTAATCTAATCCGTGTCTTTTAAAATTTCTTTATCAGCTGTTTCATCTTTGTTTGTTTTTAGAAAGTCATACAAAACAGTTTGTTTACTTTTATTTGACATACTTAACAGACCAAGAAGTATAAATGATTTTGTTGATTGACGCTTGTAACAGAACGGCCGATGTCTAGAAAGGGGCTCCTTACAATACTGACCTCCTTATACAAGATTTTCTTGACAAACACTATATTATCTGTTGTTTATTTATTGCAACAAGCCCCTTGATGTATATCTGATAAATTCAACTCGGCACCATGACGAGTGGTAGTAACAATATCACTCTTCCAAGTACAAATTTCACTCGTCAGGACGAGTTGACAAATGAATAATCGAAGCCCTGAGGTTCTGAAATTGATTGCAATACAAACCTTCTGTTTGGCAAAACCGGGATCAATTACAAACACCACTCCATCTATAGTTAATGATGTTTCTGCTATATTTGTAGACACTACTACTTTCCTCCCAACAGCACCATTTGGTTTTTTCGGAGGAGGTGGCTCAAAAATTCTTTGCTGTAGATTTGGGGGTAAGGTAGAATACAGGGGTATACATTTCATATCACCAACTTCAGGTCCCAAATTATCTATTTCTCTCTGAATTCTCTTACAAGCTTCATCTATTTCCTAAAATAATAATTTGAAATAAATTGATTTGAATAAATAAGAACGTATCTTGAAATTAAAATTATTTCAACTTCTGTTTTGTAATGTTTACGAACAAAAGCCATTTTGTTGCAATGTAGCTAAATTTATTTTATCAAGAATATCGTCATAAACAAAATTATTATTTATGGTGATAAGATCTTTTATTCTTTTGATACATGTAAATCATCCTGTTTCCATGGCATATTGTTATCAAATAATAAATCGATTATCCATGTATAAAGACAAATCTTGGCAAGTGAAACCCCATTTTAACAACAGAAATTCTGAAGTAACAATAAGACCATTTCTGAACATGCCACATATCGTACAATTCACTTTCAGCAACAAAGGGCAATAACTCTAGGACTTAAGAGCAAACATTCAAATTAAAACTTGAAAAATCTTTCATCATGTATTTCAATATATAAAGGCATCATTAAAGTTGGTTGAAAATAACAAGAAAACATTCTGATTGACAGACACCAACAGTGACAGATGGAGAATTACACAGCCTTTACATAGTGTAAATAGGGAAATTTTCCCATCAGTTAAAATTAGCGAAAAGACAACATGTACATCCATTTGCTTACTTTTAATTTCACATAAATTGAAGACCACCTGCACAAGTAATATTGACTTTTAATATTAGCGAGTTTTATTTTCAGGTCTACCTTTACTCGTAAATTATGGCGAAAATAAAATAATCATGAAAATTTCCCGATTAACAGTACATAATGTGGTATAAAGATCACTAACAACTAACCTCCTGCCCTGTCAGAAACAGTAATATATCTCCCCCTCCTTCCTCGCACATGTGGATTTGTATAACTGTCCTTATGGCTGCCTCGAGGTAGTCCCTCTCTGGCTCTGGGGTGTAAAATATCTCTACTGGATGTGTTCTACCTGGTACGCTCATTAAAGGAGCATTATCAAAATAATGCTATTGAAAAAAAATTCAAAATATGAATATACATGCAAGTCAATAGCTCTATGTACAAACATGTAGTTCAACATAACTGACAGTGAAATGATATAAATGTAGTTCAGCTATGGACAACCAATCTGATGCTATACCTAAGGATGGCATGCACTCTACAGTTCTATGATTGGCTGTTATATTAGTGATATCAAATCAATATTAACACTGCAATGAGAGTTTTGGCATGGCATGATAACAAAATCATGCTTTTGGTGAAATACAGGGTTTTTTTTGTCTGTTTTTTCTCACACAGTTAAAACCAATCATTAGAATGTGTAATCAACCATGAAAGACATCATATTTACTTATCAACATTTCTTTAAGCCCTAATATTTATAACTTTATTATAACCAAATTATTTATTATTATTAACCAAATGATTGAAAGCAGTGGTATATGTTCGAATTGTTTCTCACCATCTAGGAATGAATCACATTTGCAAAGATCCTTGTGTGAGAAGATTTCCAGTGCCAAGGCCAGTAGTTTTCCCAAAGTACTACATGTATGATTTTTTTAAAAATTCTTAGAATTACCTGCCTCCAAAATAATGAAATGGGTTGGACTGGTGGTGTTTTATACCCATTTACAAAGGCAATCATTTCTGGGGTGGTGGAGAAAACCAGCAAGGGGACCAATAAACTTTCTCAAACTAGTATCTGCTCAAGTACCATTGGTACTTAGGCAGCGAGTCATTATGATCCGTAAGCTAGTGATTTTGACAACTCTGCCACTATGGCCTCATCCAAATAAGTGAAAGAATCTAGAAATTTCAGTTTCTGACAATCTTCTGACATATGCACACACTAACTGCTTTATTAATCACCTGAAATTTTCCAGCATCTAATGTAGCACTCATAATTATAATCTTCAGATCCCCTTGTCTTTGTTTGCCAACCTCTTTCAGCAATCCCATAAGAATATCTGTAGCTAGAGTCCTTTCATGAGCCTCATCCAGCAAAATGATACCATAGGCTTCTAATAAGGGGTCTGACATACCCTCACGCAACAACATACCATCAGTCATGTACCTAAAAAAAAATTGAGTAGATTTACATATTAATACTAAGTATACTGCTGTTTAAATTCAAAAGAATTGCAAATATAAAATAACTGAACACAGATGAAGATGTGAATACTATATATAAATATTTATCAACTTGATCTGTGCAAGCAGGAAAGATCTTAAAATCCAAGAAGTGATTAGACGGAAAGATGTACAAACTTATATACCTTCAAACTTTGTTTGAGGGTAGGGGTGAAATTACTGTATTTATGAGAACTTGCAAAATCTTTACAGTAGGACATTGGATTGACACGTTTCTGCTCATATGGACAGCAGGGTGCCCACCCAATTTCTTTGTCAAAAATATAGGAATATAGGAATTTTTAAACATATTTTATTCTTTCAAAAGAAAACTGTTATTAAAGCTGCTATAAGTTTTTAATTTTCTGAATTTTTTTTTTTTTTTTTTTTTTTTTTTTTTTTTTTTTTTTTTTTTTTTTTTGTTGATTTACTAAAAAATATATATTTTTAAAAAAAATAGATATTCTCTAACCACGATCCGTGAGATTCATTTTCTAAAATTTCATTTCTTTTAGCTGTAAATAAATGGAATCCTCTAACCAGTTGGTCAATGTTTAACGATGATTATTATGAGCTTGGAGCATTCGCATGGATGTACGTAAAATCCTGAATTGAAAGTGAACATGACAAATTGCATCAATTGTCCGTCACTGATATCCACATGTATTAGAAATGGTGTTATGTATCCCTTACTAAGTCACAAATGACAAATTCACAGAAGTTCTGTGTTTAATTTACTGTATTTCACCATTTTGAAAGTTGTGTTTAAATGACCCCATTTTTTATTACATAACCATGTTCTAAATATTAGATCCCAAATGCTGCATCTCACTGGGTAATTACTGTTATTTCTGTATTTATTCAAGCTTTTATCGTTGAACCAAATGTAACATTGTTCATTAGGAACATCATTAATTAGATTAGCACCGTTTAATTTTTTCTTTGGAAGACTTAATGCAGCTTTAAGATATAGTGTTAACAAATAAATATTTACTTTAGAACTGTCTTCGATGATGTGCAATCTTCAAATCTTATACTGTAGCCAACTTCCTGACCTAAACCAACATCCATTTCTTCAGAGACACGCTGAGCTACTGACATGGCAGCTACTCTTCTGGGCTGTGTACAAGCCACACCTTTCTTAGGATATCTCGCACGAACCCATTCTAAACACCACTGTGGAATCTGTTATACAAATGTAAATACTATACTTACATACAACTCAGACAAAAGAATTTTAAATAAACAGTTCTGAATTATTACAGAACAAAAGTTCTAAACATACACAGTAATTTCAGCAACTTGTTTCCCTCATCACAGATGCCTTATTGTTTAGAAAGGTTGATTTGGAGAGAGAGTGGAGTGGAGTAATGTTTTTGATGCCCTAGTCATGACTTTTTTCATTTATAAAGAGATGGTCAGTTCTTGGATGGTGGTGGAAACAGGAGTACCACAGAGAACACTATCCACTTTTTGCAAGCAAACTGACAAACTTTCTAACACTGGAATTTGTAGAGTTGGATAACTTTTACAAGACATATACATATATCTATTATATATATATATATTGGTCTGCATGTTGGTCTGCATCACCTACTGGTAGTAATTTTGTAACAGACTATTCAAGAGAATGTGGTTTCAAACCCAACAACTGATTCAGAAATTTGTGCGGTCATAATTGCTTGAACACACTTAGTTTTGTACAGCTAAAACTCTGTCAAATTTTCTGTGTAACTTAAAGTGCCAAAATCTTTTCGTTATTTCTTGATATTCTTGAAAAAAAAATATTCTTAAAAAACTTTTGTTTCTTTAAACAAGAGGCCCATGGGCCTTAACACTCACCTGAGGATATGGCCAAAATCATTGGCAAAAAAACATACAATATTCTAATATACATGCCTATACAAAAGGTAAAATAGTTTCCAAGATAATTAACAATTTCAGTCTTTTTATGCATCTATGAACTTGACCTTTGAACGTATGACCTTAAGTCATATATCAAAATGATCGTCATGTCAATACCTACAAAAGTTAATAGTTTCCAAGATAATTAACAATTTCTGGCTTTTAATGCACCTATGACCTTGACCTTTGAATGTATGACCTTGAGTCATACATCAAAATGATCGTCATGTCAATACCTACAATATTCTGATATATATGTCTATACAAAAAGTTAATAGTTTCCAAGATAATTAACAATTTGTGTCTATTTATGCATCTATGACCTTAACCTTTGAACGTATGACCTTTAGTTATATATCAAAATGATCGTCATGTCCATCTTTACAATATTCTAATATATATGCCTATGAAAAAAGTTAACAGTTTTCAAGATAATTAACAATTTAAGACTTTTTATGCATCTATGACCTTGACCTTTGAATGTATGACCTTGAGTCATATATCAAAATGATCGTCATGTCCATCTTTACAATATTCTGATATATATGTCTATATAAAAAGTTAATAGTTTCCAAGATAATTAACAATTTCAGACTTTTTATGCACCTATGACCTT
The DNA here is from genome assembly GCA_029721355.1 of Tegillarca granosa. Lineage (NCBI taxonomy): Eukaryota > Metazoa > Mollusca > Bivalvia > Arcoida > Arcidae > Tegillarca > Tegillarca granosa. Next base: position 27,764,778 of record CM056605.1, read on the forward strand.
GACCCTTGAACGTATGACCTTGAGTCATATTTTAAAATGATCGTCATGTCCATCTTTACAATATTCTAATATATATGCCTATGAAAAAAGTTAACAGTTTTCAAGATAATTAACAATTTCAGTCTTTTTATGCATCTATGACCTTGGCCTTTGAACGTATGACCTTGAGTAATATATCAAAATGATCATCATGTCAATACCTACAATATTCTGATATATATGTCTATACAAAAAGTTAATAGTTTCCAAGATAATTAACAATTTCAGGCTTTTTATGCACCTATGACCTTGACCCTTGAACGTTTGACCTTAAGTCACATATCAAAATGATCGTCATGTCCATCTTCACAATATTCTAATATATATGCCTATGAAAAATTTAACAGTTTTTAAGATAATTAACAATTTGAGTCTTTTTATGCATCTATGACCTTGACCTTTGAACGTATGACCTTGAGTCATATATCAAAATGATTGTCATGTCAATACCTACAATATTCTAATATATATGCCTATGCAAAAAGTTAATAGTTTTCAAGCTAATGCACAATTTTAGTTTTTATAAGCAAAAAATAACATTTCAGGGGCAACAACTCCTATATGCATTATCATATAGTAACGAAACTTTGAATCTTTTTGAATTTTGTCATTCTTAACATTTTCACAATGTTTTGATATTATACATCTTTAAAATTTTTGAAGAAAATAGCCTAAAACTGCAAAATTACAAACTAGGTCATGGCCTTGAAGTTTGTCATTGACCCCATTTTGAAGGTTATTTGAAGAAAAAGTCAAAACTGAAAACCCTATGTCATTATCTGTTCAAGTAGTCAAGCTATAACAATTTGAAGCCATTTTACGAAATTTTTAAAATTAAAAGCAAAAACATGTAACCCATTTTTTTTTTACCAAATTTCACGAAATAAACAAACTATAGGCTTAAGACCCTAGAGAAGCCAAATATCACATCAGATTTTTTCTCCCATCATCGCTTTCGGAGAAGAAGATTTTTTAAGATTTTTGGACCCCTAGGTCACCTTGACCTAGTTTTGGTAGCCATGGCAACGCCATGAACAAATCTGAATTGCACCGGCCCATATATGCTTCTGACCAAGTATCATTGAAATCTGTCCAGCAGTTTTGGAGAAGCAGTCAAAAATAGGTGTTAAAGACGCACACACGCACGCACATACACACGCCGCGCCATGCCATAGCTCACATGACCTTTTGGTCAGGTGAGCTAAAAAAAAAGTAAAACACCCTACTGTAATTCCAAAATTTTTCAAAAACTGCTATGTTGGATTATTTTGTTACATATCTAAATGAAAGATGACAAATACAATATCCTAAGGTAGATGCATGTTTCCAACCTATACATCTTTGGCCATTATAAAGAACTGATTCTACTTAACAAACAACAACAACAACAGACTGTGCAGATTAAGATATAAGACTATTATGATACCTGTGTTGTTCTACCAGATCCTGTCTCTTCTACGAGCACCAATGTCTGGTTTTTGTTATAAAGAACCCATACTACTAAACAAACAACAACAGACTGATATTATGATACCTGTGTTGTTTTACCAGATTCTGTCTCTCCTAAGAGCACCAATGTCTGATTTTTGTTATAAAGAACCCATACTTCTAAACAAACAACAACAACAAACTGGCAGATTAAGAGTTCAAGACAATTATGACTATTATGATACCTGTGTTGTTTTACCAGATCCTGTCTCTCCTACGAGCACCAATGTCTGATTTTTGTTTAGGACATCAACAAACTTTTCTTTGTACTCCCATACTGGCAGGTTTCTTCTTTTGTTAAATAGCTCAAAATAATGAGGTGTGTATGGTAATCCTGAAATTAAGAAAGAAGAAACTCAATTATAATTATATCAATAATATTCCTACATTAAAACTTGTTTTCCCTTTTTTTAATTTTTTTTATAAATTCCATTTTTATTTTTATTTATTTTTTGTTTCATCAATCTATTGACCAGACAATTTTTTTCATGTACTGAACACAGAACAAAAACTATTTCAGGAACACCCAGTTGTGACATGATAGATAGAGTACCACTTCAAGGGCTCAGTGGTAAAACATTCTCCTACAGAGAAGACGGTCAGGGAATCCTAATGGTGGAGATGGGTGATATAATTATAATAAATAACACTAATTATAATGAATATTAATTAACACTAATCATCTGCTTAAACTGTTAAATATTAATATTCATTTGAATTCTCACCTGTAAATGGATTCAATTGTATTTGGGGTTTTTGTATACCAAACTGCTCAAAAATAGATTTTGGTTTTTCATCTTTATTTTTTTCTTCATCCCTTTAAAAAAAAATAAATACAACATAAATTTTTTTTTTTGAAAAATGAAGTCCACCAATTCACATATAGCGTCTGAATTTAAAATTTGAATTATCAGGTTAAAAACCAATACCTGATTTTGGGATACAGTTACCCAATTTCTCTAGATAAATAGCAAGCTCCCTATCAGACAATACGCTGTCATCAGACCCTAACAATTTAAGCTCAAAAATGTGTGGCTCGTTCTGATCAAATTTTGGTCTGAGTTACAGTGGGCAATTTCTGATTAAAAAACAGAAAATTTAATTTAAATAAAGAGCTTACATGTTAAACATTTGATCCAATAAAAGGAAACCTTAAATTAAACATCTTATGGCTGTGAATATTTAAATTAAATCATCTTTCCTTCAAATGATCGGCAGCCATTTCGGTAGTAATTTCAGACAAACAAAATCACTCTTTCAGATGGTGTGTTCATGGATAACATCAAATTCACAAAAGAATGTAGAAAATTCAATTTCATTTTTTTCTTGCCTAAGGATACTACGTCTGACCTTTATAAAGCAGTACTACATGTACTTTAATAACACGAGGATAATACACTGTAACCCCCCCCCCCCTTTCCAATTTTCAAATAAAATGCTTTTTTTTCAAAAAGCCAGAGGTATAATTTAAGGCTTTCATCAGGCCGTTTAAAAACGGTGATCATAAATATAAAACTTATGTATGCAATTATTTTGGTTATAAACCTGGTCTTTTTGCTGGACGCATAAGAATCGCCAACGTCTAATCGGTGTCGCTTCGACATCTTCGGTTCTTTTCTGATGTTACCCTGTTCACAAACGTCTGGCGATAGTTTTTGATTTTGATGAAGGTATTTTCTATAGCGCATTTGAGCACGATAGCGATCGGACACTAGTTTATTGATTTTTATGAGAATGAGGTAATTCGGATGCCCGGATGAAAGCATGTTTCTTTTACTTCCGGTATCAACAAAACAACACATGACATTTTTTATCGAGCTTCTAACTTTAGATTAGTTATTATGTCTGATGATGAGGATCAACAGGAGTCCTTAGGCTTCCATGAAATGGGCTTGGATGATAGAATTTTGAAGGTACAAACACTAAAATCAGGCTAATTTGTTTCTTTCCTCTAATATTAGGAGCATCACATTAAAGCATCTGTTGTATGGCGGATTTATGGTAGAATAAAACACGCTATTAAGATCCAAATAAAAAGTCAATAAAATTCTCTGTGAACTGGATAATCAAAAACACTATAAAAATCCGGATAAAACAAAACATAAATAAAATTTAAAAAGTTAAACTCTGTTACTCACAGTTGTGGCATTGGAACTGTTAATGATTAAAAAAAAAAAGAACAGTATCTACATGCACACACTTAAAACATCGAGACCTAGCAATCTACCATGCTTTATATGGATGGCCAAGCACAAAGCCATTGCGATTGATTCAGTATTTTTTGCTGTAATATCATCATGCAACATGTACAAATGGAATAGATGGGTGCATTATGTCAAGGATGCACTGCTATATATTAGTATTAGTATTAGGCTTAAAAGAAAAATTATCAAAATTATTTATTTGCTATCTGTTTTATTGTCAGACATGATGGAAAAGGTTATGGATAGCTCTTCACAATTTATATCTATAGTCTTGTTTGCCATTTTTTCATGGTTGCAAGAAATAGCAAGTCTTATTTGTACAATACATGAGTCACTGAATGCAATGTCACTTAACTGTGTCTCCACAATTCTGTTATTTAGTAACTGACTGCAATTTATTGTAAGTCAGCAATGCTTTATTCTTGAGAATCTGTTCCTAAGTTGACATTTCATCTTTGCAGGCAATATCAAAGTTGGGATGGAAACAGCCAACGCCCATACAAGAAAAGGCAATACCTCTGTCATTAGAAGGAAAAGACATACTGGCCAGAGCTCGAACAGGATCAGGAAAAACTGCTGCTTTTTCAATTCCAGTTATTCAGAAAATATTGTCAGAAAAACAGGTTGGTTTGAATGATATTTTTCCTTACAAATTGTGGAATACTATGTCTTATTTCTAGTGTGATATATAGATTACTTATGCTCATCAAAATCTCTTTCTGTAATTTTTATTTGCTGAAGGGGTTCAAACACCTAGGGACTGAGTAGCCCTGAAAGTCATTACTCTCAACGACTTTCTTATATGGATATTTGCCGTTACAGCATATCCATATAGCAAAGCTGTTAAGAGTCATGATATTTAGGACTAGGGGCTAAGGATCTGGACCTTTTGATTTTGTATTGGGACCCTTGTCATCTAAACTGTAAGAGTCTGATGGACCTTATTTTAATTTCAAGCAAGACGGATTTTAGATCATTCTACTGCAAATAACAATCCTGAAATAAATTTTATTTCCCATTTTTCTTTTTGAATAGATTCACAAACTAAAGCTGGAGTCTGATTGTGAAACTCAAGATATTGACTGAGGATTTTCTGAAAATTATATTAGAATGCAGGGTTTTACACAGCTTTTAAAAAATGTGGATGTTTGGGACTCCAAAAAAAAAAATAAATGGGGTCCAAATATACAAATGTGGGTCCCATAGCTGAATTAGTTTAAAAGTTTTCATGTATCACCAATGTTACTTTGACGTTTAGCCATTATGGCAGTTCATGTCAAGGACATCGGCATCACGTATCTATCCGATTTAAAGCAAATTTTGCTACGGGCCAATTAAAATTTTGCCGGAAATTTACGAATACTATTTTTACACCAATGTATTTTTAGTACGTGGGGAATTCCAACATTTAGAAGGTTTTTTGAAAAATCGTTGTTTATATTAGCAGAATTTCAAACACATTTTCCCATTTAATTCAAATTGGTTTACAAATTTTTTGTGTCTATCTGGACGCATACAATTATATTTTTTCGTCCAACATAATTTATTTTGCATAAAAAAAAACGTCCAATAAAACCAAGAGAATGCACATGATCTCCATTTCTTAAGCATTTGACATAGTTACACAATGTTATTTGAAACAAACCTTTCCAATTTCAATTGTCATTATATTTTATATATTTATATATATTTTATATATATATTATATTTTTTTATCAAAATTTAGCTTGAAAATCACCTGCGTAAATTACACGGGTGCGTAAATTACATGGGTTTTTACGGTATATAACATATTTAATTGCTATTTCAAAAATTTCATGAGCATCCATTTTGTTATATGACATTAGAACAATGCTGTAACTATCTGTTATCATTTATAAAGAACAACAATGGACAAGTCTGTGTAAATGTCAAGATAACTGAAGCTTGAAGTCAAATAGAAATTTTTTAAATGATATACATGTACTCATATTTTAATACATGTATTTTGTTTTGTATCCTGCTTAGATGACAGCAGAACAGAGTATAAAGGCACTAATTTTAACACCGACCAAAGAACTTTGTCATCAAGCCTGGCAGAAAATTACAGTGAGTATACATAGGTTTGAAAATCAGAATAATGTTAACATATACATATGAAAATTACTTAGCATATCTGTTCTATTGCAATCAGAATTGTGTTTACACACACACACACACACACACACACATATATATATATATATATATATATATATATATATACAGAGCTCCAAGTAGCAAGTGAATTACTCACATTTGCAACTAAAAGTCAGATTTAGCTAGTAAATTTATGATGTACTCACCAAACAGCAAACAAAAAATATACAGGGTCATGACCGAAATTTTATTTTTTGTTCTGAAATAGTACCTACGATCTATTTACTACCCAAATGTAAACAGCATTCGGAAAAAATTCATTTTGAACACCTCGACCGAGAGTGTTTGATATCGTGTATCCTTATAATTATAGCCCCTGCTCTATTCGCAGGGACCCCGTTAATGTTAAACTTATGCAGATCATATGAACACTTGTAACTTATGACAATATCCTTGTATATATATCAAACCGTCAAACGTACAATGTATGTGACACGTTGCATTCCTTGGCGATTCAGATTTTAGTGTCGACCTGAATCATGTGACCGGCCTCGAATTCAGGGCATAACAAAAATGTCAACAATGATCAACTGCATGGTGCATTCTGAATGAGTCAAAACAGTGTTAACATATAGTGTATAAATCAGAACAGTATTAAATTTCTTCTGAAATGTCATTTTCTGTGAGTTTGCTGTTTTTGACTATTTTCTTAAAAAAATATTATAAACATGTGAATTAAATACATTGCAAAAATAATTAACATGACAAGAATTAGCAAGATTTATTACTGTATAATTATCTATGTAGGATTTGTTGTTACTGAAATATCAAATTTAGGGGCATTATGCAGCTTTTTCCTTTTTAGCTCACCTGAGCAGTTGGCTCATGTGAGCTATTGCGATCCGAAACTGTCCATCATTCTGTCCATCCGTCTGTAAACTTTTACATTTTCCACTTCTTCTCTGAAACTACAGGGTAGATTTCAATTAAACTTCGTCAGATGCATATAAAGGCTGGTGCAATTCAGATTTGTTCATGACATTGATAAAATGTTCAGCATGACAAAATTTAAAAAGGTACAAAGTTTCATAACTATATGATAATGCATGTAGAAGCTGTTGCCCCTGAACAACTGAAACTGAAATTGTACATTAGCTTGAAAACCATTAACTTTTCGCATAGGCATAGAATATTGTAGGTATTGATATGATGATCATTTTGATATATGGCTCAAGGTCATACTTTCAAAGGTCAAGATCATAGGTGCATAAAAAAGACTGAAATTGTTAATTTTCTTGGAAACTATTAACTTTTTGTATAGGCATGTATATTAGAATGTTGTATGTATTTTTGCAAATGATTTTGGCCATATCCCCAGGTGAGCGTTAAGGCCCATGGGCATCTTGTTCTTGAAATCTAGTAGGGAAAGATAAATTGAAAAATCAGCAATAGAGATTAGTGAGTCAGATTAATGTATTTTTTAAAAACTATTCTTTACTTATTCTCTTTTTTTTTTTTTTTTCCAGGAACTGACATCATGTTGTTCAAGGGAGATAAGGTGTCTAGATATATCTCCTCAGGTGCCATTACCCAGTCAAAGGTAAATAAATCAATGATAGATGTTGGATTAGATTAGATTACTGATGTTTTATGCCCCGATCAAGATCTTTTTCACTTATATCAAGACAGTCTGTTCCAGGGTGGTGAAGAAAGCAACAGTGCCCTAAAAAATCACCATCCTTCAGCAAGTGAAATGACAGACTGAAGTATTCACACTGAGATCTGCTCCAGAGTTGGATCCAAACCTAGGCATTGAGAGACACTGTGAATCGTAAGTTCATGCTTAAGATGCTTTTGACAACTTGGACACCAAGACTTGTTGATGTTGTACAAGTCTTCCCTGTAAATTTTTGATTATGTGCTTAGACAGAAAAAATGTTTTAATTTTCATCAGAAAATAAAACATTAACTGTCAATGATATTAAAAAGTAAAAAGACAAATTGTTACGATATTTCACTTTATAATGCAGTTTCTGGTCGTATCAAATTTTCTGCTAGGGAATCACACATTCATGCTGGTTATGACGAGCCTGACAGACCCTTTTGATTGCCCAGAAGTACTTTTTGTGAGACATAAGTCTTGTAATTTATTTATTTGTTTATTTATTTATTTATTTATTTATTTATTTTATTTATTTTAGACCCATGTTGATGGAAAATCCTGACATCGTTGTGGGGACACCGAGTAGGGTAATTGGTCACATCCAAGCTGGTAATATGTCATTAAAGAATTCCTTACAAATGTTGGTCATAGATGAAGCAGATTTAGTGTTTTCATTTGGTTATCAGAGTGACATAAAAGTCATTTTAGGGTAAGAATATGTAAAGAATATACACATGGTATATAAAGCCTACAGTTTTTGTTGAGCCTGGCATCGCCATAAGGCGAGACTTAGGTTTTACTTAGGGGCGGGTGTTAAAATAGGGGGCAGACGGGGATGAAAATCTAGGTATTAACCAGGCAAGAATTTAATTGTGTGGAATTTTTGTTTCATAGGTGTTTTGGGAACAGTCTGTTAGGCCAAGGGTAACATATCCACACGTCATTCCTGATACCAAGGGGCAATAGTTTTGTCTTTTCCTAAAACACCCTTGGAATAACTCTATTATTACCTAATCAATGATTTTGTTATCATACCTTATTGAAAACATTGACATTTTGCTAACAAGTTTCGACTCTTTACACTGATGCAGATTTTGATAACAAATTCTAGTTTTTTGGGTTGATCACAAGGAAATGTCTTTTTCTTCACAGTACATGCGTAAGATACTCACTGCCTCCTCTATATCATTTTTAGCTCACCTGACCGAAAGGTCATGTGAGCTTATGGCATGGTGTGGCGTGTGTATGTGCGTGCGTGCATGTGTGCCTGCATGGGTCGTTAACACCTATTTTCGACATCTCCTCCAAAACTGCTGGAGAGATTTCAATGATACTTGGTCAGAAGTATATATGGGCCAGTGCAATTCAGATTTGTTCATGGCTTTGCCATAGCTACCAAAACTAGGTCAAGGTGACCTAGGGGTCCAAAAATCTTAAAAAATCTTCTTCTCCAAAACTGATGATGGGAGAAAAAATCTGATGTGATATTTGATGATGGGAGAAAAAATCTGATGTGATATTTGGCTTCTCTAGGGTCTAAAGCCTATAGTTTGTTCATTTCGTGAAATTTAGTCAAAAAATGGGTTACGCATTTTCGCATTAAATTTAAAAAATTTCATAAAATGGCTTCAAATTGTTATAACTTGACTATTTGAACAGATAATAACATGGGGTTTTAAGTTTTGACTATTCTTGAAATGACCTTTAAATAAGGGTCAAGGTCATGACCTAATTTGTGATTTATGCAGTTTTAGGCAATTTTCTTGCAAATAATAGGAGATATATGAATTCAAAACATTGTTAAAATGTTCCAAATGACAAAAACAAGAGGCCCATGGCCTCTTAAATGACAATGATCATTTTGATATATGATTCAAGGTCATATGGTCAAAGGTCCAGGTCACAGCTGCAAAAGAAGACTTATATTGCTAATTATCTTGAAAACTTTAACATTTTGTATAGGCATGTATATTAGAATATTATAGATATTGACATGACAATCATATATGGTTCAAGGTCATATATGTTCAAAGGTCAAGGACATAGCTGCATAAGTACACTAAAATCTGTTAATGATTTGGAAATTATTCATTGCACTACAGTTACTTCATGCATATCATATAAGCTACTTATAAATGAAATGTGACTTGATATATTTCTGATTAAGTTTTGTGGCAGTTCCTAACTTGAGAAAACTTGTAAAGTTTCTGTACTTAATATATTGTCTATTGCGCTTTGCAAACAATTTTGGACATATCCTCAGGTGAGCGTTAAGGCCCATGGGCCTCTTGTTAACTTGCAAGGAGAGTGTCTGTTTTGCAACAAAATAGTTAATTCCACAGCAGACAAAAAACACTTGAAAAACAACTTTAAATGTTTTATAACCATTTATGTAGAAGATTAGCTAAGAATGTACTTTCAAGGTTTTTCTTGAGCGTTATAGATCTATAAGGATGGCACTATATACATGTATTTATCAATATGTTGGAAATAAGCAGTGTTAAATGAAATCAAATGTCTTGCTCATTGACATGTTGCACAGTTCACGGGAATGTAAATTACAAAATCTGTTACAACCCTTGTGTCTTCTGCTACCCCTCACCAATGCTGTAAATTGAGAGGTTTTATATTTGTACATGTATAATCTCCATTAATATGTTTAAATCAAAATTGGTTCATATTTGCTTGTCTAAAAGGCTGGTGGTAACACAAGGAGGGTGACAAGTTTATATCTATCTTTAAAATATGAGGCCATTGCGGTAACTCAGTTGGTAGAGTGCTCACTCCATAAGTGGGAGGTCATGGGTTTGAACCCTAACTGAAAGTGGGTAGTGACTGTTCTTTTGCCAAGCACTTGGCATTACAAAATGAAAGTCATTTCGGATGGGAACTTTAAATAAAAGAGGTCCCATGTCACGGTAGGTGTGGCACGATAAGGAACCCTGTTGTATAATGCCATCAGTGCAATGCACAGGCAAAATTTCTGCATTTTCGCCTAAAACTGGCAACATTTCTATATAAGTGAAATATGACTGGGATGTTAAACACCATTTCTCAACTCTCTCTCTCTTTAAAATATGTACTAGATTGTTTTAATTGATTTAATGGGGTTTTTACATTCCAATCAAGAATATTTTACTTTAATCAAGACACCACCAGCTATAGGTGAGGTGGCAGAAATTTTGACCTTTGCAGTGCACTTAGGGTAATGTGCAGGGAGGGTTCTTTAGTGTGCCATGCCAGCTGTATAATACTCTAATACATTATTTTTAAAGAAAGATATATATACAAATGCGTCATGTCTATTAGTGGGTAGTAGTTATACATAGAAATTTTTTTAAAGATTTTGTTGTATTGTAAATCAAATATCAGTATGATTTTGTGCTATGGATCAATGTCATTATATTATTTTTTATTTCAGACATCTTCCAAAAATTTACCAGGCTAGTTTGATGTCAGCAACACTAAGTGACGATGTCATATCATTGAAGAAGATGGTTTTACATAATGCGGTAGGCATCTTTCGCAGCAGATTTTAAACTCATCTCTTATTTCATTTACCACTGCGGTAGTTCAGTTTGTAGAGTGCTTGCTCTTGATTGTTGGTTTAAATCATGGCTGGGTCTGGCCCAAGACTTGAAAGTAGGTAATGACTGTTCTTTCTTCAAGCAATTGGCATTTTAAAATGAAAATTACAGTTCTTTGTGATGGGAACTTAAAATAAATGAGGTCCCATGTCACAGTATGTGTGGCACAATAAAGAAACATGCTGTTTAATGCCATCAGTGCGAAAAAACGGCAAAATTTCTGCACTTTGACCTACAGCTGGCAATGTCTCAATATAATATTCTTGACTGGGATGTTAAACACCATTACTCTACTCAACTCTTATTTCATTACATATACATGTATAACAATTAGGATGTATTTGTTTCAGTAAAGCATAAGTAACCTACCAACCCTTGCCAATGCCCTCCCTGTAAATAACTCCATTTTTAAACAGCTGTTTCTCACATATTACTTGATAGATGATATTAAAATTTGGTAAAAACTTTGTTATAAAGAATTGTAATTATTTCACATTTGTGTCATTTATGAATACAGTATTCAATATTACATGTATTTTAAAACTACATGTATTATAAACAATTTAAAAAATAGTTTTGTAAATAGGAAAACGATATTACCAATGCTTAGTTTTTTTTTTTTGAGAACTTGGTATTGACATCCCATTACAACAATTTACAATTATTTGTCCATAGCTTAAGAACTGGTAAATTACTATTTAATAAATTTTTGTCTTTGAATTTACTTATTATAATTTTTGCAAACATAAATGTCAAAAAGTGGAATAGAGTAAGTCAGGATGTTTTTTTTATCACTTGTACTGTCAAGACATCTTTACTGAAATGGTGAGGAAAACCGGATCTCTTGGAGAAAAAACACTACTTTCAGCAAGCAAACTGTTCATTTCTCTAATCTAGAACTATCCTGTTTGATTTAAGCTGAGGTAGTGAGAGGGTCATTGGTGTATGAGCTAGTGCTGTAGCTCACTCTGCCACCAAGATTTCTTATGTCAAAAGAAATAAATTGCTCATAAGAAGTTGATTTATATTTCTGGATATTAAAAAAAAAAAAAAAAAAAAAAAGAAAAAGAAAGAAATGTCATTATTTGCAATTGTATGTATATGTGTGTTTTATTTTCAGGTTATATTGAAATTAGAAGAATCTCAGTTACCAGATGCTTCACAGTTGACACAGTATCATTTAAAGTAAGTTAAAAATGATACAACATTGTAAAATCCCTATATCAGACAGACTATATGACACAATTCACAATGCATTCACAAATCTTGCATTATAAGAAAAAAAAGACACAATATCAAGGTCACGGTGATTGACATTACTAAGATTCTAAAATCAATGAGGACCCAGAAATAATTAGTTCTATGATAAGAAACCAACTAGAAAAAAAAACCTGAATCTCATTTGCAAACACTAACTGCTAGATATCAACATATATGGTACTATTGATATATAACCCTCATCATATGTCTTAACTGTTAAGTATTAAGATAAATAATTTTTATGAACTTTCAACTTTAACCTCCCTATAATCATGGTACCTGTGATTGAACTTTCAACTTTAACCTCCCTATGATTATAATACCTGTGTTTGAACTTTCAACTTTAACCTCCCTATGATTATGATACCTGAGATTGAACTTTCAACTTTAACCTCACTTTGACCATAATAACTGGATTGAACTTTCAACTTTAACCCTCCTTTTACCATGACAGCTGTGATTAAACTTTTAACCTTGCTTTGGCCATGATGACTGTGCTTAGAAATAAGTCATGTGAATAACACACTCTGCACAATGCAGTAAATATTTAAGCTATTTCTAAATCACTTTAATGACAATAAGATTTAACATTAAAAATTAAATATCTAAAACAATCTCTTTATGGTAAAAAATTTACTTGCAAACCTAGATACAAGCAGCATTATGTGTAGTATATTTTCAGTTTACATAGCCCTATGTATAAATGACCTTTTAATGGGTGTCTTTTATTTGTAGATGTGAGGAAGAGGATAAGTTTGCTTTGATTTATGCTCTGTTAAAATTGGGTTTGATACGAGGAAAGACAATTTTGTTTGTCGCTGATGTTAATAGATGTTACAAGTAAGTTCATTAACAGTATAATTCATTTACTTGTACTTTAGGATTTTACTCCAGTTTATCCCAAAGAGAACAACTGACTTAATGGAAATTGGACGTTTTTTCTTATATAATCATTTGTATCTATCTTGTTTTGTTTTCTTATTCTTATTATTTTGATTAATAAAAGAAATGGTCCTCAACACTAGATGAACAGAGGTGGTATGACTTATTCGTCTACATGTTTCGACAGCTATGCTGCCTTCATCACCACTAGACTGAACATTACCACAAATTATACCTTACGGGTGTTGGTATCCTTTTTTTATTCTTATTATTTTGATGTATTCTTGGTAGATTCAGTTGCTGCCATGAATGTTCTTAAAATCTAATGCAGGGTTTGTTGCCCCTCAGTCAGACAATTTTAGATAAAAATAGAGTAAACAGGTTATTGCTTCATGTAATAAAAGTACCTTAAATCAGACCATTGCAGATATAAGTTCTATATATCAGGTCTTTGCAAATACAAGTTCTATAAATCAGACCATTGCAGATATACATGTAAGTATTATATACATGTATTAGGTCTTTGCAAATACAAGTTCTGTAAATTAGACCATTGCAGATAAAAGTTCTATATATCAGGTCTTTGCAAATACAAGTTCTGTAAATTAGACCATTGCAGATAAAAGTTCTATATATCAGGTCTTTGCAAATACAAGTTCTGTAAATCAGACCATTGCAGAAATACATGTAAGTATTATATACATGTATTAGGTCTTTGCAAATTCAAGTTCTGTAAATTAGACCATTGCAGATACAAGTTCTATATACATGTATTAGGTCTTTGCAAATACAAGTTCTATAAGTCAGACCATTGCAAAAAAGTTCTGTAAATCTGATCATTGCAAAAAAGTTTTGTAAATCAGACAATTGCAAAATTCTGTACATCAGGTGTTTGCAAATACAAGTACCTAAATTTATGTTCTTGCAAATACAAAATAAGACCATTGGAAATAGAAGTTCTATATATCAGATCTTTACAAATACAAGTAATTTAATTCAGGTTTTTGCAAATCAGACCATTGCAAATAGAAGTTCAGATCTGTAAATCAGACTATTGCAAAAATAAGTTCTGTATATCAGGTCTTTGCAAATACAAGTACTTAAATTCAGGTCTTTGCAAATACAAGTTCTGTAAATCAAACCATTGCAAATAGAATTTCTGTCAATCTGACCATTGCAAAAAGAAGTACATGTAAATAAAATTTTGCAAATACAATGACTTTAATTGAAGGCCAATGCAAATATAAGCACTGTGAATCTAGTAGTTGCAAGGAAAAAGGTTTTAAATATTCCACACTTCAATTTTAACATGACACAATTTCAAACAACAGCCATTGCAAATACAAGTAAATTTTGGCACTGTAGATTTAAATATTTGATTGAGTTTTATTCCTTTGTCTTGTTATTGAAACTGAAAAAAATATATCATAATTTTTTCTGATGTTTGTAGATAGTAGTCATTTCAACTGATGAAAACATGAAAATTTCCTGGCATATTGTAGACGTTTTAGATTCTTATTTAGTGAAACAAACATAACATTATGTTATATTTTGCACCTACAACACCGTTGATACGTTGAATTAAATGTTATAGTGTTCATATGCTGAATAATTGCCGTTGTTTATTACCTGTATATAAATCATATTATTAAAACTGTTTCATACCACTGTAAATTAGACAACAAGCACTTTTTTCATGACATTAATGCTACAGTTTTTAAAGTTATTGAAGCGTTTTGGTCCTAACTTTTGTCCATGAGGATTCCACCTTGACACGATTATCATGCAATTGGCAATTTCTTTGTCATGCATCAGATTTAGAATTTTTCTCGCGGCTCCAAATTCCATGTTGTCATCCATGGAATCATTCAGTTCAACATTTCTGTTCAGATAAACACAAGCGAGTACATTATGATTTGCCTTTGCGATTTCGGGCTCCTTTAAGATCTGTAAAGACGTTCCGTCGCTTCTTTGATGCTTGATACTTCGACTGCATGAGCTTGAAACTTATTTTCACCGTCGGTTATTAAATCGGAATGGTATACCTTGTAATTAGTTTCTGTTTTGCTAGTCAATACCATGTTAGCTTTAGGAAGGCTTATTTTTTCTCTATATTGATTTCCATAATTGTTTGAAAACGAATTTTTCACCTACTACCTTAGTTTCAACATTTTCTCCTTCATATTTTTTATGTAAATTGAAGGCCCGCTTTCTATTTTCTCTGTTTGATTCTGGGAATTGTGGATAGATTTAATGCCATTTTTTAGGCGTTTTGCATGTCTGAGAACATTTTCTCTCTGTGCATAATCAAAGCATTTGCCTACAATGGATCTTGGATATGATTTGTTTGTTTTTGGACCTATGCGGTGGATCCTATCAAATTTTATGGGATCTACCTTTAGCTCTTTCACTATTATTTCATTAACTTTTTCAAACAAGTTCTCACCGTCTGATTCTTTCACACCTGTAAAAATCAAGTTGTTGCGCATTCCACAAGCGGCCTGATTAGTTATATCAGCGGTGTTACTATTAACCCTCTGTTCTAAACGTATTATATATGACTTCATGAGTTCTACTTCACCTGTAAGCTTTTTATTTTCCCTACGTAATTCATCTATGTCCTTACCTTGATCTGTTGCTTCAATACACACCAGTTCTAACCTTTCTTCTATCGCGTTTCTTTTCTTAATATCATTTTTAATACTATCTACTTCATTTGACACAAGGTCTAACTTTTTAAAGAATGAATCTTTTTTCATTTATATTACTGCCTGACATACCTGAGAGTAGTTCATTAGTCATCTCACCTGGGGTAGCGTTGTCGGCCATCATACTATTGTTTATATACCCCCGTTTACTGGGGTTATAAACTTCAATATTTTCTGAACCCGACTAGTCTCTATCCTTCCTTTTTTACATATGGGCCGATGCAGTAGTTCCTTATAATTATACTAAGCAAATTACACAATGCAGAAAGTCATCTGGTGGATATAGTCAGATATAAATATCTCAGGCAAAGGAAAGACGTCCAGCCATTGAGAAGGTCGCATATATCGCATAAAAAAAAAGTTAATAGTTTTCAAGATAATTTGCAATTTAAGTCTTCTTTTGCAGCTGTGACCTTGACCTTTCAACACATGACCTTGAACCATATATCAAAATGATCATTGTCACAATGCCTACAATATTCTGATATTCATGCCTGTACAAAAAGTTAATAGTTTTCAAGATAATTTGCAATTAAAGTCTTCTTTTGCATTTAACATTTAACATTTTAATCATCTCCTCTAAAACTACCAAACCAAATTTGATGAAACTTGGTAACCATTATGCCTGAGTGAAGCCATTTCAGATTTGCACAAATGAAGGAGTTATGTCCCCTTGGGGCCCCATAAGGGGGAAATAGTGAAAAACTTTAAAAATTTCTCCTCTGAATCTACAAGAGATACACCTTAGTTATTGCATTTATAGCATCCTTAGGTCATCTATTTTTAGATTTGCACAAATGGTTGCCATGGGGCTCAAAATGGGGAAATTGTAAGGCACTGAGTGGGGAAATTGCTAAAAATTATATATTTGTCACTATATCCTGAAAACTATCAACTTTTTGTATAGGCATGTATATTAGGGTATTGTAGGTATTGGCATGACGATCATTTTGATATATGGTTCAAGGTCATATGTTGAAAGGTCAAGGTCACAGCTGCAAAATAATACTTAAATTGCTAATTATCTTAAAAACTATTAACTTTTTGTATAGGCATGTATATTAGAATATTGTAGGTATTGACATGACGGTCATTTTGATATATGGTTCAAGATCATATGTTGAAAGATCAAGGTCATAGCTGCAAAAGAAAACTTAAATTGCAAATTATCTTGAAAACTATTAATTTTTTGTACAGGCATGTATATTAGAATATTGTAGGTATTATGACAACTAACATTTTGATATATGGTTCAAGGTCATTTATTGAAAAGTCAAGGTCACAGCTGCAGAAGAAGACTTAAATTGCTAATTATCTTGAAAACTATTAAGTTTTTGTATAGGCATGTATATTAGAATATTGTAGGTATTGACATGACGATTATTTTGATATATGGGTCAAGGTCATATATGTTCAAAGGTCAAGGTCACAGCTACAAAAGAAGATCTAACTTGCTAATTATCTTGAAAACTATTAACTTTTTGTATAGGCATGTATATGAGAATATTGTTGGTATTGACATGACAGTCATTTTGATATATGGTTCAAGGTCACATGTTGAAAGTTCAAGGTCACAGCTGCAAAAGAAAACTTGAATTGCTAATTATCTTAAAAAACTATTAACTTTTTGTATAGGCATGTATATTAGAATATTGTAGGTATTGACATGACGGTCATTTTGATATATGGTTCAACGTCATATGTTGAAAGTTCAAGGTCACAGCTGCAAAAGAAAACTTGAATTGCTAATTATCTTGAAAACTACTAACTTTTTGTGCAGGCATGTATATTAGAATATTGTAGGTATTGCGACAATGATCATTTTGATATATGGTTCAAGGTCATATGTTGAAAGGTCAAGGCGACAGCTGCAAAAGAAAACTTAAATTGCTTATTATCTTGAAAACTATTAACTTTTTGTATAGGCATGTATATTAGAATATTGTAGGTATTGACATGCCAATCATTTTGATATATGGTTCAAGGTTATATGTTCAAAGGTCAAGGTCATATCAACATAGGAATACTAAAATTATTAATTATCTTGAAAGCTATTAATGTCATGCATAGGCATGTATATTAGAATATTGTAGGTATTGACATGACAATCACATGTGGTTCGAGGTCATATATGTTCAAAGGTCAAGGACATAGCTGCATAATTATACTGAAATTCATTATTGATTTGGAAATTAGTCATTGCACTACAGTTACTTCATGCATATTATATAAGCTACTTATAAATGAAAAGTGAGTGGATATATTTCTGATTAGGTTTTGTGGGAGTTCTCAACTTGAGAAAACTTATAAAGTTTCTGTACTTAATATATTGTCTATTGCACTTTGCAAACAATATTGGACATATCTTCAGGTGAGCGTTAAGGCCCATGGGCCTTTTGTTATGCATATAGTAGACATTTCAGACTCTGGTAAAACTGAAACAAACATGAAAATCTTCTTATCTTATACAAGGTAAACCTTTAAAACTCTTTTTAAACTGAAGCAAGCAAAAAAAAATGATTTTTGGCATTTGGTAAGAAAATTCAGACTTTTGTGATGATGAAAACATAAAAAATTTCCTGTAATGTTTTTGTCATTTTCAGATTCTTTTAAACTGAAGCAAACAATAAAAATTTTTTTAAATATGTTACATGATAGACATTTTCAAATATTTCCTTTTTCATTGTACCAATATTTATTGTTCATTTTGGACTATTTCTTCAGATTAAAGTTATTTCTGGAACAGTTTGCTATTCCGTCATGTGTGTTGAATTCGGAGTTACCTGTAAGCTCAAGGTAAGTATAACAGATAATGTTAACTTTACTAAGTTGAGAAATGGTGTTTAACACCCCATTCAGAATTCTTTCTGGTGCCTCAGTGGCTGATTGGTCTAAAGTGTGCACTAACCAATCACATTGCCTCTCACCACCTTGGTTCGAATCCAAACCAGATCCTAGTGTGAGAAAGTTTGTCATTTAGCATGCCAAAGGTCAGTGGTTTTCTCCAGGCACTCTGGTTTCCGCCACTATCTGACTTCCAAATAAGTGAAAGAATCTTGACTGGGGCATAAAACACCATTACTCAACTCGTCTCAGGATTCTTTAACTTCTATCAAGGTGATCAGTTCTGGAATGGTGGATAAAACTAATTTGAAAGTGCTTAGAGAAAATCATGGACCTTTGGCAAGCAAACTGACAAACTCTCTTACTTTTGGATTTGCCTGAGTGAGATTAAAACCTAGGCAATGAGAGGCACTGTGATCTGTAACACCCACTTTAGACCACTCGGCCCCCGAGACCCCATTATTTTTACTGAAATGCTTGTAAATGTGTGTCATTTCAGAAAAAATACCGTTGTTACAGTGTAGCCATTTTTGTGACCTCATTGGTAGACGTAACTTAGCAGTCACTGTAAACTTTGTGGAATACTTGTTTTCGGTACTTTTATATTCATTTGATCACTTATCATGCATCACAGATCTCGTCGTCTCACACCACTTGGGTAGAAGTTCCACTGGGGCAGATCTTAGTGTGAGAGAAAGTTTGTCAGCTTGCTTGCTATAGGTGGATTTCCTCAATCTGAGACCACTTGTAATAAAAAAAATCATGACCCAAGACATTATAAACTCATATGACTTGAATTTTTCGTGCATGTACATACATGTATTTTTAAACTCAAGTGAAAGTTTCATCAAATAATAGAAAAACCTTGTTAACACTCCTGAGGCCTCAATTTGAGTCCAATCTTCATCAAACTTTGTCAGATTGATTCTCTTGACTAAAGCTAGCTTAAGTTCGTATATGGGCCATGTTTGGGTCAATAAGTAGGTCACTAGGTTAAATAATAGAAAAACCTTGTTAACACTCCTGAGGCCTCAATTTGAGTCCAATCTTCATCAAACTTTGTCAGATTGATTCTCTTGAATAAAGCTTGCTTAAATTCGTATATGGGCCATGTTTGGGTCAATAAGTAGGTCACTAGGTCAAATAATAGAAAAACCTTGTTAACACTCCTGAGGCCTCAATTTGAGTCCAATCTTCATCAAAACTTATTAAACTTGCTCAGATTGATTCTTTTGACTAAAGCTAGCTTAAGTTCGTATATGGGCCATGTTTGGGTCAATAAGTAGGTCACTAGGTCAAATAATAGAAAAAACCTTGTTAACACTCCTGAGGCCCCAATTTTAGTTCAATCTTCATTAAACTTGCCCAGAATGATCCTCTTGACAAAAACTTGGGTCATTTTGAGTCAATAGGTAGATCACTAGTTTGAAATATAGGAAAAATCTCTTTTAAAAATAGAAGCTCCAGTTTGCCAAAAATCAAGCTGAGTGTACATCATTTTCAGGTGAGCGTCCAGGGCCTTCTTGGCCCTCTTGTTTCTATAAACTATTACCATTTTTCTTTGATCTTTTTTAAACTATAACTCATTTTCAATACATATAGGCAATATAGATTTTTGTAGTTAGTTTGCAGAATGACTGTTTCATGCCTGATGTTGTCTTGTTTTTGTAACATGTTTTTCTCTGCATTACAGATGTCATGTGGTCAGCCAGTTTAACGATGGTTTATACGACTATATCATAGCTTCAGATGAAACACTGTTAATGAACCCAAAAGATGTTCCACAGGACAAAAGCAAGAAGTATGTACTTAGAAGTACATTATACTCTCTATTTAAACCCATGACTTAAAATGTATAAATGCCTGCTTTGAGGTTTCATTGGAACTCGCCACGTGATCAATACCTCTTAACGTTTGTGCGGAATGAAACGGATAACGTTTACGTCAAAAATTCCCTTAAAAACACCGTTATTATGGGAAAACATCACTTTATTTGATTCCATCGCCAGTAGAAATAATTGTCCTGCACAAACGCTATGAGGTATCATGTGGAGCTCTGAGGAATTCCATTGAGGAAAATCAAATAATCTTCTGCTTGACAATCAATATGAAATAGGTTATTGATTACACATCTTTTTTATTTTTTTTGCGTTTTCCAAAATTTGTAAAACTTTTTTCACAATATTAAAAGTTGTGGCTAAATACAGGTAAAAAGAGCCCTGCATGTTATGATACACAGAAGAGAAAGGTTGG